>JAUMHM010000072.1:6548422-6598584 GCA_032362435.1 Melikaiella ostensackeni | reverse complement strand
AGAAATTAGGTTTCACAGAAATTAGGGAAAATAAAGTTTATGACAAATGACGATTCGGATAAATAGAAATAAGGTTAAATGGGATTTATGGCAAATATAATTATTTATGTCAACTAACAATTCGAACAAATGAAAATGAGGTAAAACTGCATTAAGGGTAAATATGAATTGAGATCAATGACTTGTAGGTATGAACGTACTAATTCATCAAATTCGTACGTGTATTCGTGCTCAATTTCGTTCGATTCAAAACGGTTGAAAATTAATCCGACTCAATTCGATTAAATACGAACTTCCAGTCCGAATCAATCCGAACCCAATTTTCAATCCGAATGAATCCGAAGCAATCTGAACTTGGATTGAACTAAACCGATTTTCCATCCGAATGTGTGTGTGTGTGTGTGTGTGTATGTTGCTTGGGCGCGCGCGTGTGCGTTGGCGTGTGCGTTGGCGTGTGCGTGCATGTGTGTGTGTGTGTGTGTGTGTGTGTGTGTGTGTGTGTGTGTGTGTGTGTGAAAAGTGAATATCGGTATGTGGACATTGTGTATGCATAAGTCTCCGGATTTAAAGGATTAACTGATTACACCTACCCACACTACCCCACTCGCGAGTGAAACGCGAATCGGGGTTGAAATGCCGGTCACCAAGCCAGGGTGAATTGCCATTGTTCTTCATTTTCTTCACTTTCTTGGCTTTCTTCGTTTTGTTTTCATGAAATCGCGCCCTTCCTTTTTCGCGAATTTAACACCCGAACCACGTGTCACTCCTGTGATATATTTTTCCGAAGGGATTACCGCATCTTTACCAAAAGATCGTTCCGAAAAGTTATGCTTTTAGCAGCTACTATATTTAGGAAATTAAATTAACTCTAACCTTCATAGGAAATTTATCGACGACAAAGTTGGAGCTGTTTTTCTTATAAATGTACCTAAAAGTGAAAAATAGGGGTGTTTCGAGAAAATCGAGGAAATAAGTTTTGGTTTTTAAAATTGCTTTTTCTACCATTTTGATCATTGTGAAAAACACTAGCATCGAAAAATTGTAATAAACCTAAGTTCACTTCTAAACTGAAATTCCAAAAACATTTAGGTTGTAACAATTTGAAGTATTCTTTTTTACTGTATAATGATACAAAAAATTATTTTGTTCTATTTTAGTAATAGGAACATAATAATAAAAAGAAAGTAAATTTAATCTACTAATTATTAAATACTAGCAAATCCAGCGCTCTACGCGCACTTATAACGTGTTTCTTGTCTTAATTGACTAATTTTATCAAATTAAAATATATGCTTGAATGTAATGTGCTATAAAATATAATTATTATTAATAATAATCATGAATTAAAATAAATATTAAAATAGCTAGATCAGCTTTCGTGCCATTTTAATTTTAATCAGCAACTTGTTCAATTTTGAATGTTTATAGCTTAAACTCATGAAATTTGGAACATCTTTTTGAAATAGATCTATCTTGATGATTTGCAGTCAGAGGTTGTTCCATGCTGAAATGTGTATAATTCAAAATGATGCAATTTTCAATGTTTTTTTTTTAATAGTTGAATTTTGAAGATTTACAATTAAAAACTCTAGAATTTCAAAGATATATAATGAAAATTCTCAAATTTGACTGATTTTGAATTCTAAATCTTCCAATTTGAAGAAAATTTCAAATGTGAATCATTAAATGACAGAATTTTCAATCATAAAATATGAAACTTGCATAATTTATCATTATAAATTTTCAAAATTAAAAACTCTTCAATTTTAAATATTTACAATTTAAAGGTCTACACTTTTGAATTTTAAATTTTACAACAGAAAATTCTTGAATTTCAAAAATATAGAATTCCAAATTATTCAATTTTCAAGATTTTTATTTTAAAGGTTTGCAATTTTTAACGTTTTTTATTAATAGCTCAAATGTGAATGTTTTCTTGGAATATGTAGTTCAATTTTTTGAATATTTGAAATGGAAAATTCTTCAATTTTGAAGATTTAAATGTGAAAACTCTTCAATATTTAATGTGTAAAATAGAAAATGATGCAATTTCAAATGTTTTTTTCTCAATAGTTCAATTTTAAAGAATTACAATTGAAAATTATTTAATTTTGAAAATGTATACTTCCAAATTAGTCCATTTTTAAGATTTATATTTCAAAGGCTTGTAGTTTTGAACATTTCTTTGGAATATGTAGTTCAATTTTTTGAAGATTTACAATGTAAAATTCTTCAATTTTGAAGTCTGAAAATTGAAAACTCTTTAATATTTAATTTTCAAAATAGAAAATGATGCAATCTTAAATTTCTTTTTAATAATTTAATTTTCAAGAATCAGAATTGGAAATTATCAAATTTTGAAGATTTGAAACTAAAAAATATCAAATTTAAAGATTTAAAATTGAAATTTATTCAATTTGTAATGCTTAGAGTTTAAAATGATGTAATTTTGAAGGTTTTTTTTTCAAACATGTAGTTCAGTTTTGAAGATTTACAATTGAAAATTCTTAAATTCTGAATATTTCTATTCTGGACTCGGAATAAAGAAAAAATTTTTTTTTGTGGAAATTAAGAGTCATAAATGTTTGAGCCAGTTTAAAGGATTTTATTTTCACAATTTTTTTTATTCTGTTTCTGAAAATAACCCTTACTGACCTTCCGTCTTTGAAATTACAGTTTTGAAAGTGTAAAATCTGAAAATTTTCAGCCATGAACATTAAAACTCAAATAAAACAATGTTAAACGTTTTAATTTATAAAATCATGAAAAATTTAGGATCTAAAAAATTCTTTGAATTTTTAGTGCTTCGCTTGTGTAATTTCAAGTGCTTAAAATTGAAAATTTTCAAATTGATGAAAGGAGGTGTTTCGGGTTTCAATCGTGTGCAAAACTACGAATTTTGCCGACGTTTAAACTTAAAATTGTTCAGTTCCAAAAATCATTTTTTAACATTCTTTAATATCCGATGACCAAATAAAAATTGTTTTAATTTGAATGTTTCAATTTTTCCTTCCGGGAGACAGAAACTCAAAATTGTTCAATTTAAAGCGGCACAATATGAAATTTTTAAATTTCAAATCACTTTCAATTTAAAAATCTGCAACTTTTAATGCTTGAATTGTAAATGGGTCATTTTTTCGAAAAACCTTTTGTTCAAAATTACTCATGCTTAAGCACTTCCGATTTAACAAATTATTTAAACTTGTATAATTCATAATTGCAAATTTTTCTTTTTGAGCGCTTTAATTTGAAAATTTCCACGTTTAGACAACTAATAAATTGTTCTGGTTTTAATTCTTTGAAATTAAAATTGTCAATTTTTGTTCGAGATCATACATTTGCAATTTAAAATTGATAAATTGTCAAGTTAACAAATTGTCAAAGAATGTCCATTTGTTCAGAGAAGATCAAAATTTAACGAAAAAGTCTTATTGTTAAGAAAAGTATTATTTTCGACAAAAATAATCTTCTTTGCAAATGGGAGATAAACTAAATATGTAAATTTAATAGTCTTCAATTAATTTTTCATGGGTGGGGATAATAACTTTGTTCCTCTCGATTAGAGAGAATTAAGAAAAAAATTGTTAACGTAATCAAGCTAGTGCAGCTTCGAAAAAAACTAAGGAAAATAGTCTCCAGCAATTTTTTATTTTTTAATTGTATTAAATTTACATGCTTACTTATGAAAGATATTTTCAAGATATAATAATGTACAACGCCATATAATGTCTAACTAAGTCTTACATAGTCACATCTCACATTTTCAGTGTTCAGATTGACGAATCGAGTTCAGGGCGATGGATTATCGGCTAGATCATTTCCAATGCATTTATTTCTACAATAAACAATATAATCAATAAACAATAATGTACAATTATACATCAAGACTATTATTTCCTCACAAACGACATATATGGAATAATAAAAAAAATTGTTGTAAACTATTTTCTTCAACTTATATTTTTTTCATTGGTGTAGGGATAGTTAACTAATGCACTGAAAACGAATAGTTTTTTTGTCGAGTCTTGTTATTTTACTTTCATTTTCAAACATTCTTGCGCGATTGACACAGGATCACTTTTAGAAATATTCCGAGTTGTGTTTTTTTATTTGATTTTTTTTTAATAACAAAAATCACTAGGTATTACAATTTTCAACCAGCCGAAGTTTTCAAATTGTAAAACAAAGCGATTATTGATGAAATTACACAATCTCGTCTAGACCACAAATTCCGACTTATTCCCGCTTAGAATCAGCCTGGTCGTCGCTTATATATTCAAATCGATCACTAGGTAAGCCCAGATCGTTGCAAAGTCGAGCAAGCCTTGTTGAAGAAAATCTAAGACCTTTTCCATAAGTCTCGCCGTCCACTGGAACGTCTGAGCAGATCAAGGCCAGGTCGAGATTGTAAGGTAAAACGTGTCGTCCAAATCTAAAAAAAAAAAATAATTTTCAATTATTTTTATATTTCTAGGGATGTGATAGTGATGAGTAAAACGAGGGTGGATGAAAAGAAGTGGAAATGCATTAAAAGAATACTACCGAAAGGACATGTGTGAAAGATGCAAGCAGCAAGAAAGGATCACGTAAAAAGGAGAGATATGGGTGGCATGGTGTCAGGGGTAAGAAAGGAAATGTTGATAGAGGAAGAAGAGGAAGAGGATACGGAAGAAAAAGACGGAACGATGCACAGAAAAAACTAGGGGTTCTATGATGTTGCGGCTCCACTGAAAAACTGGTTCCTTTGGAATCTGTCAGGGGTATGCCATGATCCATTCTGTAGTCAGAAAAAATTGTGTCATGGTTTGTCCAGAGCGGCGGAGCGGCGAACTAGTGGCGCGTCGATCGTCACTCGATTACCTGACATTAGTTTAAAAGGCATTCCCATGGAAATGTATTCGTAGCGTATAATATTTGTTTATTTTTAAAAGTTTTGCAAATGTGTAAACTGTAAATAAAAATTGGCGTTGGTTACTGAATAATACCCAATTGTACTAATAAGTATAAATCAAAGAAGTCAAACAAAGAGAAGTTCCATTTCTTTTCGGTATCGCAAAATTGTGTTGAACAGTGGTACCGTGCAATTCTACGGCACGAAAGTGATTTTTTGTACAAAGCTGGACAAGTCGTTTGCGAAAAACATTATTTAGAGACCGATTTTGATTAGGAGAAACAGGTTTTAGCTCCTGATGGAAGCATTATGCCGGTAAGTAGTTCAATTTTTATGGTGAAATTTTGTAAACACAATAACATAACCTCTACTTAAGCTTCATAGGTTGATTTTAATTTTTTAGATTTTTGACCAATACAGGCAATAAAGGAACATAAAAGTGAAAATTTATTCATTTTTCAATATCTATATAAGTATAGTTTACAATTGCAAGACAATAAAAACAAAAAAATTTTATAAAAAATAACCAAGAAAAACTGACAAGATTTTTTTATTTACAGGTGGTTTGTATTATGCCATCATTTTTCGATCTCTTTCAATCCTGCCGATTTCACAATTTCAATATATTTAACAATTGCAAAAAAAAACAAAAACAGAATTTTACAAACAATGAGAATAAAAGCCATAAGAAACAATAATTCCTACAAAATCTATGGAGTACAAACTTATTATTTATTTTATATGTTCACTTCGAAAAATAATATATAGTATAGGGTACCTTATCACGGACCAAAATGACTTTTAAACAATAACAACCCCTATCAGCTTCGTTTCTTGTCCCTAAGTTTTGCTTGTTTCAAAATTGATTTTTTCAGGTAAAAATGGAGTGAGAAATTTATTAATTACTTTTGTCCAAATTAAGTCAATTACTTCCTGACGTTTTTTGAAAAAATTAATTCGGAACATCAAAAAATTTTGAGGCGAGAAACAAAGTTGATAGGAGTTATAATGACTTAGAAATCAATTTTTAAATTTGGAAATTTTGCTCCGTGAAAAAGTAATTATACCTATTCAGTATCAAATAATAAATGTATTACCTGACAAACTCATTGAGGCTACTAGGATAGTGCTGGATTGGAGAACTGAACAATTTAGATTGTAAATTAGTCTTGAAAAACTTCGAAAACCATTAAAATTTTACAAAAAATAAAAAGTTCAGTGCGCTTTGCAGCGATTGCAATCGAAATGTATAGAGTGACGATTGCAGCGCCACTGATTGTTATTCCCGCCACAGGCACGAAATTTTATAATGGCGTGACATAACCCTGGATTCTGTTAAAACCGGGTGTTAATCAGAAGTGGTACTTTTGGAAACAGTCGAGAATGACGTTAGGCGTAAAGGCTCTTTCACATCCCATATTTCTGCAAATGTCGCTACGGTCAGAGTCCCGCAGGATTGGTCAGTTACGCGTAACTCAGGAGTTTTTGACGTTTAATACGTTTTCTACGTAATATACATCGAAAAGTGTAGAAAATTCAGTAAGATACCTTTCAAAATGGCGAACATGCCAAGTTATACAGCACGTAACCTCATAGTTTAAACTGATTTGTTTTTATGATTTGAATCATTCACAGTAACAAATAAACAAGAAAGGAAAGTTATGTCTGGACTGGGTAAAACTACGTAATATTATGTTATAACAAGGAAGAATTTGTATTTTGAGAACCAAAAGGACAGAAAACTGTCGCAAAATGTATGTTTTTCTACAAAAAGTTACAAAACTGAATCTAAAGAGACTAGAAAGTCATAGACACCTAAATAATTGTTAATTCTTTATACAAAAAAATGTAATTTTCAAAATGAATTATTATAATATACGTAAATATAGGTTATGTTATGAACACGTGACGCATGCGCCCTGCATGTTTTAATTTGGACGTATAATACGTTGCCTCACGTAGGAAAACTAAGGAAGTATTACACGTAGTAATACACGCGTAGAAAACCACGTCTGATACCTAGAGTATTATACGTTCCCAGCCCTGGAGTCCCGGGTTTTTCAGTGGAAAATGAATTCTTTTACAGAAAAATCACGAAATTCCTTCCAGAACTCACAAATTCCATCATTTTGAGGTTATATTGGGTGTTTTTGACAGAAAATGTATTATTTTATAGAAAAATCACTAAGTCCCTTTAAAACCTCACAAGTTCCATTCTTTTACGGTTATGTTCGATGTTTTCTGGGAGAAATGGATTATTTTATAAAAAAAATCACTAGGGGTCCTTGAAAACTCACATGTTCCATCATTTTGAGGTTATGCTGGGTGTTTGCTGGGAGAAATGGATTATTTTATCGAAAAATCAGTAAGAGTGCCTTCCCACGTCGGCATTTTTCTGCCTATTTCTGCGTTCGGCGTTTTGTCATAGGCGTTTCGGGCAATGACAGAGTGTCTGAGGATGACTAGAAAAATGTCATTGGCTGAAATTCTTAGTGTCAAAACGCGGACCGCAGAACTAGCAGAAAAATGCGATAATGCGACGACAACCTAAGTCCCTTTAAAATCTGACAAAGTTCCACCATTTTGAACGTACGTTGGGTGTTTTCGGCGGAAAAAGAATTCTTTTATAGAAAAAACACTCAGTCCGTTTGAAACCTTACAAGTTCCATTATTCTAAGGTTATATTGGGTGTTTTCTGCAGGAAGTTGATAATTTTATAGAAATATTACTAAGTCCGTCTGAAGCCTCACAAGTTCCATTATTTGAAGGTTATGTTGGGAGTCTTCTGCAAGAAACGGATTCTTTTATAGAAATATTAGTAAGTCCCTCTATAAACTCACATCGTATTTTACTTTTCTTCTTCCAATTATTGAAGAAATATCTCATTTACCGTTTTATATTTTTTCAGCAATTTGAGGAAGAAAAAAGAATAAGTATTGAAAAGATAGCCTCGAAATCACTAACTCATTTAATTGAGGAACAGACACCTTCTTTTTCCGTAGAAATAATATTTTCGCGAAATAATATAATTTTTCTGCAAAAATGTGCAACCATATTCTCGAAATTAGCAAACCATTTCACAAGCAAATTTTTCTCATTAGCAAACATTTTTAGACAAGACCTGACTATTTTCGCGAAATAATATACTTTCCGCAAAAACTTGCAAACATAACCTCGAAATTGGAAAAACTTATTTTTAGACAAGATTTGATCATTTTCGCGAATTCATATAATTTTCTTGCCAAAATATACAACCATAACCTGGAAATTCGTATAGCTATTCTGTGTATCTTTTACAACTTCCACTACAGCTTCCTCTTTGGCGGACGTTTTTAAAATCAATTACCGACATTTTCACTTTTACGAATGCGAGTTCTTATCTTATATGTTCGTAATTCTGTGTTAATGAAGTTTAAAGTGGGATTCACTTTTGCATTTCATGACCGACGTGACGCAAATCCGATTTCTGGATTTTCGCACACTCTAGAAAATCGTAGGTAGGGCCGAATAAAAATACTATATTATACAGGAGTGCTCCACCGCCACCTTAATCGCCATTTTCGTACCTTCTAACTTAGCGCCAAGTTCAAGCCGTATACTTTGACAGTTAAATTAGGTTAGATTCTAACCTGCCACCAATTTCCAAGTATAATAATTAATGAATATTTATAAATTAAAAATGATGTATTGTAGTGCACCAACATACAGTCACAATCACAATTTGTTTCCAAATCAAAATTTGAATTATGCCCTAAGCACAGTGACACGAACATTGCGGTCGAGCACTCCTGTATAATCTAGTACCTTAGGTCGAATGTCTCCAAGCCAAAAATTCATGCTCGTGAATGTGCTTTCATGTTTACAAACACACCAATTAACCTAAAAAATATATTTACAGAAAAGTCCTTGTATCATTTCAACTCATATAAAATCTTCACAACTTGAGTTTACTCATTCAATATCTTCGTTGCTGTATTGATTACAAATGCATTATGACTAAAAGTTTTTCAATTAAATATAATATCTGTCAAGTGGAAAGTTACTTCTCTGAAACTTGTTTCTGTTTGTGCCAATCTTTAACAAAAGTGGTTCTTTTGGACGATATAATTTGATTCCTTTGGAGACATTTTCGAAAATGAGTGAATTTCACACCGCAGTAATTCTGTTTTGTAGCATCTTCATTGGAACCCGAAAATTGATTCTATTTTACATTCTAGTTTTTTATGTGTGGTGAGAACAGGGGGAAGAGGTGTGGAAAAAAGAAAGGAAGGTCTTCGTGAGAAACTCGAAACATAGAAAAACGGATCAGGAGGGCAAGAGGCTTCTGGATTTGTTGGGAGAGGCGGGAATGGTTTATTTGTAACTGCAATACCAAGGGAGATGAAGAAGGGGGGAATTACGTTCACAGGTATAGGGGACACTATAATACAGGCCTGTCCAGAGAGGAGAAATCTGCTCAAAAGCCACCACCTTTGTTAATTTTTCATGGTAGTATTTCTTTATTTATAAGATTAAAAATTTCCATATTCTTAAACTTAAAAATTTTTACCTGATAAATTTCAAGTCACCTCTTCCAGGGCGATCATAAGAGTGAACCGTTTTGTGACCAGAGCGACCAAATCTGATAATAATATCCGGCCTGGTTCGAGTCTGTCTCTCAGTTTTTGAGTCGGATCTTGAAAAATCCATTGGCTGTTCCAAATTGTCGAATTTCTCCAGTGAGTTGCTGCGGCCAAATCTTATGAATGAAGATCCCATGTTGCTTCGTCTTTCCTTGGAATCCGGATCTTCTGAATTATTTTCAAAATCCCTTTTTAGAAGATATCCGTATTCATTTTTGGGCTCCTTAAGAGCTCTGCTATCACTGCTGGGTGAAAGAAGCAGACCCGAGGTAAAAATGCAGTTACATGTCACCGCTATTCCATAGATTAACGCGCGAGCGATCTGAAAATTAAAAAAAAATCGATTTTTAATAAAAGTGTACACTAATCCACCCTTTAATAAAAATGTACACTCGGAAATTATTTACACGGCTAGTGTGAGCGGCACTAAAATCACTGATGATTTTGAAACATGATAACTCTGTCGGAAATAAAGCTAGACATTCAAAAGGAGATGGTTAGGAAGACTATGAAACTCAACGTTGAATGAGCCTCATTTTAGATATTTCTGACTTTTTGAAGAGGATATATCACGTGAGAAGTTTTTACAAAAATTCGAGAATTTCTCAAAATTTTTATCTCGAACTCAACTCATGTCATGACCTGGAAAAAATAGAGAAAATATCTAAATTTTACAGTGCACAATCCCTGAAATCTTACCTTTAATTTGAGTCAATAAAACTTAAAATATTTTAGCGGGTTCTTGAGATATGACTAAAAATGTCCAAGCGTGTCTGCATCGAGATTCAAAGCCGACCGTTAGCGGTGTTCGCCGAGAATTTCTCGAATTTTGTACCTCAACTTTAACTTGTGATGTGGCCTTGGAAATTTGTGGCAAAAATCTGAAATTTACAGGTTGCAATTTCTGAAATCTTATCCTTAATTCAAGTCGATGAAACTTGAAAAATCTTCACGGGTTCTTAAGATATGACTAAAAATGTCCACGCGTGTCTGCGTCGAGTTTCAAGGCCGGCCAATGGCGGTAATCGCCGAGAATTTCTCAAATTTTGTACCCCAACTTCAACACGTGATATGACCTAGGAAAGTTGTCGCAAAAATGTGAAATTTACAGGATGTAATCTTCAAAATCTTATCCTCAATTCAAGTCAATAAGACTTCGAAAATCTTCAAGGGCTCTTGAGATATAATTAAATTTGTTCAAGCGTGTCTGCGTCGAATTTCGTGTCCGACCGATAGCGGTGATCGCCGAGAATTTCTCAAATTTTGTACCTCAACCTCAACACGTGATATGGCCTTGGAAAGTTTGGGCAAAAATTTGAAATTTATAGGTTGCAATCTCTGAAATCTAATCCTTAGTTCAAGTCAATAAGACTTGGAAAATCTTCACGGGCTCTTGAGATATGATTAAAAATGTCCAAGCATGTCTTCATCTAGTTTCGACGCCGACCGGTAGCGGTTATCGCCGAGGATTTCTGGAATATTGTACCTCAACTTCAATACGTGATATGACTTAGGAAAGTTGTCGCTAAAATGTGAAATTCACATGATGTAATCTTTAAAATCTTATCCTTAATTCAAGTCAATGAGACTTCGAAAATCTTCCAGGGCTCTTGAGATGTTATTAAAAATGACCAAGCATGTCTTTATCGAGTTTCAAGGACGACCGATAATGGTGATCGCTGAGAATTTCTGGAATATTATACTTTAACTTCAATACGTGATATGAACTAGGAAAATTGTGGCAAAAATGTGAAATTTACAGGACGTGATCTCTAAAATCTTATCCTTAATTCGAGTCGATAAGATTTGGAAAATCTTCACGGGCTCTTGAGATATAATTTAAAATGTCCAAGCGTGTCTGCGTCGAGTTTCGTGACCGACCGATAACGGTAATCGCCGAGAATTTCTGGAATATTGTACCTCAACTTCAATACGTGATATGACCTAGGAAAGTTGTCGCAAAAATGTGAAATTCACATGATGTAATCTTTAAAATCTTATCCTTAATTCAAGTTAATGAGACTTCGAAAATCTTCAAGGGCTCTTGAGATATTATTAAAAATGACCAAGCATGTCTTCATCGAGTTTCAAGAACGACCGATAATGGTGATCGCTGAGAATTTCTGGAATATTATACTTTAACTTCAATGCGTGATATGAACTAGGAAAATTGTGACAAAAATGTGAAATTTACAGGACGTGATCTCTAAAATCTTATCCTTAATTCAAGTCAATAAGATTTGGAAAATCTTCACGGGCTCTTGAGATATAATTAAAAATGTCCAAGCGTGTCTGCGTCGAGTTTCGTGACCGACCGATAGCAGTGATCGCCGAGATTTTCTCAAATTTTGTACCTCAACCTCAAGACGTGATATGGCCTTGGAAAGTTATGGCAAAAATATGAAATTTACAGGTTGCAATCTCTGAAATCTAATCCTTAATTCAAGTCAATAAGACTTGGAAAATCTTCAAGAGTTCATGAGGTATGACTGAAAATGTTCAAGCGTGTCTGCGTCGAGTTTCGAGGACGACCAATAACGGTGATCGCCGAGAATTTCTTGAATATTGTAACTCAATTTCAACACGTGATATGGCCTAGGAAAGTTTCGGCAAAAATGTGATATTTACAGGATGTAATCTTTGAAATCTTACCCTTAATTCAAGTCAATAAGACTTGAAAAATCTTTACGGGTTCTTGAGATATGACTAAAAATGTACAAGCATGTCTGCTCTAAGTTTCGAGGCCGACCGATAAAGGTGATCGCCGAGAATTTCTCGAATTTTGTACCTCAACTTCAACACATGATATGGCCTTGAGAAGTTGTGGCATAAATTCTTATCCTTGATTCAAGTCCATAAAACTTGAAAAATCTTCCCGGGTTTTTGAGATATGACTGAAAATGTCTAAGCGTGGCTGCGTCGAGTTTCGAGGACGACCGATAACGGTGAATGCCGAGAATATCTTGAATATTGTACCTCAATTTCAACACGTGATATGGCCTTGAGAAGTTGTGGCATAAAATCTTATCCTTAATTCAAGTCCATAAAACTTGAAAAATCTTCACGGGTTCATGAGTTCTTGAGTTGTGACAAAAATGTGAAATTTACAGCATGTAATCCTTAAAACCTTATCTTTAATTTTAACTAATAAAACTTGAAATACCCTCACGGGTTCCCAAGATATGACAAAATGTCCAAGCGTGTGCGCGTCAAGTTTCAGTCGGCGATCACTGATGTCGGTTGGCCTCACTGCTTAAACCAACTGAGGCTCGACGCAGACACGCTTGGATATTTTTAGTCATATCTCGGGAACCCGTGAAAATTGTGTAAGTTTTATTGGCTTGAATAAAAAAAAGTATTTTAAAGATTGCGACCTGCAAATTTCAGTTCCTTGCCACAACTTTCCTAGGGCACAAAACGAGTTGAATTTGAGATACAAAAATTCGAGAAATTCTGGAATTTTTTTTAAAGAACTTCTCACGTGATATATCCTCTTCAAAAAGTAATAAATATCTTTACTAGGAGTTATTTGACGTGTACTTTCAACCAGTTTTTAACCGTTTAAAGAAAAGTCTCACTTTATTTTCGATGGAGCTATCGTATTTCAAATTTATTAGTGATTTTTAGTACCGCTCGCGCTAGCCGTGTAGATAGTTTTCGACGGTAGTGCATATTTTGAATTTATATTTTATTTTGAGAACTATAGAATAACGTGAGTGAATTTTCAGACTCGATTTAATATTTTGAGAGGCATGGTTGTGAGTTTCTCATATATTATTAAATATCCATCGTATTATCATTCTTAGAGCCATGGAAGGATGAATTCCCCAGCGTACATTAAGTTTACATTATATATATGAATTTTTAAAAACGATGCCTTAAAAGTTTACGAATTTCTTCTTATCATCCTTCCGTCTACAACGTGAATTGTCCTTTTGCATGTGATCTTCTCTGAGCGAGATAGGATTTATAATTGAAGCGTCAAAACGTATATCGAAACATTTCCATATTCAAAGTAGAACTCGTTTTAATATTCAAAAATGTAATAACATATTTTATGTATGTAGGAAGCTTCTTGAATTAACTAGTGATAAGTTTTTTTATTTCTGCAGCCTACCTGCTATTTAGGACCTCATTTGAATGACGATAAATTTGTTTTGAATCTCATTTTAAATCATTTCTACGATCCCCAAGAAATTTATTATCTCAAAAAGAAGAGATGAATTTCATTTCAAAAAGGCATAGTTTCTTGTAGTAGATCCATAAGAATATTTGAAACTGATATATTTGAAAAGGTAACCAGTGCTTATTTATAAAACAATTAGCGGTCACTAAAAGTCTTCTTAGCGAAGAAATATGTTATTTTATGGAGGAAATTAGGGGAAACGTATTTTTCCGATTTAAGAACAAAAATTTTTCCACGAAGTTACAAATATTTGAATTTTTACATCAGTTTTTTGAAAAAACACAATTTTTTAAAATTCTATAGTTTTTTATTTAATTCAGATATTCAAATTTTGTTTTTCGATCCTCGTGTGTTTTACCGTCCTCTTCCGAAATCCGTCGGAAAATTGGAAAAAAAGTTCAAAATTAACAAAGTGGCGACGATTTGTTCGAAAATATAAAAAGTTAATTTTTACGAAAAACCCACGCTTATATTTTTTGCCAATTTTCTGTTAAATTTGGCCATTTATGAGGAAGATATCCTGTGATTTTTTTTTCATTTTTGTGGCCAGAAGAATTTTTTTTCATAAAATCGAATTTTCTCATTTTTTTGGGAACAATGAAAGATAAAAAAATAAACATAAAAGTTTGCATATCTAGATAAGTTCTACACAAAATGCCTCTTGTTCTTTGGTGATATCTTGCATCGTTTACGAAAAAAAATCGAAAATTATATTCTCAAAAAAAAAATCTGCTGGCTTAACAAATGGTTATGCCGCAGAAAGTTGATAGGATGCCTCCTTTATACAAGCAGAAACTTTGACAAAATACTAAAAAAAATAAAATGAAAAAAGTGGGATCTTGCAGAAAATCTTTCGTTTTTTTCGAATTTTGAAAACATAAAAAGAACATTTTCTGGAAAACCTCAACTTTTTTATTTTTTGCAATATTTCTGAAAAGTTTCTGCTTATATAGGAAAGGCATCCTATCAGTTTTATGTGGTCTAAACAATTTTTGTAGCCAAGAGAGTTTTTTTTCCTGAAAATATAATTTTATAATTTTTTTGTTAAAAAAGAGCAAGCAACTAAAGTAAACAAAACAGTAAGAGAATTTTTGTATAGAAATTTTCTAGATGTGCAAACTTTTATTTCAATTTTTGTTCGGCATTTCTTGTTGTTTTGGAGGAAAATGCGAAAATTTTTATTTATGAAAAAAATATTCTTGGCTGTAAAAAGAGTTTAGCCCACATAAAATTCAGAGCGTGTTATCCCTATAGAAGACCAAATTCAACAAAAAAACTGGGAAAAAATATAAGTGTGGGTTTTTTCTAAGAATCGACTTTTTATATTTTCAGACAAATCATCGCCACTTTGTTTATCTTGAACTTTCTCTAAATTTTCCGACGGATTTCGAAAGAGGATGGTAAAACTCACCAGGATTCAAAAGTAAATTGGAATATTTAAATTAGATCGAAGACTATAGAAGGTTAGAGAAAAAAATTGTTTTTTTTTCAAAATAAACGTCATAAATTCAGATACTCGTAACTGATTTAAAATCGATTCGATCTCATAAACAAATTTCATGCGAAAAATGATTTTCCAGAGAGAAAATTTATTTTCGTTATAAGAAACAATTCACTGTCTTTAAATTACACAAGAGAACTATTTAGAGAATTTATAGAATCATTTTAAATTTAAATTATATTTGACTCTTAATTCTCATAAATGTGAGTTTTTAAAATGCTTACAGTTTTGATTTTTTTTCAAATTAAGGTTTGAAATCGTTTGAGCTACTTTAACGGATTTTATTTTCACATAAAAAAATTATATTCTGATTCTGGGTCTAAAAACGACCTTTATAGTCATTCCTTCTTTGAAATCATAACTTTGAAAGCATAAAATTTGAAAATTTTCTTTCATAAACATGAAAATCCGAATAAAATTTGAAACGTTTCAATTTTTTCATTTATAAACGTTTAGGATCTGAAGAATTGTTTGAATTTTTAGTGCTTCGATTGTTCAATTTCAAGAGCTTAAAATTAAACAATTTCAAATTGTCAATATATGATTACTTCTAAAATTGAACATTTAAAATTTGAAATTGTTTAATTGCAAAAATAATTAATTTTAACATTCTTCAAATATCCAACGACTAAATAAAAATTGTTTAAATTTGAAGGCTTCAATTGTTCCATCTGTCAGGCCAAAATTCTGAATTGTTCAATTTAGAACGGTACAATATTAAATTTTTTAATTTCAAATCAATTTTAATTTTCAAATCTGCAACTTTTAACGCTGGCATTGTAAATCGGTCATTTTTATTAAAAATGTTGTTTAAAATTATTCATTCTTAAGCTATTTGGATTCAATAAATTGTTCAAACTTGTATATACTGTAACAGAAAATTTTTCGTTACGAGAACTTTAATTTGAAAATTTATACATTTTGACTATCAAAAATTGTTCTAGTTTTAATGCTTCGAAATAAAAATTCTTCATTTTCTTATCAAAATCACACGTTAGCAATTTAAAATTTATAAATTTTCAGAAAATTTCCATTTGTTCAGGAAAGATTGGAATGCAACGAAAAAATATGTCTTATTGTTATGAAAAGCATTATTTTTGACAAAAATAATCTTCTCTGCAAATGGGACATAAACTAAATGAAACCGACTTTTTATATTCTCAAACAAATCGTCGCCACTTTGTTGATATTGAACTTTTTTTCAATTTTCCGTTGGATTTTGAAAGAGGACGGAAAAACTTACCAGGGTCTGGAAAAAAATTTGAGTGTCTGAATTAATTCAAAAACCATAAAATTTTTAAGAAAAATTGGTGCTTTTCTTAAATAGACATCAAAATTTAAATACTTGTAATTTCTTGACAAATTTGTATTTCTCAAGTCAGAAAAATACGTGTAACCTAATTTCTTCTAGAAAGCAACACATTTCGTCGCTGAGAGATTCTGCGACTTGAAGTGTAGAAACTATAATACCGACGGATAGTATCGGACCAGTAACCGGACGTGTGGGACCACTAACCGGTTAGTATCGGACCAGTAACCGGATGGTATCGGACCACTAACCGGATGGTATCGGACCAATAACCGGATAGTATCGGACCAGTAACCGGATAGTATCGGACCAGTAACCGGATGGTATCGGACCAGTAACCGGATAGTATCGGACCAGTAACCGGATGTATCGGACCAGTAACTGGATGTATGGAACCACTAACCGGTTGGTATCGGACCAGTAACCGGATAGTATCGGACCAGTAACCGGATAGTATCGGACCAGTAACCGGATAGTATCGGACCAGTAACCGGATGGTATCGGACCAGTAACCGAAT
Organism: Melikaiella ostensackeni; assembly: GCA_032362435.1. Lineage (NCBI taxonomy): Eukaryota > Metazoa > Arthropoda > Insecta > Hymenoptera > Cynipidae > Melikaiella > Melikaiella ostensackeni. The sequence goes on along the minus strand of JAUMHM010000072.1, from coordinate 6,581,557 downwards.
GGTGTCGGACTACTAACCGGATAAATTTTTTTTTTTTGAAACCCTTTGAAAGTTTATTGAATTTTGCGTTAAATGAGCCCTAGTTGAAGTGATTTGGCCTTGTGGGCATTGCATTATCACGTGAGAAAGACAAAAATCGCACCAAAAATTATTATTTCATGAACTTATGAATATTTTTCAATTTTGAATGGCTCAAATGAAAGATAAAATCCTTAATATCATTTTTTGTAATATAAAAATTAACTAATTCATCTAGCACCTATCAAGAGTTGAAGTTGAAGTACAAAATTCCTTAAAAATCGAAATTTAATTTTTGTCTTTCTCACGTGATAATTCAATTCCCACGAGGCTAGATTACTTTAGCTAAGACTCATTTAACGCAAAATTTAATAAGCTTTCGAATGGTTTTTAAAAACTATTTCTACCTTTATCCTGAGCGGCGCTATCACCTTTCAAAGCCAAGGCTTATTTTTAATAGGTCATCCGGTTAGTGATCCGATACTATCCGTCGATAGTGTACTTGATTCGAAACGTATTCGATCAAACTTATAAATTTGTTTTTTGAAGAGCGGAAAAACTAAGGCTTTTATCAAAAAGAATTTCAGTAGATCCACATAATTAATGAAAACTATATCATTTATAATGAATGTCAAATACTTATTTTAGTCAGGAAAATTTTTTGTTGAAAGAAGAAAAAATAGAGTTTAGAAAAATAAGAAAAATGAAGTTTTTGCGGAAAACTCTTAATATTTTTTTGACTGTTTTTTATATAAAATATTGTCAATTAAATCGAGGAAGAGGAAGAACCATCACTACGATAAGTAATATCAGATCGTTATTATATCCCCATGTTGCATAATATTATGGTATAGTGAGAAAGATTAATATGCGCCTTACGTTACTTAATTAACCTTGCGCGCTACCGACCCTTCTAACGATCTGACGTAAACACTCCTTCTCCACAGCCATGAAATCATGGTAACGAAATTGTTAATTGATTTAAGAATCACCAGAAAACAATTTAAAAATTCTTCAAATTTATTCATTAAAAAAAACAATAAATCCCAGCCTTTCCGCGAAAAGAAATTAAGTATCTTAATAATTAATTATTCTTAATCATAATAAAGTCACTCCTAAATTGAGGGGCCGGATTCTATAATCACGATGGCCCCTAGCAGTGATGGGAAGTAACTAGTTCCTTTTAAGTAGTTACTGTAACTAGTTACTTTTTTTGGTAACGATAGTGGTAACGAAATTACTTTTTTAGGTAAGTAACGAATTGGTAACTAGTTACATTTTTTCTAGTAGCAGTAACTATAAAAATCGTTACCTTTTTAGTTACTTTCGAAATGTAGTTTACAAGTCTTTTTTACAACAATCAATCAATTTTATTTCTTTTCCAACTATTTTTTTTATTTTCACTATTCAAACTGTGGCGGCAGATAGCCATAGAGATTTATAGCCCAATATAGGAAAATTGAAATTTTTCTCCCACCCTGGGTATCAAAATTTTCTAAAATCTATAAAAACACTTGAAAAATATATTTAAAAAATTTAACTATTTCAGTTATTTTATTCATCATTCTAGTTGAAAATCAATCTTTTTTGGTTAAAAATTCAACTTTTTTGTTGAAAATTAACAATTTCCAAATTTTTCTCCCATTCTGGGATTCAAAATTTTCTAAAATCTATAAAGACACTCAGAAAGAAACAAAAAAATAATTTCAGAGTTGAATATTCATTCCTCTTCGGTTGATCATATTTTTTTTTATCGAAAATTTAACTATTCCGGTTATTTTATTTATGACTTTAGTCGAAAATTTATCTTTTTCGATTAAAAATTTAATTATTTTGTTCGGAAATAAACGATTTTGAAAGCAAATCCTTTTATTTGGTTAAAAATTCAACTTTTTGTTGAAAATTATTTTTTTGGTTGAAATATATGAACTATTACACTTTTAGTTGAGGATTCATCTTTTTTCATTGAAAATTAATTTTTTCAATTGAAAATTCAACTATGACATTTTTGGCTGAAAATTGACCTTTTTTAGTTGAAAATTCACATATTTGTTAAAAATTCATCTCTTTGGTTTCAAATTAAACGATCTTGTTGAAGATTCGTCTTTTTTGGTTGAGATTTCATCTATTACATTTCTCATTGAGAATTCATCTTTTTGGATAAAAATTTTATTATTTGGTTGAACATCAACTTTTTTGTTGAAAACTCGCCTTTTTGGCTTGAAATTTAACAATCTGGTTTTATTTTATTCCTCTCTCGACTGAAAATTCAACTATTTTGATGATTTTTTTTATGGTTGAAAATAACTGTTTTTGATTTAAAATTAAACTGTTTTTTTATTGAAATATCAACTATTACATTTTTCGTTGGGGATTCATCTTTTCCCGTTAAAAATTAATTTTTTCAATTAAAAATTTGAATATTCCATTTTTAGTTGAAAATTCATCTTTTTTACTTAAACATTCACGTATTTAGTTTAAAATTTGTCTTTTTTGGGTAAAAATTATATTCTTGGTTAAAAATTTATCTCTCTGGTTTCAAATTTAACTATTTTGTTGAAAATTTTTCTTTTTTAGTTAAAATTCAAAATATTACATTTTTCATTGAGGATCAAACTTTGTTGGATTGAAATTTTATTATTTGTTTGAAAATTCGTGTGTTTTGTTTAAAATTTGTCTTTTTTTAGTTAAAAATTACGTTCATGTTTGAAAACTTATCTCTCTGGTTTCAAATGGAACTATTTTGTTGAAAATCCCTCTTTTTCGGTTAAAATTTGAAATATTACATTTTTCATTGAGAATCAAACTTTGTTAAATAGAAAATTTATTATTTCTTTGAAATTTCATCTTTCTTAGTTGAAAATTCATGTATTTTGTTTAAAATTTGTCTTTTCTTGCTAAAAATTATGTTCTTGGTTGAAAATGTATCTCTCTGGTTTCAAATTTAACAATTTTGTTGAAAATTCGTCTTTTTTGGAAAAACTTTAGAATATCACATTTTTCATTGCGAAGAAAACTTTGTTGGATAGAAATTTTATTATTTGGTTGAAAATTCATCTTTTTTCTTGAAAATTCACGTATTTTGTTTAAAATTTATCTTTTTTTGGTAATGATTTATGTTCTTGGTTGGAAATTTATCTCTCTGGTTTCTAATTGAACTATTTTGGTGAAAATTCGTCTGTTTCGGTTGAAATTTAAAATATTACATTTTTCATTGAGAATCAAACTTTGTTGAATAGAAATTTTATTTTATTTTTTCAAATTAATCTTTTTTAGTTGAAAATTCATGTATTTTGTTTAAAATTTAAATTTTCTTGGTAAAAAATTATGTTCTTGGTTGAAAATTTATCTCTCTGGTTTCAAATTTAACTAGTTTGTTAAAAATTCGTGTTTTTTGGTTGAAATTAGAAATATTACATTTTTTCACTGAGAATCAAACCTTGTTTTATATAAATTTTATTATTTGGTTGAAAATTCATCTTTTTAGTTGAAAATGCATGTATTTTGTTTAAAATTTGTCTTTTCTTGGTAAAAAATTATGTTCTTGGTTGAAAATTTATCTCTCTGGTTTCAAATTTAACTATTTCGTTAAAAATTCGTCTTTTTTGGTTGAAATTAGAAATATTACATTTTTCATTGCGAATCAAACTTTGTTTTATATAAATTTTATTATTTGGTTGAAAATTCATCTTTTTTGTTAAAAATTCGCCTTTTTGGCTTGAAATAACAATCTGGTTGATTTTTTTCTGTCTTGGCTGCAAATTCAACTATTTTGTTGAAAAACTGTTTTTCGGTTGAATGCAACTGTTTTTGATTAAAAATAAAAATATTTTTTCGGTTGAAATATTAACTATTACATTTTTGGTTAAGAAGTCATTTTTTTCGTTCAAAATTACTTTTTTTTTATTGAAAAAATGCATGTATTTTGTTAGATATTCGTCTTTTCTTGGCAAAAAATTATCTTCCTAGTTGAAAATTCATCTCCTTGGTTTCAAATTTACCTATTTTATTGAAAATTCGTCTTTTTGGTTGAATTCAACTGTATTTGATTCAAAATAGAAATATTTTTTGGTTTAAATTTCAACTATTACCTTTTTCAATAAGAATTCATCTTTTTTGGTTGAAAGTTGAACTCCTCTGTTAAAAATGTTTTTTTTTTAAGAGTCATCATTTAAGTTGAAAACTCAACTCTTTCGTTGGAAAATCAACTATTTTGTTAACATTTATTTCGGTTAAACATTCATTTCTTTGAATGAAAATTTAACCATTTTATTTTTGGTTTAACATTTATATTGTTTAGTTAAAGATTCAACTATTTGGTTGGATATTTCTCTTTTTTTATTTGAAAATTCATGCATTTCGTTGGAGATATGCCTGTTGTGGTTGAAAAATTATCCTTCTTAGTTGAAAATTCATGTAATTTGTTGAAAATTCAAGATCTTCTAAAAAAATTTCTGTTGGTCTTCGAATATTTTAAATGTTATAGAAGTAGAAGTCGTAACTAGGTAAATCTAAAGAAACACTTTCAGAAAGAAATAATTCATTTCCAACGCCAAAGATATTTATAGCACAAAATGGGAAAGCTGAAATTTTTCCTCCACACTGAAATTCAAAATTTTCTAAAACACTCCTTATTTTAGAAATATTATGTGGGTCATGACTAACTTACGACTCTCATTAAAAAGTGTAACAACTATCACTTGAAAGTTATGAATAAAGTTTTGTGAAAATTAAATTTGATATATTTCTAAAATACAAAAGTAACTAAAAAAGTAACGATAGTTACTTTTCTGGAGAAATGCAACGAAGAAAAAGTTACATTTTGAATCGGTAACGATAACGATAAATAGTTACTTTTTTTGTGATGTAACGATAACGATAACTAGTTCCTCTTAAAAAGTAACTTACCCATCATTGGCCCCTAGACACTTTTCAAGCAAGTCTCGAATTTTAATTGTTAAAGTACATAATCTTATAGAAAATTTAATTGCGCATATTTTTTCTCTCAACGAAAAAGTTGTAGCTTCGACCGTTTCCGAAGTAAAGCCGAAAAACTTATTTTTTAGAAAACATTTTTTTGGTCTTTTTTACTTCAACTCACCGTAATTCACTTAATTCTTGGCATTTTTTGATGAAATTTACGGGAAATATTCTTTACGATGTCCTTTGACTGGTAGAGTAGATAATTAATAAACATCTTCGTTTAAACAAAAGTTATAATAATTATATGTTACATTTCCACGTGAGCGCGTCGAGTTGATACATACGTGCGAAGAAACAGGCAGCGCGGCCGAAATAAACCTTCATAACTTCTTAATAATGACTTATTTTGAATAATTATTTCCGTAGGAAATATATTTATATCTTTCTGATAGTTTCCAGCTGGAATTTTTTTGATGTTCAAAATTCGATCGACTCCCCATGAGTCTCATGATATGAATTCATGATTTATGCGATGTCTCAGTTAAAAATTTATAACTTTTGTTCAAACAAAAATGCTCAATAGCTATTTTCTCTGCCAGTCGTAGAACACCATAGGGAATATTTTTCGTAGATTTCATCAAAAGATTCCAAGAAATAGCTGAATTACAGCGAGCTGAAGTAAAAAAAGACAACAAAAAATTGTTTTTCAAAAAAGTTGTTTTCGGGCTTACTTCAAAAACTGAAGAAACTACAACTTTTTTGTCAAAAGAAAAAGGATGCGCAATTAAATTTCCTATAATATTATTTATTTTTATAATTAGAATTCGAAACTTGGGGGTCGTCCATAAACTGCGTTACCAATTTAAGGAGGCGAGGGGGTCCCGCCAAAAACTACGGTTGATAACATGGAGGGAGTTTGAAAATCACTTTCATGTTTCAGACTTCACACTCTTTTCCCTATTCTCCTCTTTTCCCCTTTTTTTAAAGATTTCTTCTTTTTTGCCCAGTTTTCAAGAAACTTCCCCTTTTTCTCGTTTTTTTTTGCACAAATGCCTACTGAATTAATAAAACCCAATGAGAAAATCCAACGATTTTTGGTGAAAAGTTCAATTTTTTTGGTTGAAAATTTAATTATTTTTTTCAAAATGCCACTACTTTGTTAAAAAGTTACTCTTTTTGGTAAAAAATGCAACTCATTGGTTGAATGTTGAACTGCTTTGTTAAAAATTAATTTTTTGTTGGTCGCAGATTTATTTCTATGGATGAAAACTCATGTATTTTGTTTGACATTAAATTTTTTTTGTCGAATTCAAGTGCTTTTGGTTTGAACTCTTTTTTGGTTGAAATATCAAGCATTACATGTTTTGTTGACATTTCACCTATTTGGTTGAAAATTTATGCATTTCGTTCAAAATTCGTCTTTTTGGGATAAATTCAACTATTTTTTATTTCAAATTAAAATCTTGTTTGGTTGAAATATCAACTATTACATTTTTATTTGAAAACTCATCTTTTTTTTGTTTAAAAATCAACTATTTGGTAAAAGATTAAAATTTTCTTGAAAATTTAATTATTTGGTGGGAAATTAACTTTTTTGTTGAAAAATCATATTTTTTGGATGAAAATTCAACTCTTTTGTAATTATTCGTCTTTTTGAGTTAAAAATTAAACAATTTTCATGAAAATTAATGTATTTTGTAGAAATTTCGTCATTTTTGGTAGAAGATTAATCTTCTTGGTAGAAAATACATATTTTTTTGTTGAAAACTTGACTATTTAGTTGAAATTTACAATGTTTCGTTGAGAATTCATCTTTTTGGTTGAAAAAACAAATACTTGATTTCAATTTGAACTACTTTTTGAAAAATGAATTTTTTTGGTTGAAGATTTGTCAGTTTAGTTGAGAATTCAACTAATTATTTGAAAATGTAACTATTTAGTAGAAAATTTACTTCTTGTTGAAAAATCATATTTTTGGGTTGAAAATTCAACTGTTTTGTTGACGATTCGTCTTTTCGGCTTCAAAACTCAACAGATTGGTTGAAAATTAATGTATTTTGTTGAAAAATCGTCCTTTTTGGTAGAACATTAATCTTTTTGCTAAAATATTCATTTTTTTGTTGCTAAAGATTTAAGTATTTATTTTAAAATTCAACTATTTGGTAGAAAACTATTATCTTTTTTTTTGTTGAAAAATCATATTTTTGGGTTGAACACTCAACTGTCTTGTGGATAGATCGTCTTCTTGACTTCAAAATTGCACAATTTTGTTGAAAATGAATGTATTTTGTTGAAAATTCATATTTTTCAGTAAAGCATTAATCTTTTTCGTAGAAAAATGCATTTTTTTGGTCCAAAAATTTAACTGTTTAGTTAAAAATAACAGTATTTAGTTGATAATTCATCTTTTTAGGTTGAAAAAACAAATCCTTGGTTTCAAGTTGAACTATTTTTTTGAAAAATTAATTTTTTTGGTTGAAGATTCGTTAGTTTCCTTGAAAATTAAACTCTTCATTTGAAAAACTAACTATTTGGTAGAAAATTAACTTTTATGTTGAAAAAACATATTTTTGGGTTGAAAATTCAACAGTTTTGCAGATGATCCGTCTTTTTGGCTTCAAAATTTAAGAGGATAGTTGAAAATGAATGTATTTTGTTGAGGAGTCATATTTTTGGGTTGAAAACTCAACTATTTTTTACATAATTCTTTTTTTTGACTTGAAAATTGAACAATTTCGTTGAAAATTAGTGTATTTTGTTGACAATTCATATTTCTTAGTAGAAAAATTTATTTTTTTGTTTGTTATAAAATCAATTATTTGGTTGAAAATAACTATGCTTAGTTGAGAATTCATCTTTTTTGGTTGAATATTCGTCAGTTCAGTTGAAAATTAAAATATTTATTTGAAAATGTAACTATTCGGTGGAAAATTAACTTTTTTGTTAAAAAATCATATTTTTGGGTTGAAAATTCAACAGTCTTGAAGATGATTCGTCTTTTCGCCTTCAAAATTGAACAATTTGGTTAAAAGTTAATGCAATTTGTTGAAATATCTTCATTTTTGGTAGAACATTAAACTATTTGGTAAAAAATTAATTTTTTTTAGATCATATTTTGAGGTTGAAAACTCAACTCTTTTGTAGATAATTCGTCTTTTTCACTTTAAAATTCATCAGTTTTGTTGAGAATTAATGTATTTTATAGAAAATTAATCTTTTTTGACAAAGCAGTAATCTTCTCAGTATGAAATTAATATTTTGGTTGAAAATTTAACCATTTGGTTAAAAATAACAGTATTTAGTTGAGAATTCATCCTTTTAGGTTGGAAAAACGACTACTTAGTTTTGATCTGAACTATTTTGTGAAAAAGTAATTTTTTTGTTTGAAGATTTCTCAGTCATTTAAAAATATAACTAACTGGTAGAAAATTGACTTTTTTGTTGAAGAATCATATTTTTGGGTTGAAAATTCAATTGTTTTGTAGATGATTAGTCTTTTTGGCTTCAAAACTCAACAATTTGGCTGAAAATTGATGTATTTTGTTGCAAAATCGTCTCCTTTGGTAGAGCATTAATCTTCTTTGAAGAAAATTCATTTTTTGGTTGAAAATTGAACTATGTATTAGGTCAAAAATTCATCTTTCTTGGTTGAAAATTCAACTACTTGGTTGAAAGTTGAGCTGCTCTGTTAAAAATTCATTTTCTTAGAGATTCACTTCTTTAGTTAAAAATTAATTTTTTCATCTGAAAATTTAAGTATTCCATTTTTGGTTGAAAATTTATAATTCATAAGTTGAAAATTCAACTATTTGGTACAAGCGTCATATTTTTTGTTGAAAATTCGTCTTTTTGAGTAGAAAATCAATCTTTCTTGTTGAAAATTCATCTATATGGTTAAAGATTGAAATATTTTATTAAAAATTCGTTTTTTATCGTTGACCTCAACAGGTTGAAAATTCGTTTTTTTTTTTTGTTAAAAAGTCATTTTTGAAACTGAAAATTTAAGTATTCCACTTTTGGTTGAAAACCTGTGTATTTTATCAGACCATTCAAGTATTTGATTGAAAATTGATGTATTTGATGAAAATTCGTCTTTTGATAGAAAACTAATGGTTGAAGATTCGACCATTTGGTTGAAAATGCATTCTTGTAGGTTAAAAATTCGAGTATTTAGTTAAAAACTCAAGTGTTTTGTTAAAAATTTAATTATTTGATAAAGTTATTTTTTTTGGTCGAAATTCATCTGTTCCCTTAAAAATTCGTCCTTTTGGATTGAAAAATCATCAGGGGGTCAGAAGTGGCCCAAAATTGGTAAAGTAGTTTATGGACGGCCCCTCAGCAATAGAGTGAAATTTCCGAATCAAATTTTTCCTAAGATTTCTCTTTTTTTTCAGCAGTAGGAAGAGCGTCTATTTAATTTTTTTCATAAATTACGCCTATTTGCGACTCTGAGCTTTCTTGGAGGATATTATAATCTTACCGAAAATAACTTTCTGCTTGCTGAATATTATTTATTATAGAGATTGGTAATCTTTCGAGCAGGGAAAGCAATCTATTGCCATCAAAGAGCAAGTACGTGTACGAGAAAGCTCTTCATCATTGCATCTTCAAGGATCGTGGCTCAAAGCGAAAATTGAGTTTACACCGGCAGAAATGGTGCAACAAAGTTTAAATCACCGGAATGCATTACAATGAGTTCTGCTGTATATATTAATTTCATACCTACACTTATTTTCGAAACTAAATGTGGGTCATTGACAAAAAGTTGGGAATTTCAGCCACGGGATTTTCAAGTCGAAAAATCGGCCCGCTTCGCGGGCACATTCTCATCACCCGCTTTGCGCGCACATTCTCATCGCCCGCTTCGTGCGCACCTCGCGAGTTTGAGCGCGTCTAGGGTACGATTAAAAAGAAAACTATTTACCTTATTAAAAAGTGAAGTGTACATTTTTAGATCTCTTTGAGGTCAATAATTTTTTGTTGTAATATTTTTTTGAATCTCACCTTTTCTGCCTGGAAAACTTAATTTATGATTTTTTAACAGTATTTTTCACGATTGAAACGAAAACTACTTATCCTATGAAAAAATTATCAATGGAGAATCTGTGGGTATTTTTAAGACCAACATTTCTGTTCACTGACATATTTTTTCTTATCTCGCATAGTTTGGACAAAAATTGAATTTTTTCATTTTGAAAAAGCGTTTCTGATGGATAAAACCAGAATCGTTGATCAAAAATAGCTGGTTAACTTGTCCTTTCTTTTTATGCGTTAAACATGTGATCCAAAGCGTAATCCAATCTGATAATTCTTTCGAAAATTTTTGCCGGGAAAAATTAGTTTTTGATTTTTTTACAGTATTTTTGAGGATTAAAACGAAAACTGCTTACTCTATCAAGAAGTGGTCAAATGAAAATTTGTTAATTTTTTCAAGGCCAATAATTGTTCCTTGTGCTATTTTTTTATATCTCACGTTTTTTGGCGGGAAAATTGAATTTATGAAATTTTAAAAGTATTATTCACGATGAAAACGAAAACGACTTATCCTATAAAAAAATTGTCGATTTAGAATTTGTAGACATTTTTAAGGCCAACAATTTTATTTATTTATATTTCTTTCGTATCTCGCACAGTTTGCCCCAAAAATTAATTTTTTTAATTTTCGAAAAGCGTTTTTGATGGCAAAAACCAGAACAGTTAATCAAAAATAGCTGGTTAACGAACTTGTCTTTTTTTCGATTCCTTGAACGAGTGCGCCAAAGCACAATCCAATCCGGTAATTCTTTCGAAATTTTTTGGTGGAAAAAATTAGTTTTTAATTTTTTACAGTATGTTTCACGACTAAAACGATTATGAATATTTTTCTCGTATCTCGCATAGTTTGCCCGGAAAATTAAATTTTTTAATTTTCGAAAAGCGTTTTTGATGGATAAAACCAGAACCATTAATCGAAGATAGCTGGTTAACGAACTCGTCCTTTATTTTTGTGCCTTAAAAAAGTGTGCCAAAGCGCAATCCAATCCGATAGTCCTTTCGGAAGTTTTTGTCGGGAAAAAATTAGTTTTTGATTTTCTTACAGTATTTTTCAGGATTAAAACGAAAACGACTTACCCTATCAAAAAGTGGTTAATTAAAAATTCGTGAACCTTTTCAAGGCCAACAATGTTTCCTCGTACTTTTTTTTATATATCACGTGTTTTGGCGGGAAAATTGAATCAATGATTTTTTAAAAATTATTATTTCCGATGAAAACGAAAACGACTTATCCTATAGAAAAATTTTCGATATAGAATTTGTAGATCTCTCCAAGGCCAACAATTTTATTTATTAATATTTCTTCCTCATCTCGCATAGTTTGGCCGAAAAATAGAATTTTTCAATTTTCAAAAAGCGTTTTTAATGAATAAAACCATAATTGTTGATCAGAAATGACTGGTAAAGGAACTCGTTCTTTTTTTATGCCTTAAGCAAGCGTACCAAAGCCCAATTCAATCCGATAATTCTTTAGAAAGTTTTTGGCGGGAAAAATCAGTTTTTGATTTTTTACAGTATTTTTCAGGATTGAAACGAAAACTACTCACTCTATCAGAAAGTCGTCAATAGAAAATTTGTAAATCTTTTCAAGGCCAATAATTTTTTCTGTAATATTTCTTTATATCTCACGACTTTTGGCGGGAAAATTGAATTTATGATTTTTTTAAAGTATTAATCACGATTAAAACGAAAACTACTCATCCTATAAAAAAATTGTCGAGACAGAATTTGTAGATCTTTTCAAGGCGAACAATTCTATTTATTTATATTTTTTCCTTACCTCGCATAGTTTGTCCGAAAAATTGAATTTTTTAATTCTCAAAAACCGTTCTTTAATGAATAAAACCATATCCGTTTATCAAAAATGGCTAGTTAACGAACTCGTCATTTCTTTTTATGCCTTAAGCAAGCGTACAAAAGCGAAAATCAATCCGATAATTCTTTCGAAAGTTTTTGGCGGGAAAAATCAGTTTTTGATTTTTTTACAGTATTTTTCAGGATTGAAACGAAAACTACTCACTCTATCAGAAAGTGGTCAATAGAAAATTTGTACATCTTTTCAAGGCCAATAATTTTTTCTGTAATATTTCTTTACATCTCACGATTTTTGGCGGGAAAATTGAATTTATGATTTTTTTAAAGTATGAATCACGATTAAAACGAAAACTACTCATCCTATAAAAAAATTGTCGAGATAGAATTTGTATATCTTTTTAAGGCCGACAAGTCCATTTCTCAACATTTTTTTGTATCTCGCATAGTTTGGCCGGAAAATTGATTTTTTTAATTTTCGAAAAGCGTTTTTGATGGATAAAACCAGAACCGTTAGTCAGAAATGGCTGAATAACGAACTCATTTTTTTTTCATGCTCTAAACAAGTGTGCCAAAGCATAATCCAATCCTAAAATTCTTTCGATAGTTTTTGGCGGGAGAAATTAGTTTTTGATTTGGGGCTTTTTGATTGGAGCTTTCAAAAAGCAACGTTTTTTTTCTTCACTTTTTTCATATCGTGCGTTTTTTGGCGTGAAATTTTCATTTTCGTTTGTTTTTTCGAATTTTGTAAATGCTATAAATCTGATAATTTTTCTTTTATCGAAAAAAGTCATGAGGATAAATTGTTCAAATTTTTTACCACTTTTCCTGGGCGTACATAAGCGAGGGCACCAAATTGGTGCAATTAAATTTAAAAAAATAAATAAAAATATGCTTTTAAAGATTCGTTATTTTACTTGAAAATTCATCTCTGATTGAAAATTTGACTATTTTGTTGAAAATTCATTTTTTTTGTATCATTAATTTAGTTTACAAATTGATCCTTTTCGGATGATTTTTGGAAGAAAATTAATCTTTTCGATTGAAAATTCATCTTTTTGGTTAAAAATGCAAGTACTTGGTTGAAAGTATAACTCTTCTGTTAGAAACTCATTCTTTTGGTTGAAGATTCATCATTTTAGTTGAAAATATATCTCTGCTTGGAAATTGAACTATTTTGTTGAATATTAGTTATTTTTTCTTAAATATTAATTTTTAACTGAAAATTTATTTAATTTATTTTTGGTTGAAAAAAGATCTTTTTCTTGCTGAAAATTCATCATTTGGTAAAAAATTTATCTTTTTGCTTGGTTGAAAATTCATCATTTCAGTTTAAAATTCATCTCTGATTGAAAATTGGAATATTTTGTAGAAAACTCATTTTTTTGGTTAAACATTAATTTGGTGTAAAAATTAATCTTTGTAAATGAAAATTTAACTATATGGCTGATAAATCATCTTTTTTAGTTCAAAATTCATGTATTTTGTTGAAGGATCGTCTTTTCTGGTGGAAAATTAATCTTCTTAGTTGAAAATTCATTTTTTGGTTAAAAACACAACTACTTGTTTGAAAGTTTAACTCTTCTGTTAAAAACTCATTGTTTTGGATGAAGATTCATCATTTTAGTTGAAAATTCATCTCTGCTTGGAAATTTAACTATTTTGTTGAAAATTGGTTGTTTCTTCTTAAATATTTATTTTCTTTTGGATGAAAATTGATGTTTTTTGATTGAAAATTCATCTTTTTTGGTAGAAAATTCATGTCTTTGCTTGGTTGAAGATTCATTATTTTAGTTTAAAATTTGAATATTTTGTTGAAAATTCATTTTTTTGGTCAAACATTAATTTGGTTTGAAAATTTATCTTTTTTCAGATGAAAATTCAACTATTTGGTTGAAAAATTCTCTTGTTTGGTTAAAAATTTAAATTTTTTGTCTAGTATTCGTCTTTTTTGGTGGAAAATTAATCTTGGTTGGAAATTCATCTCTTTAAAATTTTTTTTTGTTAAAAATTGATCTTTTTTTGGTTAATTTTTTGGTAGAAAATTAATCTTTTTGCTTCTCTGAAAATTCATCAATCTAGTTTAAAATTCATCTCTGGTTGAAAATTGGAAAATTTTGTTGACATTTTTTTTTTTTTGTTAAACATTAATTTGGTTTGAAAATTTATCTTTTTCAGATGAAAATTTAACTATATGATGGAAAAATTCTCTTGTTTGGTTGAAAATTTATATATTTTGTTTAATATTCGTTATTTTACTTGAAAATTCATCTCTGATTGAAAATTTGACTATTTTGTTGAAAAATAATTTTTTTTGGATCATTAATTTAGTTTGAAAATTGATCCTTTTCGGATGATTTTTGGAAGAAAATTAATCTTTTTGATTGAAAATTCATCTTATTGGTTAAAAATGCAACTTGTTGTTTGAAAGTGTAACTCGTCTGTTAAAAACTCATTCTTTTGGTTGAAGATTCATCATTTTAGTTGAAAATTCATCTCTGCTTGGAAATTTAACTATTTTGTTGAAAACTATTTATTTTTTCTAAAATATTAATTTTTGGCTGAAAATTTAATTATTTTATTTTTGGTTGAAAATTCATCTTTTTGCTCGGTTGAAGATTCATCGTTTTAGTTTAAAATTCATCTCTGGTTGAAAATTGGAATATTATGTTGAAAATTCAATTTTTTGGTTAAACATTAATTTGATGTGAAAATTTATCTTTTTCAAATGAAAATTTAACTATTTGGCTGATAAATTCTATTTTTTAGTTGAAAATTCTTGTATTTTGTTGAAGATTTATCTTTTTTGATAGAAAATTAATCTTGTTGGTTGAAAATTCATTTTTTGGTTACAAAAACAAAGTACTTGGTTCAAAGTATAACTTTTCTGTTAAAAACTCATTTTTTTGGTTGAAGATTCGTCTTTTTGGTAGAAAATTAATCTTCTTGATTGAGAATTCATTTTTTCTTAAAGCAAGTACTTGGTGGAAAGTATAACTTTCCTATTAAAAACTCATTTTTTTGTTGAAGTTTCATCATTTTGGTCAAAAATTTATCTCTGGTTGAAAATTTGACTATTTTGCTGGAAATTCATCTTTTTTTCGGTTAAAAATCATTTTTTTAAATGACAATTTCATTATTTTATTTTTGGTTGAAAATTTATATTTTTTGGTTGAAAATTTAGTTGCTTGGTTTGAAAATTTATCTTTTGTAGTTGGAAATTCATGCATTTTTCTAAATTCCTCTTTTTGGTAGAAAATTAATCTGCTTGGATGAAAGTTCATCTTTTTGGTTGAAAATTTAATCCATCTTTGGTTAAAAATTATTTTTTTTCAGTTCAAAAATGTATTTTGTGGAAATTTCGTCTTTTTATGGTAGAAAATTTAGCTTCTCTGCCGAAATTTATTTTTTTTGGTTAAAAATTCATTTTTTTAATGGGAAATTCGTCATTTTAATTGGAAATTTATTTCTATGGTTCAAGATTTAACTCTTTCGATGAAAATTTATCTTTTTTGGTTGAGTTCAACTGTTTTTGATTTAAAATTAAAATATTGTTTGGATGAAATTTCAACTATTGCATTTTTCATTAAGAATTCATCTTTTTTGTTTGAAAGTTGAACTACTTTGTTAATTGTTTTTTGTGGAAGATTTATCATCTTGATTGAAAATTCTACAATTTCATTGAAAACTTAACTATTTAAAAAAAAATTTTCTGTTAAACAATATTTTCTTTAACTTTGGTTTGAAATTTATATTGTTTAGTTGAAGATTCAATTATGCAGTTGGAAATTTCTCTTTCTTAGTTGAAAATTTATGTATTTTGTTGGAGATTCGTCTTTGTTGGTAGAAAATTAATCTTCTTGATTGAAATATAACATTCTTTCTAAAATTTAGTTATTTGGTTGAAAACTTAACGCTTATGTCAAAAACTCATTTATTTGATTGAAGAATCATCATTTTAGTTGAAAATGCATCTCTGCTTGGAATTTTAGCTATTTTGTTGAAAAATTTTTTTTCGGCTAAACATTAATTTTTTTACTGAAAATTGAATTAATTTATTCTTTGATGAAAATTTATCTTTTTTGTTGATAATTACACCAAACTGGTGCAATGAAACTAAAAAAATTAAATAAATAAAAAAAGAAAAATTATTGGTAGCTGTATTGCACAGGGGCGCAATTAAAATATTTGTCGTGGGCGCTATTTTCCGTAAATACGCCACTGGACTACCGACCCAGAAAACAGGGTCATATAACAGTTATGTAACTGTTACATAACAGATTTTAAAATGTTACATAACTGGCGAGTCACAGCTGAGTCACCTGTGACGCAAAATGTCACACTCTATGTGATTCATCAGTGTTATAACGGCTCAGTAACTCTGTGACATGAGTTTTATAACACGCCCGTAACCATGTTATAACAGTGTTATATTATATGAATGTTACGTACCACTTACGGAACAGTATTTTAATGCTTTGTAATAATTATGTAACAGTTCTATAGCAGCTTTACCGGGGGTTGTAGTGGGATGTAATGGATCTGTTACATAGTTACGTAACGTATATGTTACAGTATTATATGACAGCAATGTACGTCTATTATATGTATGTTACATAGTTATGTTATATAAAAGGTATGTAAAGGAGCTCCCCCGTGCGAAGTCCGGGCAGTACCAATGCTACACGGTTCTTACATAACAGTTATGTCACACTGTTACATAGCTGTTACTAATATGCATTATGCACAGCTTACATAACTACACAGCAATGCCGTTACACTTTACTCACGTATCACTGTAACAAAATTGTTATGGACCATGCGTGTAACCAAGTAACAGAACAAATGTTACAAGATTGTTACATAACGGTTATGACTCATTGTTACATAGCTGACACTAATTTACATTATGCGCAGCTTACGTAACTACACAGTAACACCGTAACAGTTTACTTACGTAACACTGTAACAAAATTGTTATAGACCATGCATGTAACCAAGTCACAGAACAAATGTTTCACGATTCTTACATAGCAGTTATGTCACATTGTTACATGGCTGTTACTAATTTACATTAAGCACAGCTTACGTAACTATACAGTTACACCGTTACACTTTACTTACGTAACACTGTAACAAAATTGTTATAGACCATGCGTGTAACCAGGTTACAGAACAAATGTTGCATGATTCTTACATAACGGTTATGTCACATTGTTACATAGCTGTTACTAATTTACGTTAAGTACAGCTAACGTAACTATACAGTTACACCGTTACACTTTTGTTTCTTTCGACCTCAATAACTTTCTGACTTTTCGAGTCATCCTCATAATCCAAACGTCATTTTAAAAGGATTTGCAGCCGGATAATGGAAATGCAATGCCTGTTTGATTCCATCAAAGCATTGTGTAAATATATTTTAAAAACGTGACAATCATTTTTTTTTACTTTCGAAATTTCACGGAAACTGATGAAAAGATCTAATTTCCCTCCAAACTTTCCGAACTTCGTCCAATTTGACGAAAATTGGACGCAGAATGATAAAAATGGATGAAATCTTCCATTTTCGCTCGAAAAATTGAAATTTTAGTAGAATTTTTTTTTCTCTTGTCCTTAATAACTTTCTGACTTTTTGAGTGATCCTAATAATCCAAACGTAATTTTATCAGGATTTGCAGCCAGATAAAGGAAATGCATTGCTAGTTCAATTCCATTAAGGCACTGTGGTAATATTTTCAAAAAACGTGAAAATCATGTTTTTTTACTTTCGAAATTTCATGAAAACTGTTAAAAAGTTCTAATTTCCTTCCAAACTTTTTGAATTACATACAATTGAACAAAATTTGTTCGCAGAATTATGAAAATGGATGAATATTTCAATTTTTGCTCGAAAAGTTGAAATTTTGTTAGAATTTTTTTTTTCTTTCGATTTTAATAACTTTTTGACTTTTTGAGTTATCCTAATGATCCAAAGGTTGTTTTATCAGGATTTACAGCCGGAAAAAAATGTACTGCCTGTTCAATTCCATTGAGGTTATGTGGAGTTATTTAGAATAAACAAAAAAATCGTGTTTTTTATTTTTTGTAATTTTATGAAACCTGTTTAAAAGTTGTAATTTTTTTCAAAGCTGATCGAATTTCATCCAATTTGACGAAAATTGGACGCAGAATTATAAAAATGGATGAAATCTTCAATTTTTGCTCGGAAAATTGAAATTTGGTAGAATTTTTTTTTTGGCCTCAATAACTTTCTGACTTTTCAAATCATCCTAATAATCCAAACGTCATTTTAAAAGGATTTGCAGCCGGATAATGGAAATGCAATGCCTGTTTGATTACAGTAAGGCAGTCTCGAGAGTTAAGAAAGACATAAAAATCGTGTTTTTTGACTTTTGAAATTTCATGGAACCGGTTAAAAAGTTGTAATTTTTTTTCAAGCTGATTGAATTTCATCCAATTTGACGAAAATTGGACGCAGAATTATGGAAATGAATGAAATCTTCATTTTTTTCACAAAAAATTGAAATTTGATAGAATTTTTTTTCTTTCGACCTCAATAACTTTCTGACTTTTCGAGTCATCCTAATAATCCAAACGTCATTTCAAAGTGATTTGCACTCGGATAATGGAAATGCAATGCCTGTTTGATTCCATCAAAGCATTGTGTAAATATATTTTCAAAACGTGAGAATCATTTTTTTTTTGCTTTCGAAATTTCATGAAAACTGTTGAAAAGTTCTAATTTCCTTCCAAACTTTCCGAACTTTGTCCAATTTGACGAAAATTGGACGCAGAATTATAAAAATGGATGAAATCTTTCATTTTTGCTCGAAAAATTGAAATTTTAGTAGAATTTTTTTTCCTTTTGACCTAAATAACTTTCTAACTTTTTGAGTCATTCTAATAACTCAAACGTCATTTTATCAGAATTTGCAGCCGGATGAAGGAAATTCATTGTCTGTTCAATTTCATTGAGGTATTGTGGAAATATTTACAAAAAACGTGAAAATCATGTTTCTTCACTTTCGAAATTTCATGAAAACTGTTAAAAAGTTCTAATTTCCTTTCAAACTTCTCGAATTACATACAATTTGACGAAAATTGTTCGTAGAATTATGAAAATGGATGAAATTTTCAACTTTTGCTCGAAAAATTGAAATTTCTTAGAATTTTTTTCTTTCGACCACAATAACTTTCTGGATTTTTGAGGTATCTTAATGATACAAACGTAATTTTATCAGGATTTGTAGCCGAATAAAAGAAATGCATTTCCTGTTCAATTCCATTAAATCAGTGTGTGGATATTAAAAAAAAAACATAAAAATCGTGTTTCTTGACTTTTAAAATTTCGCAAAACCTGTTAAAAAGATGTAATTTTTTCCAAGCTGATCAAATTTCATTCAGTTTGACGAAAATTGGACACAGAATTATGAAAATGGATGAATTCTTCAGTTTTTGCTAAAAAAATTGAAATTCTGGTAGAAATTTTTTTCTTTTGATCTCAATAACTTTCTGACTTTTTGAGTTATCCTTAAATCGCAAAGTTCATTTCATCAGGATTTGTAACCGGATAAAGGAAATGCATTGCCTGTTCAATTCCATTAAGGTAATGTGTAGATATTTAAAAAAAAACACAAAAATCGTGTTTTTTGTTCTTTGAAATTTTATGAAACCTGTTGAGGAGTTGTAATTTTTTTCCAAACTGATTGAATTTCATCCAATTTAACGAAAATTGGACGCAGAAGTATGGAAATGGATGAAATTTTCTTTTTTTTCACGAAAAATTGAAATTTTGGTAAATTTTTTTTTCTTTCGACCTTAATAACTTTCTGCCTTTTTGAGTCATCCTAATAATCCAAACGTCATTTCATCAGCAGTTGCAGCCGGATCAAGGAAATGCATTGCCTGTTTCATTACATTAGGACATTGTGGAAATATTTTCAAAAAACCTGAAAATCATGTTTTTTTACTTTCGAAATTTCATGAAAACTGTTAGAAAGTTCAAATTCCAAACTTTTTGAATTACATACAATTAGATGAAGGGTGTTCGCAGAATTATGAAAATGGATGGAATTTTCAATTTTGTGTTTTTTTACTTTCGAAGTTTCATTAAACCTGTTAAAAAGTTCTAATTTCTCTTCAAGCTTTTTGAATTTCATACAATCAGACATAAGTTTGTCGCAAAAATATGAAAATGGTTGAAATTTTCAATTTTTTTCAAAAATTTGAAATTTTGGGAGAATTTTTCTCACCTTTATATCTTTCTGACTTTTTAAGATACCCTAATAATGCAAACGTAGTTTGATCAGAATTCGCATCTAGATAGAGAAAGTTTATTGTCTGTTCAATTCCATTGAGGCATTGTGGACATTTTTTTAAAAATCACAAAAATCGTGTTTTTTGACTTCTAAAATTTCATGAAACTTGTTGAAAAGTTCCAGTTTCTTTGCAAACTATTCGTATTTGATCCAATTGGACGAAAATCGGTCGCAGAATTATTAAAATGAATGAAATTTTTAACTTTTGCTCAAAAAATTAGAATTTTAGAACTTTTTTTCTTTCGACCTTGATTACTTTCTGAAATTTTGAGTTTATTAATAATACAAACTTTATTTTATCAGGATTTTCAGCCGGTTAAAGGAAATACATTGTCTGTTCAATTCCATTAAGACGTTGTGGAGATATTTTCAAAAAATATAAAAATCGTGTTTTTTCACTTTTGAAATTTCATAAAGCTCATTAAAAAGTTCCAATTTCTTTCCAAGCTTTTCAAATTTCATATAATTGAACGAAAGTTGATCGCAAAATTATGAAAATGGATGAAATTTTCCACGTTGCTCAGAAAATTCAAATTTTAGGAGAACTTTTTTTTCGACCACAATAACTTTCTGGCTTTTTGAGCTATCTTAATAATCCAAACGAAATTTTATTATGATTTGTAGCCGAATGAAGAAAAAGCATTGAGAGTTCAATTCCATCAAGGCATTGTCGAGATATTTTCAAAAAACCTGAAAATCGTGTTTTTTTTTACATTTGAATCTCATGAAACCTGTTAAAAAGTTCCAATTTCTTTACATGCTTTTCGAATTTCATACAATTGGACGAAAGTTGATCGCGAAATTATGAAAATGGATGAAATTTTCCACTTTGCTCGGAAAATTCAAATTTCAGAAGAACTTTTTTTTTCGATCATAATAACTTTTTGACTTTTTGAGCTATCTTGATAATCCAAACGTAATTTCATTAGGAGTTGCAGCCGGATGAAGGAAATGCATTGCCTGTTCAATTCCAATGAGCCGTTGTTTAAATATTTTCAAAAAACGTACAAATCGTGTTTTTTTACCTTTGAAATTTCCTGAAACCTGTTAAAAAGATATAGTTTTTCTCCAAGCTTTTCGAATTTCATACAATTTCACCAAAATTGAACGCAGAATTATGAAAATGAATGAAATCTTCAATTTTTGCTCGAAAATTTGAAATTTTTGGAGAATTTTTTTTTCCTTAATATCTTTTTGACTTTTTGAGATACCCAAATAATACAAACGTAGTTTCATTAGGATTTACATCTAGATAAAGGAAGTTTATTGCCTTTCAATTCCATTGAGGCATTGCGGAGATTTTTTAAAAAATCACAAAAATCGTGTTTTTTGACTTCTAGAATTTCATGAAACCTGTTGAAAAGTTCCGATTTCTTTGCAAGCTATTCGTATTACATCCAATTGGATGAAAATCAGTCGCAGAATTATAAATATAAATGAAATTTTCAATTTTTGCTAAAAAAATTAAAATTTTAGGAGAACTCTTTTTCTTTCGACCCTGATAACTTTCTGAATTTTTGAGTCATCTTAATAATCCAACCGTAATATTATCAGAATTGGCAGCCGAATAAAGGAAATGCATTCCCTATTCAACTCCACTCAGGCATTGTCAAGATATTTTCAAAAAACATAAAAATCGTGTCTTTTGACTTCAGAAATTTCATGAAACCTATTAAAAAGTTACAAATTATGTTTGAGCTAATCGAATTCAAGCCAATTGGAGGAAAATTACTCACAGGAAAATGAAAATGGATGAATTTTTTTATGTAAAATGTAGAATTTTTTTTCTTTTAACCGTAATAAAATTTTTGACCGTTTTCAAATTTTGAACGCTGAAAATGACAGTCAATTTTTTTATACAGAAATCTCATTTTTCAGTTTGGAAATATCTATTCAATCACTTTTAATGTTACTTGATACTAAATGACATAATAGATGCCTATTAATAATTTTTATCATCTTCAACACTTTTATTCAAAATTCATTAGATGCATATTTTTTGAAGTTTTTGAGTTTTGGAGGTTTCCAATTCCAAATTGCCCTTTTTATTGAATATAAGCATTTTTTATTGATGAGTCATAAGTCGTTGAAAAAGATTGTATCCGCTCAAAACTTACAGAATGCTTACTTTTATGAGTAAATAATAAATTGTCTGTTTTTTAACTTGAAGGGATTCAAAGAAAAAAACCTGAGCTTTCTTTTCAGGCAAAGAAAAGAAAAAAAGAATCATAAATTTGAAAACAGTCTTATTTATTGTGGCTCTTTATTTTTGAAGATTAATTGTTTTTTTCGAACACTTAAATAATTAATGGAATGGTTATCAAAAAGTTTATCGAAACTGTAGTGGAAAAATTTTTTTATAGGTATTAACAGAGTCGTAAGTCACCAAAGTGGATGATAGTTGAGAAATAATGCTCCATTCACTAAAAGGCTTTTAAATTTTTATTTTTTATTAATGAAACTTTGATAAATTCATAACTTTTTTTCAATGTTTAAAAATTCATATTCAGATAAGTTCTGATGCTTTAATTTTATAATTAAGTATTCAATACTTAAATTGACAAATTTTTCGGGTTTGAAAGTTTTGATTTTTTAATTTTAATCACCTAGAAAAATGTTTGCTAACCACTCTAAAATATTTAAATATTGAGATTTAGATTAGCAAAGAAAAACTTCTCGCGCGCCTAGTGCGTGAATTATAATTGCTGGTCCATGATAATTTGAAAGATATCTTTTTTTTTAAATTGAAGAATATTTTTTTTGTATAATTTTATATGAAAAACAATTCTTTTTTAATCTTTCTGGATAAATATATTGTTCATTCTTGATACTCTTAGCATTTTTAGTCATTTTTTCGTTTGAGATTTGAATCTCTAAGGAACGTAGGAACAAATATCTCACTCATACTAAAAGAAAAAAACAAATAAGTTAAATTAAATTACTGATCCTAATTTATTTCGGGTCCCAAAACTGAATAATACATAAACAAATTGTGATAGTGGAATGCCACATTTTTTGTTATATTAAATTTTCACTTTTTTTATTCATATCCAATCTTCACCCTGAATTTTCTATGTTGGGGCGTAAGATTTATGAACTTTTACTTCCTGTACGATTTCGACAACTTCCCACGCAAATATGAATATTGTCCACTAGTGCGGAGCGAAATTTTATTTTTTTATTTTTTTTTCGAATTCGGAGGGGGTCCAAAAGTTGTAGTTTGGTACCCATATTTTCCACAAAAAGTTACAGATGAAAAATATATATCTAATGTTCGTGCATCCACGAGAAAGCTAAAAATTACGTATAATAGTGAATTTTTTGTTATTTTGATACGAAATCAATTTTTTAATAGATAAAAAGTTTTCTAAAAATTAGTTATAACAACCATTATTATCCTCCGAAAACTGTTCAGCAATAATAAATCCGTATACATACTAAAGTGTCATTAAAGTTGAAGAAAAATAGAAAAATCATGTTTTTACTTGATTAAATGATATTCTTCTTATTGACAACGATTTTTTAAATTGAGGAAAATAGTTCTAAAAAATAGTACTTACTCCTATAATTATCCTCTGTTAGCTTCGCAACAACTCAAAAATTCTTATACATCGTAAATTGTCATTAAATTCAAATAATTATATAAAGTTATGATTTTTTACTATTTAAGACTGCTTTTTTACATATTTTACTTCAACATCTTAGCAAAATTGGTTCTTAATCATTTACTTTTAATGTGCAATCAGAAAATTTCACTGTTATAAATTATTTCTACTTCACTAAAAATCAAATTTCTCTGATTGGACCGAAATATCGACAAATTGTAGTCCTATTGGAAGTCAATAATTTATGGGAAAAATATTTCCTGAGTCGTACCATTTTAGTGAAGAAATTTAAAAAAAAATCAAAATCGCATGTATTAAATTTTTATATAAGAATTTGACATACGGTGTGCCAATTACAAAATACAATAAAAAATTTTAAAAATTATTTGTTATAGAAAAATGTGAAATAAGTAAGAAAAAATTATTATTTTCCTTAAAAATAAGTTAAAAAATGATCATTAAATTATTTGCAATTAGGATAATATAAAAGGCGATAATTCTATACGTATTAAAATGTAATACATGTATTTTCAAGACACTGTGAACATAAAAACAACAAATAATCAACAAAATTTACAAATTTACAAGTCTAATGCAGAATTATTTTACAGTCAAGCTTTGAATCATTTGAAATAAAAAATAAAAAATTAAAGACTCTCGAAATAAAAACTATTAAAAATTGCGCCTATAATTCAAAAGTAGAGGCCATCAAAATTTAATTTAATTGTTTTTCCTATTAAGACTTTCAGGTGGAAATTGTGTAATTTTGAATAATTTGAATTTCAAACAAGACGATCTCTAATGCAAAATATTTGATATTCTTCAATCTAAAAATTGTTTCAAATTGAACGCTTTATATTTAAAATTGTTCCTTGCAATCAAAAATAAAATTTTATTATATCATTTTGAAGGATCTAATTCATAATCATTTAATTTTGATTGCTACTATAATTTAAAATTGTGCAATTTGTAAAGTATCAAATTGAAATTATGAAATTTCTAGCATCTTCAATTTCATATGCTCATAATTTAGAACTGTTTAATATTAAAAATTTTAATCTGGAATTTGTCAATTTTCATCGTTTGAAAATAATAGTTAGCTTTAATTTCTGATTGTATAACTTAAAATGATTTTGATTGAAAACCAAGCAATTTTGAATGTTTAAATCTAAAATTAGTTAACATTTATCAAGGCTTTTAATTTGAAATAAATTTGCAGAATCTTAAAGGGTTCAATTTCAAAATCTTGGAAATTCAAATTTGAAACTGTCAAATTTCCACTACTCGAATTTCAAATTATTTAATTTGCAAAAATTTGATAAATCTATAGAAGGGTTCAAACAACAGTTGTTAAATTTAAAAAACAATAGATTTCAAATAATCTAATTCATCAAGTTTCGAGCTAAAGCATGGACGTGAAAATCAACTTTTGATTTTTAATAATTTTTAAAATTTTTACGCCCGTGAGCTAAAATGATTGAATTTTGAATGTTATGAGTGAAAAATTCTTCAACTATTAAGGCCTTACTTTTCAAAATATACACCTTTGATAATTTCAAGTTTTATATCCAACGATTTTTTATATATTTAAGATTTAAAATATTAAATTGGAAATCCTTTCAGTTTGAATTATATTCTGAACAGGAGGCTAACAAATTTTAAAAAATTATGCAAAAGTGAAAAAGCAACTCGTTATTCGGCTTAAAAATAAAGACTCAAAATTGTACATTTCAAATTTTCAATCTTCTGAATTTAACAATTAAAAAATATGAGATTCAAAAAATTAAAATTGTCAAATTCGAAAAAAATATTGGTAAGTAGAATTGTTCATCTCAGAAGGATTTACAAATTTAATACAAATTATTTTTTTGTGAGATGCATAGTTTTTGTTTTAATAGTGAATAGTGTTATTGAATATAAAAAATTTCAGTTTTCAGTAGAACTATACGAGATACGAAAAAACGATTGAAGCAAAATTGTTCACCTCAAAAAAATCTACAAATTTTTTCTGTACTGTTTTTTTGATAAGACGCATAGTTTTTGTTCTAATGGCGATAAATATTAGTGAAAATGAAAAAAATTCATTTTCTGGTCAAACTATGCTAGATATGGTAAAATATTGCCCTGTCATAAAAAATGGTTTATCTCAAAAAGATCTACAAATTTTGTTGAACCCATTTCTCAATTGAACGCATAATTGTTGTTTTAATCATGAAAAATAACATTGAAGGTGAAAAATTTAAATTTTTGGAAAAACAGCACAAGATACAACAAAATGTTAATTGACGAAATTATCTACCGAAAAAAATGTCTAAAAATTTGTTATTGACCATTTTTTCATAAGACGGTCAGTTTTCGTTTAAATTGAGAAAAAATGCTATTAAGAGTGAAAAATTGAAATTTATAGAAAAACGGCAAAAAGTGCAATAAAACGTTTAACGGCATTTTAAGTTTTTTATTAGGATCGAAATGCAATCTATGTTCTTCCTTATGAACCCCTTCATGCACCAAAAACAGAACACAAAAAGGCTCACAAATCAAAAATAGACTTCCAACTACCTCCTTTCCGGCTCATTAGAGACTTTATAAAAAATCCAATTAATTTTTTTTTAATAATAATAAATACGTAAATCTAATTTGTTAAATAATAAACGCGAGATCCGGCAGACGCGCGTCTTTACAAATTTTTGATTCATCGCGTGTACCTAAAAGAAAAAGTCTTTTCTAGACAAATTTTGGGTCGCTGAAAAAGAAAATGGCATTTATTTATTTTTTCAAAGGAGCGTTTTCGAGATATTTGCAAAACAATTTTTTTCAATTACTGGCATAAATCTGGATAACAGTTGATCCAATTAACATAAACTGTGGTTCGTTTGAAAGATATGATCTTCCACTTTCCGATGATATACCGTTTGTGTCAATCGGATTAAAATTTATTGGGTTATAGCCGACGAAATTTGAAAAAATGGAACAACTGAAAGTGAGTGATTTTCAAAGGAGGTCGGAAAATCCACTTTTTTTTCACTTTCATTGCCTGTAACCCAAAAAATTTGTATCCGATTGACACAGACAGTATATAGTCGGAAAGTGGAAGATCATACCTTTCGAATGAAACATAGTTTATGTTAAATGGATCAATCCTTATCATGATTTACACCAGTAACTGAAAAAAACTTGTTTTTTGTAAAGATTTTGAAAACACTTCTTTGGCAAAATAAATGAATGTCAATTTCTTTTACAGCGACCCACAATTAGTTTAAAAACCCTTTTTTTCCTGGTACATTTTTCGTGTAAACTAGTGTAAAGCGCCCGCGCTGCGGGCAGATTTTTTATTTATGTTTTTTTATTATTTTTTTTTTGTTCATGTAAATTTAACGCTGATTCTCATTATGCTGAAACAATACAACCCCATCTTTATCTCTTTCAACTTCCAGAACAAAAACTTCTCCAGGAAAGTAGAAGAATCGCATTACTTAAACGACTCACGTTATAATCACGAAATCTCATCACTTCTCACCACTCGCACTAGAGATTCGCAATTTTTTTGTAAATCCCTTCATTTCAACACTTTAAACACTCGAAGATAAGAGAAACTTTACGACGTCCGCACACCAATCTTCAACCCTTATCGAAACCATTATTTCCCTACTTGTTGCGCTCCTTCGCATCTACCATTTTTATTCATGTATCCATAAATTTAAAAAAATGTAAAAGAATGGTAAAATGTTTATTATTGTACTTAATAAAACATAGATGAAGTTTCTTCAAGAAAAGATTGTTTATTCCTGAAGGTAAAAGAGAAAAAATGGGAAAAATTCTTTTAAGATGGAATTTTCGAAGAGGAATATTAATTTTGAAATTTGAGTGACTAAATTTGAAAAATAGGAAAAGTTGTGAGATGAAGGAGACACTTTATCGCAGCTTACCATATCGTATGGACTAACTTGTCACTGGCTCGTTGAAGGTAGTTCTTAATGTTATAGTAGCTTGGTGGTGAAATGAGTGTCCGGGGTTGGAGATGACACCCTTATATACACCCTTGCGCAGCATCCCTGTCTCTGTCTCGCACCCGCTCGCCAACGCTGTGGTGTTCTTACCTGAATTATGATTGGCCAAGCAGAAAACACGATACCTCAACATTATTTTGATTAACAATTATTTCTCAGCTACCGACCTACGTAATGTCCATTATTTACGTCACTAAATAAATAATAAGCATTTTGTGGGTTGATTTAGAACCAATATATTCAGATTATTCTATTTTTCGAAAAATAAAAAGGTAATAATCCAAACCAATAACATATTTCTGAAAAATCGCTAACTCCGTTAAATTTGTAAACTATATTTAAGTGAAATAGATATTTTTTGGCACAGTAATCCCTGAGATATCAAACAGTTGAATATCATTCTATTTATCAACTTCAGATCAAAATGATCCACTTTTGCGGATCCAAAATTAATTTTTACTGAAAGAGATGAGTTTTCAGACCAGAAAGACGAGTTTTCTACAAAATAATTGAGTTTTTCATGCGCAAATATAAATTTTCGACAAATAAGTTAATTTTAAAGCAAATGCTTGAAATTTAAATCCAAAAAGATGAATTTTCCACAAAATAGTTGAATGCTCAACCAAAACAGATTAATTTGCAACTAAGTAGTTGCATTTTTGACCAAAAGAGATGAAATTTGAAACCAAAAAGACGATTTTTCTACGAAGCAATTGAATTTTCAATGCACCACTATATATTTTTGGCGAAAAAATCAATTTTCAACCAAATTGTTGAAGTCTGAATCCAAAAATATGAATTTTCCACAAAATAGTTGAATCCTCAATCAGAACAGATTATTTTTTAACTAAACACTTGCATTTTTAACCATGAAAGATAAGTTTTTTAACCAAAAAGACGACTTTTCTACAAAACAATTGAATTTTCAATGCGCAAATGTGAATTTTCGACAAAAAATCAATTTTAAACCAAATTTTTAAAATTTGAACACAAAAATATGAATTTCCCACAAAATGGTTGAACCGTCAACCAAAGCAGATTAATTTACAACAAAACAGTTGCATTTTTTACCAAAAAAGATGAAATTTCTAACCAGAAAAACGAATTTTCTACAGAACGATTAAATTTTCAATGCCCCAATTTATATTTTCGACAAAAAAAAAACAATTTTCAACCAAATTGTTAGAATTTGATTCCAAAAATATGAGTTTTCCATAAAATAGTTGATTCCTCAATCAGAACAGATCATTTTTTAACTAACCACTTGCATTTTTAACCAGAGAAGATGAATCTTTACACCAAAATGACCACTTTTTTACAAAACAATTGAATTTTTAATGCGCAAATACGAATTTTCGACAAAAAAAATTAATTTTCAACCAAATTCTTGAAACTTGAACTGAAAAATATAAATTTTCCACAAAAAAGTTGAATCGTCAATAAAAACAGATTAATTTTCAACTAAACAGTTGCATTTTTGACCAAAAAAGATAAAATTTGAAACCAAAAAGACGATTTTTCTACGAAGCGATTGAATTTTCAATGCGCAAATACGAATTTTTGAAAAAAAAATTAATTTTCAACCAAATTCTTGAAATTTGAACTCAAAAATATAAATATTCCACAAAAAAGTTGAATCGTCAAACAAAGCAGATTAATTTTCAACGAAAAAGTTGAATTTTTTACCGAAAGAGAAGAAATTTTTGTCAAAAGAGATAAATTTTCAAACCAAAAAGACAACTTTTCTACAAAACAACTGAGTTTTCAGTGCGCAAATATGAATTTCTGACAAAAAAGTTAATTTTAAACCAAATAGGTGAAATTTCAACCCAAAAAGACGAATTTTCTACAAAACAAATAAATCCTTAACTGAAACAGATTAATTTTTAATTAAACACTGTCAATTTTAACCAAAGAAGATAAGTTTTTGAAACAAAAGGACGACTTTTCTACAAAATAATTAAATTTCCAATGCGCGAATATGAATTTTCGACAAAAAATCAATTTTAAACCAAATTGTTAAAATTTGAACCCAAAAATATGAATTTTCCACAAAATAGTTGAATCCTCAAAGAAAGCAGATTAATTTTCATCTAAACAGTTGCATTTTTGACCAAAAAGATGAATTTTCAATCCAAAAAGACGACTTTTCTACAAAACAAATAAATCCTTAACTGAAACAGATTAATTTTTAATTAAACACTGTCATTTTTAACCAAAGAAGATAAATTTTTGAACCAAAAAGACGACTTTTCTACAAAATAATTAAATTTCCAATGCGCGAATATGAATTTTCGACAAAAAATCAATTTTAAACAAAATTGTTAAAATTTGAACCCAAAAATATGAAGTTTCCACAAAATAGTTGAATCCTCAAAGAAAGCAGATTAATTTTCAACTAAACAGTTGCATTTTTGACCAAAAAAATGAATTTTCAATCCAAAAAGACGACTTTTCTACAAAACAACTGAGTTCTCAGTGTGCAAATATGAAGTTTCCACGAAAAAGTTAATTTTAAACCAAATCGTTGAAATTTCAATCCAAAAAGACGAATTTTCCACAAAACAATTGAATCTTCAACAAAAACAGATTAATTTTTGATTAAACACTTACATTTTTAACCAAAGAAGATGAATTTTTTAAACCAGAAACATGACTTTTCTACAAAACAATTGAACTTTCAATGCGCAAATATGAATTTTCGACAAAAAAATCAATTTTCAACCAAACTCTCAAAATTTGAACCAAAAAATATAAATTTTTCACAAAATAGTTGAATCGTCAATCAAAACAGATTAATTTTCAACTAAACAGTTGCATTTTCGACCAAAAAAGATGAAATTTCAAACCAGAAAGATGAGTTTTTCTACAAAACAAATGAGTTTTCAATGCGCAAATCTAAATTTTCGACAAAAAGTTAATTTTGAAGCAAATTGTTGAAATTACAACCCAAAATCACGAATTTTCCACAAAACAGTTAAATCCTCAACCAAAACAGATTAATTATTAACTCAACAGTTGCATTTTTGACCAAAAAAGATGAAATTTCAAACCAAAAAAACGAACTTTCTACAAAACAATTGAATTTTCAACCAAAACAGATTAATTTTAACCTAACAGTTGCATTTTTCAACAAAGAAGAAGAAATTTCTACCAAAAGAGATGAACTTTCAGCCCGCAAAAATAAATTTTTGACAAAAAGGTGAATTTCCAATGAAATTGTTGAGATTCCAACACAAAAAGACAATTTTACAACAAAACAGTTAAATTTTCGACCAAAAAAGTCGAATTTTCAACAAAATACACGAATCTTTAACTAAAAAAAAAATTGTCAACCAAAAATGAAATAGTTAAATTTTCCTTGACAAAAATTAATTTTTATTTGAAAAAGATAAATTCTCAACAAAAATTATAATAGTTGATGTTCCAAACAAAAAAATTGAATTTGAAATCGAAAACAGTTGAATTCAATCAAAAAGGCGATTTTCAACAAAATAGTTAAATTTTTAATCAAAGAGCGCAATTTTCAATGAATGAAATGAATTTTCATCAAAATAATGAAATTTCCAACCGAATAATATCTTCTATTAAAAAAGCTCAATTCTCAACTAAAAATATAATAGTAGGCTTTTCAAGAATATACATGAATTTTCAACTAAACATTTGGATTTTCAGCTTAAAAAGATTAATTTCAAACCAATAATGGAAAAGTTAACTTTTCAGTTAAAAATGGATTTTCAACTAGATAGGAAACGAGTTTTCAACAAAATGGTCAAATTATCAGTAACAAAATAATTTTTTTACAAAGGAGTTCAACTTTCAGCCCAGAAATATGAATTTCTAACAAAAATATTAGTTATCAATTAAATAGTTGCATTTTCAATAAAGAAGATGACATTTTTTCCAAAAGATATGAACTTTCAACCCAAAAAGACGAATTTTCCACAAAACAGTTGAATCCTCAACCAAAACAGATTAATTTGAAACTAAATAGTTGCATTTTTGACCAAAAAAGATGAATTTTCAAATTTTTCGACAAGAAAGTTAATTTTAAAGCAAAAGGTTGAAATTTCAACCCAAAAAGACGAATTTTCCACAAAACAGTTGAATTCTCAACCAAAACAGATCAATTTTTAACTGAACACTTGCATTTTTAACCAAAGAAGAAAAATTTTTAAACCAAAAAGACGACTTTACTACAAAACAATTGATTTTTCAATGCGCAGATATGAATTTTCGACAAAAAAATTAATTCCCAACCAAATACTTGAAATTTGAACCCAAAAATAGAATTTTTCCACAAAATAGTTGAATCGTCGATCAAAACAGATTAATTTTCAGCTAAACAGTTGCATTTTTGACCAAGAAGATGAATTTTCAATCCAAAAAGACGACTTTTCTACAAAACAATTAAAAAACAATACCGGACTTTCAGTAACATCTATCACAGAATCACATTCCCCCAAATTCTTACCAATTACTCTCAAAACCATATTAAAAAAAAGAGGAAAATAAGAATAGATAAAATAATTTTTTATATAACTTCCTGCGTATAAGATCCAAAAGTTGTAACCCAATCCCAGTAGTATAAAAAAGACGGAAAAAAGAAAGAGTAAGCAAGGATTTGTTCCAATCTGCAGAATTGCCTATGAATAAATGAGATTTCTTTCAATTGAGGTGTTAATGGTTAACTCAATTTAGCGAAAGATATCTATTTTACTTGAATATAGTTTACAAATTTGAGGAAACTAGCAATTTCTCAGAAATGTATTATTGGTTTCGATTATTACCTTTTTCTTTTTTGAGAAATGGAATAATCTGAATAGATTAGTTCTATATCAACCCACAAAATTTGATCTTGGCACTATATATAATAGATCACATTTTTATCTCCATTGACGTAATAGCCATGCTTCCTAACATTCCATATGAAAGAGTTAAACTTTCTATTGAATATAGATGGGATATGATCAAACTTCATACTAAGACTGCGAAAAGATAATTTCTTGATGCTATTGAATATGTTTTCGATTCTGTTCATTTTGAATTCAATGAAACTATCTATAAGTAAAAATTTGGAACTCCGATAGGCTCTGTCTCGTTCCCAATTATTGCTGAAATTGTAATGGAAGATTTGAAAAATGCAGTTTTCAACAAAATTAGTTTTGAATTGGACTTTTATACAAGATATGTTGATGATTCTTCACTTTCTTTACATACACAAAATGTACATACCCTACGTAGTGTATTCAATAGTATACATACAAGATTACAGTGTACTCTTGAAATTGAAACAGAAGGTAGATTGAATTTTCTTGATTTGACCTTGAAAGCTTCTTAATATTTCAATATTCTTTTAATTTATATGAAGGTTCGACTCGGGAGAAGAAATGAAGATTCTTTCTTTCCTTTTTA
>JAUMHM010000072.1:6527282-6541425 GCA_032362435.1 Melikaiella ostensackeni | reverse complement strand
ATGCAGAAAAATGAAGATTACCCCCAAAGATTACCCCCAGCATTTTTACCTGATTCACTTTTTAACCTTTGTTTTTTATGTGTTTTTTTTAAAGGGGCCTCCTAAAAAATTTTGCAGGGGGGCCTCCACGTTTCTAGTTACGCCACTGGTGTTATGATGTAGTTATATCTGGTTACATCCTTTCGCATCACATCATATTTTGTCTTGCATGATCTCAGACTGCCTATTCATTAATTTAAGGGAGTGAACATCGTCCTTCTCTTGCTTTTTCAGGAAAACGAGATTCTATATACTACTGCTTGAAACTACAGTCGACGTATCTTGTCAAACGCTTTCTGTTACAGCACGCCTGACTATGCACGCATTTATCACTTTTTTACTGTGTTACGTACAGTACTATGTGAATGGTATTGATTAAGAAACATTGAAGATGTTTTAATACATATATGCTTATTGGATATAAAATTGACATTACTTGTCTTAGAACAATTAGCAATTGATGTATTTAGTTTACGGTCATACGTATTGACAGAACGATGTTAAGCAGTTATCTTATACCGGTCAATGTTTCTTTTCTTGAATTATTGGCATCAACTGAGTCTTTTGTCTACCCATGGTAATTAATCATTAATAAACTACCGTTTACTACTTTATCGACCGTGGCCGATTTATCGCCGGTTGGATATGATAGTAGTTACGGCTTACCATGTAGGTAATTATCTACTCTGACAATTCTAATCCACTTATCGCTTGGCATTATGACAAAATTTGAAAATTTTGAGGATGTAACAATTGAAACCGTGAGTTTAAAAAGATGAAGAGTGGATGTTATTCATAGACTTTTCCAAACAAAGCCTGAAGACTGTCTTATTGCACAACACAAACACATTTATGCATCTATACCAACAGCTTATTCAACAAAACTTAAAGGAGCTTACAGTAATATGAAAATCATCTTGGAAAAAATCAAGTATGAAAAACATAAATGGCAAATTTGTGGAGCTTCTAAAGTTCTTTTAATGCTTCTGGGACAGCAAACAGGAAATACGAAGTATCCTTGTTTCTCATGCTTACGGAACAGCCGGGATTGTGGTAATCATTACAAAAAAAAAGTTTGGCCAAAAAGAATGTCGCTGGAAAGAGGATTCAGAAACGTCATCAACGACCCATTAGTGAAGCCATCAACGATTCCTCCTTCAACCTCTTCATATTAAGTTCGGTCTCATGAAATAATTCGTGAAAGCACAAGATAAAGAGGGACAATGTTTTCAGTATATAATCTCTCAGTTTCCCCAATTGTCCGATGCTAAATTAAAAGAAGGGATATTTGATGGACCTCAAATTGGACAGTTATTAAAAGACGACATTTTTGTTACTAAGATGACTTCAACTGAGAAAAGAGCATGGCTCGATTTCAGAAATATTGTTGAACAAATCCTTGAGCTTGAAGCTCCATTTTATGGATTTTCATGTTGAATACTTCCCTGAAAATCTTGGGGACTACAGTGAAGAACAGGTGGAAGGTTCCATCAAAATATGAAAGTGATGGAACAACGAAATCAAGAAAGATGGGCTGAAGATATGATGGCGGACTACTATTGGACGTTGAAATGAGATTTACCTCAGAAAAAAAGTTCAAAAAGTAAAATGCCGCTACGGAGGTCTTTCGAATGCAAAAGAGTGTGTTATAATAAAAAAATAGCTGTTCTTTCTTTCAGGCATGGAAGACCAACACTAATTTGACTTACGTATCGGATTCAATGCCTGGAAGTATATTAATTTAATTTAGTCCTGAAAGGTGCCGCTCAGGCAATCTCGTTTTGAGGTTATGTTTCAAATTTTTCAATAATATTACTGATTTGTCTCCATTTTTTGATTCAGCAACTCAAAATATATGGGAATAAATGTGTCTCGTTGATAGTTCTTGACCTTTTTTTTCGTGTGGCTGTGTTATTAAAGCGTCTTTCTGAAATCCATATTTGAACATCCCATTCTTAATTTATATTGTATTAAATTCTATAAATATAACTAAGGGTAGGATAAATAACTCAACTAAATTAGGTAGATTTTAGGTTCGTCGAATTTAATCGAAGAAAATACAATAATCACTTGACAATTACTATTCCTAGTTTTGATCGCTGATCGGATGATTCTCAAATTCCGATTCGTATCGAAAACATAATCGATTTTAGTATCACGATCGGAAAGATGTAATTATAAAAACAACTTTGAGATCAATGTGAGATAGTTACAGTCATAAAAGATTATTCTAAGGAGAAAACTTGTGTTTAGACGTTTAAAATTAAACATTTGGAAGAGTCCTTGATGCACATTTTGTAATATGAAAATTGTAATCGATTATAAATATATATTTAAAATCTTCAGCAAACTCAAAACGATTGGAAAAATATATTTTGTATATTTTTTATTAATAATCTCTCTTATATTCTCTCGAAAAACTATTTTTTGTTTATTTTACTCACATAAAAAATAATTGTATTTACCGCAAGGTTTTCATTGTACTGTTAATTTGAAAAAGATGATATTTTATTAGAGGAGTGTGCACATAAGAAGAAAAATCGTGCATTTGTGCTCATTTTCAGTCATCATTAGATTCGTAATCACTATCTGTCACCATTTTCTCAATTTTTAAAAAAACATATATTTTTCAAATGACCTTTTTTGTTAACTATCAGAATCTATTTGTAAAATTTCAAGATTTGAAGAGATTTTTGAAATGTTTCAAGGTATTCCCAAAGATTCAAAATTTTTTAAATGTTTTAGAATTTCAAGGCCGTAACCAGGGGGGGGTCAAAAAAGGTTGACCCCTCCCCAAAATTCTTGAAATATATATTTCAGGGAATTTCCAATGGACTTGAAAAATTTAAAAGGATCTGGAAAGATATTGAAAGATTTTAGGGTAGTTTAAAAGATTGCAAGGAATTTTCAAGGGCATTCAAAATTTTTAAAGGGTTTTGAAATATTTCAAAGGATTTGAAATATTTTCGGGTGTTTTAAAAAATCCTAGAAGATTTCGAAAACGTCAAATTAGTAAACAAATGCATAATACTGTAATTTTTCACTACACGGAATTCGTTTTTCTTTTGAAAAATACACAGCAGATATGTTAAAAATACCACTTGTTACAATACTTGGTTATTAGATAATAATTCTTACGCGCTTCAACAAATTTAAATAAACAAATTCCTTGTTTTCCTATTTTTCAACATGAAGGTTTCATTTTTTCAAAGCAATCATTTCCAAATATCTTGTCAGTAGCACTCGATTGCTACATTTTACTAACAGTTAACAATTCGTATTTGTTGTTAAAAAATTTAGTAAACAAATGCATAATTTGACCATGTTTTAGTAGATAGATTTCGTTTCTTTAGCACAATCAATTAAAAGTGTATAACCAATGGACCTTAACCGCGATATTTTGCTGTTAGATAACAATTTATAATTTTTTATACAAATTCAATACAAAAATTACTCTAAGACTGTTTTTAATGAAAATACCTTATTGTTTTTTATGAAACCGACTGAAATTTTTAAATAATGTCTCTCTGTTATGATATTCAATAGGAAATAAGGGCAGCAAATTTAATTCATGCTAAATTTATATCGCTGATATGTTGAAAGACGTTCATTTAAAGAAATGTTAACAATTATTCGATACTGGAGTTTCTTAACAAAAAGGTGCATACTGAATTGCGGGTAAATGATTATGTTATAGAAACACAATTTTATTTGTAGGAACATGAACGAACTGAGAATTTTTTAAACATTGTTCATAAATTCGAGCTATTTTTATGAAATATTGTTAAAATAATAAACATTTCCTGCCGGATAATAAAGTATCATGAGAGAGGGACAATAAGTACAATAGGGCGAAAGCAATAATGTGTTTCCATTGAAAAACGGCATCAGAGTAATTTGTTTATCGAATTTGCATAAAAAATTACAAATTATTATCTAACAGAAAAATATCACAGTTGAGGCCCATTGCTTATAAACTTTCAATTGATTATGCTGAAGAAACAAAACCTATCTCCTAAAACATAGCCAAATTCTGCATTTTTTTTTACAACAATTACAAATTATTAGCAAATAATGAAATACGAGTATAACAATAGAGTGATGCTGGCAAGATATTAGAAATTGATTCCTTTCAAAAAATGAAATCTTTATGTTAAAAAATGGCGAAACAATGAATTTTTTTATTAAATCTGTTTAAACAAGTAAAAATTATTACTTAATAACTAAGTGCCATAGCAAGAGGTATTGCTAACATATCTGCAGTTTATTTTGCAAAAAAAGAAGAATTCCGTGTAAGGAAAAATGACAGCATTATGCATTTGTTTACTAATTTTCTTTAAACATGTCAAAATATTCTTTAATATTTTCACCCAAAAATACACATCGCAAGTGATTGAATATCGTTTTTAATAAAAATACACTTTTGCTGCCTTATTTGTTCATAGCAATTGTAAAAAAAAATTACATATCTGATACTACTGAACGTCATTTATGATAAGTTTCCACACTAATTCCGTGCACTTTTGAATAAACTGGATAACTTTATACAAAATGGCACCGTCGAAAAACAAAATTTGTTCAAAAATGAATTTTTATTGTTAAATAAAAAAATTAAATAACAATGTTTTTCTGGATTTGCGAAGATGAAGGACCTCAGGCTGATAAATTATTGCATCTAAAATGCAAAAATATTGTCGGAATGTCCAGAAGCTTCAAACGCTGCAATCTAAACATTCTTTTCTTATTTGATCTTTAGCTCCCTTTGATCATCAGAAATATATGGGAAATGCATCCAGGACAAATTGTCAACTACAATCAATTACAAATTTTTTTTATGTATCTGATTTTCTTTCTTAAGGCCATGTGATAGCCGATTTCTACCTTACCGACTTTTTTTGCAACAACTTACGTCCACACGAATTGAGATTTCCTGTAGAACATCTGGGAAATTATATAGAAGGCACTAAGGAACGTTTGTGTGGCCCAACATTTCTGGAAATTCAAAAAAAAATTCCAAAAATTTTCAAAAATTAAATTTTTTTGTAGTTTTAGAAATTTGAGACCAGAAAAACGTACCTAAGTGCCTTCGAACTAATTTCTCGAATTTTCAACTTAACATCTCAAATCGTGTGGACGTAAGTTGTTGCGAAAAAATGTCGGTAAAGTAGGAATCGAATAAGTATTACATGGACTTAAGGCGGAAAAAATGTCGGTGGAGTAGAAATCGGGTAAGAATAGCATGGCTATTCTACAAAAAAAAAATTATTTTGGAAAATTTTTGGAAATTTTTTTTTGAATTTTTTGAAATTTAGGTCCATATAAACGTTCCTTAATGCCTTTTATATAATTTCTCAGATTTTCAACTCAATATCTCAATTCGTGTGGACGTGAGTTGTTGAAAAAAAGTGTCGGTAAAGTAGGAATCGGATAAGTATTACATGGCCTTAAGTGAGAATGATAATTTTTTAAGCGATGGCGCAATTGCTGTTCTGATTGCGTGTTTTTCCACCTTTTGTCATCGCAAAACCTGGACAGCATTGATCCTGGCGAACGAGAAGTTGGGAATTACTGATATCACTTCCAGCTGCAATTGAACAATCATTGCTCTCAGGATCTATCGTTTTTATTGAAGATGGTTCTTCTTCTCTTGATTCTTCTGAAGACGAACTGGTCCCTGCGTTAACTTTAACTTCTGGTTTCACATGAACACCAGCTGACTGATGACCATGTGCTGAAAGACTATTTTTGTGCAATCGAAAGTGTTCTTCAGTGTCACTTAAGAGAGATCCAAAAACGTCACCTGGATTTTTGAAGGACATGGAAACTGCACCCACTGAATTGGAACGTATTTCTGTGAAAATTTCAAACAATTTTTTATGAATTTTTCGAAAGGTTAACCACTAGAAATTTCGCTGTACACCAGAATTCCAGAATTCAAAAGTATTCCAGGTGAATTCAAAGAAAAATTTGAAGAATTCAAAGGAATTGAAATGAATTCAAAAGGATTCGAAGAAAGTCAGAAGAACTCAAAATAATTCAAAGAAATTCAGAAGAATCCAGAAGAACTGAAAAAACTCAAAAGAAAACAATTCAAAACAATGAAGAGAAATTAAAAATTTAGAGAACTCAAAAAAATCCTGAGAATTCAAAACGATTCAAAGAAAATTCAAAGGATTCAGAAAAATTAAAGATAAGTCAAAAGTATGAAAAGGAGTCAAAAAAATAAAAAGAATTGAAGACGTTTCAAAAGAATTTAAAAGAATTCAAGAGCATTCAAAAGAATCCCAGATGAATTCAAAGAATACAAAAGAATTCAAAGAATTCAAAAGAATTTTTTAAAAAGGTAAAAGAAGTTGACAGAATTCAAGAACATTCAGACGTATTCAACAGAATTAAAAAGCATTCTAGCTGAATACAAGGTAAGTTCAAAGAATTTGAAAGAACTTTAAAGAATACAAAAAAGGCAAAAGGATTCGAGAGAATTCAAAAGAATTTAAAAAATACGAAATTTAAAAATGGTCAAAATAATAAAGAAAAGGTAAAAAAAAGAATTTAAAAAAAAAACAAGAAATTCAAGAAAATTCAAAAAATTCAGTAGAATTCAAGAAAATTCAAAAGAATTTAAAGTATACGAATGAATTTGAAAATGGTCAAAATAATGATGAAAAAGTAAAAAACAATTCAAAAAAGTAAGAAAAATCAAAGAAATTCAAAAAAATTCAATAGAATTCAAGAGAATTCAAAATAATTAAAAAATGGTCAAAATACTGAAGAAAAAGTAAAAAACAAGAATTCAAAAAAGTCAAAAAATTCAAGAAAATAAAAAAAAATTCAATAGAATTCAAGAGAATTCAAAAGAATTGAAAGAATACAAAAGAATTTAAAAATGGTCAAAATAATTAAGAAAAAGTAAAAAGAGAATAAAAAAACAAGAAATTCAAGAAAATTCAAAAAAATTCAATAGAATTCAAAGGAATTTAAAATATACGAAAGAATTTAAAAATGGTCAAAATAATGAAGAAAAAGTAAAAAAAATATAATTCAAAAAAGTCAAAATATTCAAGAAAATTAAAAAAAATCGAGAGAATTCATGAGAATTCAGAAGAATTCTAAATAATCCAAAGGAGTTCAAAAGAATTCAGATCAGAGATTTCAAAAGAATCCAGAGAATTATAATATATTCAAGAGATTTGAGAAAAATTCAGACAAATTCAAAACAATTTTAAAGAATTTTCAAGGATCCAAAAAAGTCAAAAGAATTCAAAGAATTCAAAAGAAATCATAAGGATTTGAAAGTATTCAGAATGTCAGAAGAATTTAAAAGTATTGAAGAAAAGTCAGAAGAATGAAAAGAAGTAAAAAAAGTAAGAAGAATTCAAAGGAATTCAGAGACGTAAAAGAATTCAAGAGAATTCAAACGCATTCAGTAAACTTAAAAAGCATTCCAGGTGAGTTAAAGGTAAATTCAACAAATTCAAAAGAATTTTAAAGAATTCAGAGAATTTAAAAGAGCTCAAAGAATACAGAAGAATTTAAACAAAAAATTTAAAAGAATTTCTGAAAATTCAATAGAATTCGAAAAACTTAAAAGAAATCCAACGAATCGAAAATCATGCAAAAGAATTCAAGAATTTGAAAAAATTCAAAGAAAGTTAAATGAATTCAGACATTTAAAAAAAAAGAATACAAGAGAATTACAACAATACAAGAGAATTAAAACAAAAAAGTAAAAAATAATTATAAATAATTCAAGAGAATTCAAGAAAGTCAAAAAATTCATGAAAATTCAAAAGAATTCAAAAAAATGCAGAAGAATACAAAATAATGCAAAAGAATTCAAAACAATTCAAAAGAATTCACAGAAATAAAAAAAAATCAGAAGGAATCCAGAAAATTTTAAAAAAACATTAAATCATCGACAGAATTTAAAAGAATTGAAGAAAATTCGTCAAAGCTCGAAATAATTCAGCAGAATTAAGGAAAAGTAAAAAAATTAGAAAGAATGCAAGAGAATTCAAACTCATTCAATAGAATTAAAAAGCATTCGAAAGATTTAAAAAGAATTCAAGAGAATTAAAAAAAGTCAAAGAATTCAAGACAATTCAAAAGAATTCAAAATAATTTTAAAAAGTAAGAAAAGTAAGAAGACTTCAAGAGAATTCAAAAAGTGAAATAATTCAAGAGAATTCAAAAACGTAGAAGAATTCAAAAGAATTTTAAAGAATTTTAAAGAATTAAACAAAATTCAAAACAGTTCAAAGAATACAGAAGAATATAAACAAAAAAGTACGAAAGAATGGAAAGAAATTCAAGGGAGTTCAAAAAAGTCAAAAGAATTCGAAAGAATTCGAAAGAATTCAAAATAATTCAAAAGAGTTTAGGAGACTAGTACAATCTAAAAGAATTCAAAATAATTCAGAGAAATCAAAAAAATTCAGAAGAATTCAAGAAAATTCAAAAGAATTTTTGAAAAGTGAAAGCAATGCTTGAAAAAATAAAAAAAGTGACTGGAATTCGAGAGAATTCAAAAAAGTAAAATTATTCAAGAGAATTGAAACACATTTAAAAGAATCAAAAAGAATTCCAGTGAATTTAAAAGAATTTTAGGTAAATTCAAGATGAATTCGAAGAATTCAAAAGAATTAAAAAATCGAAGAATTCAAGAAAATTAAAAAAATCAAAGAATTTAAGACAATTCAAAAGAATTCAAAGGGATAAAAAATAATGCAAAAGAGTTCAAGAGAATTCAAGCGCATTCATTCTAATTAAAAAGCATTCCAGGTGGAATTAAGGTAAGTTCAAAGAATTCAAAAGAGTTTTAATGAATTCAAAATAATTCAAAGACTACAATGGAATTTAAACGAAAAAGGAAAGAATAATTTCAAATAATTCAAGAGAATTCAAGAAAGTCAGAAAATTCGTGAGAATTCGAAAAAATTCAGAATTATTTTCAAGAACTAAAAAAAGTCAAACGGATTCAAAAGAATTTTAAAAAATTTGACAGAAATCAAAAGAATTTTTCAAAAAGGAAAAAAGTAAATAGAATTCAAGAGAATTGAAAAGAGTTAAATTATTCAAGAGAATTCAAAGAATTCAAAAGAATTTTAAAAATTGAAAAAAGTCTAAAGTATTCAAAACAATTTAAGAGAGTTCAAGCGCATTCAATGTAATTAAAAAGCATTCCATGTGAATTCAAGGTAAATTCAAAAAATTTAATTTTTAATGATTCAAGAGAATTCAAGAAAGTCAACAAATTCATGAGAATTCGAAAGAGTTCAGAAGAATTTTGAAGAATTCCAAAAAGTCAAAAGAATTCAAAATAATGCAAAAGAATTCAAGACAATTCAAAATAATTCAGAGAAATCAAAAAAGCTCAGAAGGATTCCAGAAAATTCAAAGGAATTCAAAGGAGTTGACAGAATTTGAAAGATTTCGAGAAAATTCGTCAAAGTTCAAAATAATTAAAATTAATTCAAAAGAATTTTGAAAGAAGTCAAAAGAATCAAAAGATTAATAAGAAGAAATTAAATGTAATTCAAGAGAATTCAAAAAAAGTGAGATAATGCAAAAGAATTTGAAACGATACAAAAGAATTCAGAATTCAAGACAATTCAAAAGAATTCGAAAGATTACAGAGAATCCACAAGAATTCAACAGAATTCAAAAGAATTCAAGGTAAGTTCAAGGTATATTCAAAGAAGTCAAACTTAAACGACTTTAGAATCAGTCTTCACAATACAACAATTTAAAATTAGAAGTGCTTCAAACTGTAAAATTTCCTATCGGAATTTTAGCCGTTTTAAAGAATTTCAAAACGAATAAAAAAATCCCGATCAGAAAGTAAATTCAGCTTCATTTCCCGGTTTTTTCTTGGTCTCGAAAAATTCCCCATCATTTACCGATTTCTCAATCTAATGGCTGCCCTCAAGGTGTGAAGACTTTCTCACCTCTCATGTCATTATTTTTCGTTGGTGAGTTAGCAACAGAACGACGAGCAACATCTTGAAAAGTGATAGGTGAATAAATTCTCCTCTCTTCAGGTAATAATCCAGGCGATCCTTGAGGTATTGGTGAGGATATCCTGGACCCTCTTCTAGACGGCACATCGACGCAATTTCTCTGTAATTCCGTGACGCTAACAGACGAAAGACGTTTTTCAGATGCTCTACTGTGCCACTGAGGAGGCTCCTGGATCGAAATTCCTTTCGTTAAATGGGACCTAGATCCCCTCTTTTGCAACCAGTAGGTCTTCATCGCACCTGGAACATCCATTTCAAAATTTCACAAACTTACTTCATTTACCGATATGATTATAAAGTTGTCGACTAGCGAATTTATATCTGATTTCTCGATGTAGTGACGGTTTTCGATCTACTAATCCGTTAAATTTTGTAAAAAAAACTTTATTTCTTATCTAGCTTTCGCCCGGCGATGCCAAGCCTCATCAGGAATATGACAAAATTTGAAGGAACCGAACAGATAAAATAAAATAGGATTTTTCGTTACAAAGAATGGAATGGAGAAATATTAGTTTTAAAAGCGGAAGACATAACCTATATTTTTACTTACGTCATCTACACGTAATAGAAGTTATGAAGACAAGATGATTAATAATCGTACAGAAGTTTCACATATTGTATATAATTTTTAAAAAATTCAATTTTAATATTTTACTATCAGCCCTGGACAGACAGACGCAATTTTTTAGATAATCTTCAAACATTTTTTGGGCAGCACTCCCCATTGCTAAGGTCCAGGAGTGAAGCCAGAAATGAATTTATCCCTAACGTATGCAGTTGGAACTATAAACAAACGCGGGAAATTTTGAAGAATTAACATTGTTTATAGTCGTTGGTCGATATGATAAGACTATGGTATACATCACTCAAAAAATTTGTGTCTGATCTTTTATCTACAGTATTATTGAGTTTGACTATTTGAAACATTTCTTTAAATGTACGTTTTTGATAATATCGCTCATTGCTTAAGATTTTAGCTTTTGTGAAATCAAAATTGTGTGAGTGTAATACTAAAGCAGTGCTTCTGGAGTCGTTCTTGCAATTATTTTCATGTTCTCTTAACCTATCTTTAATCTTATCTTCAAATTTCCTAAAGTAATGAAAAGGATCTTTTTCATATTCAAAAGTGACAAGTTGATTAAACTCTCTCTCCAGGGGTGATAGTAAAATATTAAAATTGATATTTCTTAAAATTATATATAATATGTAAAACTTCTTTACAGTTATTAATCATCTTGTTTTCATAACTTCTATTACGTATAGATGAAATAAGTAAAAATATAGGTTATGTC
Source organism: Melikaiella ostensackeni (assembly GCA_032362435.1). Taxonomy (NCBI): domain Eukaryota; kingdom Metazoa; phylum Arthropoda; class Insecta; order Hymenoptera; family Cynipidae; genus Melikaiella; species Melikaiella ostensackeni. The sequence goes on along the minus strand of JAUMHM010000072.1, from coordinate 6,530,075 downwards.
CTCCGCTTTTGTATCTAATATTTCTCGATTCCATTCTTTGTAACAAAAAATCCTATTTTATTTTATCTGTTAGGTTCCTACAAAATATGTAATACTCCTGATGAGGCTTGGTGTCGCCGGGCAAACGCTGGATTGAAAATAAGGTTTTTTACAAAAAAACAAACGGACTAGTAGATCGAAAACCGTCACCGCATCGACAAATCATATTTACTACATTAAATTTTTCCCAATGTTCTTTTTCGTCGGTCCAACTGGTTCGTGTATTAATATTATTTAGGTATCAGTACACATAATTTCTTTGTATGAAGACATGGAATTAAGGAAAAAGAGATCCTTATAGTATAAATGGTCTCGTGGGAAGCAAAACAAGAGGTAGTGAAGAAAAACTGTTAATCAGGGGAAGAAAAAACTACATTGAACATGATCTGACATACAAGGAAAGGGGTGGGGGATAGGATAGGTTTTGGAAAGTGGGGATAGAAAGATAGTTTTATGAAAAAATCCTCCCCAGCTCTGCTGGGATTTGAACCAGGGTCGTTAGATTCCCCGTCTGGTGCTCTCACCCACTAACCTATGCAGAGTAAGAGCATCATACTGGCAATCTGAAGACGCGGGTTCGAATCCCAACTGAGCTAAAGATGATTTTCTTCACAGACTAAATAAAAATATATATTAATACTTCAATAGTTAATACATAAATCAGGTGGAACAACAACAAAAAAAACATCAGGGAAATTTACATATCACACTGATAACAAAACTAACATCGAAACATAATAACTTCATTCACAATTTTAGAAATTCCCCCACAAATTTACCTTTTCCCTTGACCTGTATTTCTCCGCGTTCCTTAACTTTGTACGAAGGAGACAAAAGTTCTTTAGTAGACTGAGATATGTGAATTTGCATAGCTTCACTCGTCGCCTCCATTCTGGAAGCAGTATTGACCGAATCACCAAAAAGGCAATAACGAGGCATTTTCAAACCTACGATGCCAGCCACGACAGCTCCACTATGAATCCCAACTCTAATTTGTAGATGTTCACCTGAAAGAGGAAAGATTTTTTTTTTTAAAGAGGACAACTATTTTATGAATCACACTAAAATTTCAAAAGATATAAAAGATATTTTTGAGTTTTTTATACCATCATTCATACCTGTTGACCGATCTTTTAGGTCAGTTATTGCCTCGACCATATCAAGAGCCATATCGCAAACGCGATCAGCATGATCATTTTCCTTAACCGGAGCTCCGGATACCACCATGTAGGCATCACCGATTGTCTCTACCTGCAATAAAATCTTTGGTCGACAAGCTCGATAATATGATAAACCAAAGTGTACCAATATGACCAGTTTGAATATTATACCATGTATAATTTAATTGGAATAATTCTATTTTAAAATAGAACTGTTTCGAAGTGTTCAAATAAGAAGGTTCTATCTCGGTGCGTGCATATTAAAAGGTTCTATCTCGGTGGCAAAATATAGAAGCTTGCCAAATGGCATCTACATTGTATTGGACAATACCGCCCTTTCCGAGATAGAACCTTTCCATTTTCACGTATCGAGATAGAACCTTTCAATTTGCAAGCTCCGAGATAGAACCTTTCAATTTGGGCACAACGATTTCAGAATGTACCAGTCTCTCTTGATACCTAAAATACCTTGTACACGCGATTTCGTTCCGTTAATGTGTCGAAAAGAGAGTACATGCCATTCAACATCGACACCACTTCCATGGGTGTTATCCGGCTGCAAATTTCAGTGAATGTAACGACATCTGAGAATAGTATAGAAACGCTGTCGAACATCTGGAAAGAATGGTTGGTAGATATAAAAGTGAAAGAAACCAAAATATATGAAAGCATGAAAGCTTCTTTATTTTTTACGAATAACCTTCATAAAAGAATAGTACCTTAAAATGGGGCTAACCGGTACAGTGTGGGGTAAAGCGGGTCACCCGGAGTTTTCCACTTCGTGACTTGATATTGCTTTTTCTGGATGCAAAACCGGATGTCCCGCTTTACCCAACATATCCCGCTAAGCCCAGTTTTGTGGTGACAAACAAATTCTTCGTAATATAACTCCCTACCTCACAAGTATCAATAGGACTTTCTCCATTCCGTAGTCGATCTGCAACTTGTTTTGGTATCATTTGATACAAAAGTTCATCCGTTCTTCGCATTTCCTCATCCAATTTTCTCATCGATTCTTCCAATTTTTTACTCTTCAATTGCTCTTGGTCCAAAGCCAATTTCAATTCTACTGATTGTTGCGTACCAGCCAACATCAAATCTCTGCGAAAATGTATTAATTTTGATTGCATCCTATCCATTTCGGTAATCCTATTTGTTTTTATATTCAATTCTTTCATCAGAAAACAACTTTTTCTCTCTTCCTTCTTGCGAGAATGCTATTAATTTTCATCAACTTTTATCTTAGGGAATTCAGCGCCAGAATTTTATCCAATTAAGCCCTATTCTATGCATTTTTATCCCTTTCTGTTATTTTATAAAGCTATCCATTTCCACTCGAAAGCATATTAAGTCGTTAATTAAGTCGTTTAGATCTCCACCTGCCTTTCTCACTCCCCTCTCTCTACTCTCCTCTTCTATCCTATCATACCTATCCTATCCTATCCTATTCCATCCTATCCTATTCCATCCTATCCTATCCTATCCTATCCTATCCTATCCTATCCTATCCTATCCTATCCTATCCTATCCTATTCTATCCCATCCTATCCTATCCTATCCCATCCTATCATATCCTATCATGTCCTATCATATC
>JAUMHM010000072.1:6507239-6517652 GCA_032362435.1 Melikaiella ostensackeni | reverse complement strand
TAATATGAATTTTCATGAGTTTTCGAGAGTCAGTGGTTATGCCACAACCAAGTCATGACCGTCTACAAAAATGAGCCATTATCCCAAAGAAAATTCGAGATTTCTTTTTTTTTTCTGGACCACCCTAGTCCACATGCATACCAGGGTGGCTCAAAAATGCGTTGGAAAAATTTTTGTTTTGATCGAGAGCAACGAACCCCCTCATTCGTTTCCAAATCCGGAAAAAGAAATTTTATTTTTCTTTTCGAAATTTTTATTTTTATGCTGCCTCACCGTACCTTGAATTTCCTATGTAAAATACATGGGCAAAAAGCACTTTTTGGGGGATTTGGAATAAGTTCTGTGGGTTCGGGAAAATATTGCGGGAGTTATAGGTTTTTCAGAGGACTTTCCAACGAAGAATTCTATGTATCAATCATATGCTTTTGACACCCCTAACACACCCCCACGGTTTCCCAAAAGTGAATCTAGATCCAAAAATGTCAATTCTGCACGTAATCTACAGTTTTGAGCATTTTACGAGAGTCGCTTTCACACTTTCACCAGGCAGTACCCACTGCTTTGACTGCTGCTTTGTCTCGGGTGTATAGGGGTGGATCCAAGTTTCGTCAACAGTCACGAATCGATGCCTTTTTGTCTTTTAATGAATTTTGTACGTTTTCGATTTATTTGAACAAATGAAAATTGTTTTAAGAAACTAATTTTTTGATAAAAACAATTCTTTAAACAATTATAATTTGTTTAAACAATTGCAATTACTTAAAAATGTGTACAAATGTGTACATATGTGTACAAATTACTCACAAATGTTTATTGCATAAAATTTTTCGGTGGAAAGCTCTCTACGAGTCCTATAACTTTTCCGAAAAATTTTCCCAAATCCACAGAACTTATTCAAAAAACCTCAAAAAGTGATTCTTTCCCATGTATTTTACTGGGAAAATTAGGGTGTCGTGGGGCAGCACTAAAAATAAAAATTTAGAGAAAAATATGGAATTTCTTTCACGGGATTTGGAACCGAATGGTATAGAAATTTATAGCCCAAAACAGGAAAATTGGAATTTTTCTTCCACCCAGAAAATTCAAAATTTATGAGGATAGAAACACTTTTAGGAAGAAAAAAAGCTAAAAGTACGAATTCGTTTTTCTTTCAGTTGAAAATTAATTTTTTCAACTAAAATAACAGAACACAATAATAAAATCCAACTATTTTTGGTTGAAAGGTATTTCTTTAATGCTTTTTGGTTGAAAAGTCTACAATTATATTTTTTGTTAAGAATTCACCTTTTTTTGGTTAAAAATTATATTATTCGGTCTGAAATTAAATTATTATGTTAAAAAGTCATCCTTTTCGATAAACAATAATTTTGTTTCAGTTGAAAATTCATATATTTTTTGAAAATTCGTCCGTCTTGGTAGAAAATTAATCTTCTTGGTTAAAATTCATCTCTTTGCTTGAAAATTTAACTATTTTGTTGAAAATTTGTTTTGAATTTTTTTTCTTGAAAATTAATTTGATTAACTACAAATTTTACTGTCCTGGTTGAAGATTCATTATCATGAGTAATAATTCATTTCTTAGGTTGAAAATGTAATATTTTGTCAAAATATCTTTTCTTTTGTTGGAAATTCCTTTTTTTACCTGAAAATTTAACTATTCCATCTTTGCACAATTTTTCCACAATAAGAAAATCCAACTATTATTGGTTGAAAGTTAATTCATTGATGCTTTTTGTGAAAAAATTCTAAAATTATATTTTTTATTAAGATTTCATCTTTTTTGGTTAAAAATTGTATTATTCGGTTCAAAATCTAATTTTTTTGTTAAAAAGTTATACTTTTTGGTTAAAAGTTTATCTGTTTCAGTTGAAAATTCATTTATTTGCTGGAAAATTCATGTACTTTGTGGTTGAAAAGTCTGCAATTATATTTTTTATTAAGAATTCACCTTTTTTGGTTTAAAATTAGTCTGTTTTAGTTGCAAATTCAACTATTTGGTTGAAAATTCATGTGCTCTCTTAAAATCTCGTATTTTTTGGTAGAAAATCAAATTTCTTCATTGAAATTCATTTCTCTATTAAAAATTTAACTATTTTGTTGAATATTGGATATTTATTTTTGGAAAATTAATTTTTTTAACTAAAAAGTTAACTTTTCCACTTAAAGATTCATCATTTCAGTTGAAAATACATTCCTTTGGTTGAAAATGTGATATTCTGTTAGAATATCGTTTTCTATTAGTTGAAAATTAATTTTTTAACTGAAAATCAAACGATTTTATTCTTTGCTGAAAATATACCTTTTCTAGTTCAGAATTCAATTATTAACTTGAAAATTCATGTATTTTGTTGAAAATTCGTCTTTTTTCGATTTTTCACTTGAATGCGAACTGAATTAATAAAACACAATGAGAAAATTCAACTATCATTGGTTAAAAGTTAATTCTTTGATGCTTTTTGGTTGAAAAATCTACAATTATGTATTTTTTTACATTCAACTTTTTTGGTTAAAAAATAATTTGTTCCAGTTGAAAATTCAACTATTTGGTTGAAAATTCCTGTACTTTGTTGAAAATTCGTCTTTTTTGGTGGAAAATTAATTTTCTTGCTTTAAATTTATTTCTCTATTGAGAATTTAACTATTTTCTTTAATATTGAATATTTATTTTCAAAAAATTAATCTTATAAACTGAAAATTTAACTGCTCCTGCTGAGGATTCATCATTTTAGTTAAAAATGCATTCCTTTGGTTGAGAATTTAATATTTTGTTGAAATATCTTTTTTTTTGTTGAAAATTAATTTCTTTAATTGAAGATTTAACTATTCCTACTATACTGTAAAAATAGTTGGTAAGGTAGTATGTGATGATTATAGATAAGACATTATATTTCATAAATCCGTAAAGATTCTTAAACCCGTAAAAGGGAGAGTGTATAAATAAACAAAGAAAAAACTATTCCCTTCTTTGTTGATGATATATCTTTTTCAGTTTGAAATTCTATTATTTGGTTGAAAATGCATGTATTTTGTTAAACATTTGTATTTTTTCGATTTTCCACTCAAATGCGAAAATCTATTGGGTGAAAATTCATGTATTTTGTGGAAAATTCCTCTTATTGAGTAGAAAATTAATCTTCTTGGTTGAAAATTAATTATTTCTGTTGAAAATTCAACTACTTGGTTGAAACATGTACTCAATCGTCGGTCATGACTAACCTACGACTTACAACAAAAAGTATGTATAACAACTGCCTCTCGACATATATGCATGAAGTTGTATAAAAATGGATTTTGAATCCGCAGAAGTGGATCATTTCTATCTGAAATTGATAATTAGAATAATATGCAACGTTTCGATATCCTGGAGTTTACTGTGTTCTGCCCTGGCGAAAGTTTCAGATACGAATTCATTTCGAATCATTCCGAACCAATCCGAATTAATCCGATCCAATCCGAAAACAGTTCTCAATTTCGTTCGATCCAAATCGGTTAAAACTTAATGCGATTCAATCCGATTCAATTCGAATCAATCCGAGCAAAATATTTCAATTCGAATGAATCCGAATCAATCCGAACTCGGATTGATCCAAACTGAATTTTAATCTGAATAAATCCTATTCAATCTGAATTCGGATCCATTCGGATTGATCTGGATTGAATTGGATTGAGTCGAGTTAATTCTCAACCGACTTGGATCAAACGAAATCGAGAACTTTTTTCGGATTGGTTCGTATTGATTAGGATTGGTTCGGATACAAATTTCGGAATAATTCGGAATGATTCGAAATGAATTCCTGTCCAAAACTTTCGCTAGGGTAGCCAATCAATCTTTCTGTAAAAGAAATTATTTATAAGACTCTGCGCCTGGTAAAATTGATCTTACCGACTGGAACTTGAATGCTATTAGTGGTCTCACCAAGTCGAACCAGTGGGTAATTTTCTTGCCAAGTAGGTCGGGCAGAATAACCATTAAGGAGTTACCGATGCTCCTCACGACCATATCCGATCTGGAATCGAATGAGGAAAATGATAGTTTTGTGAAATCGTCTTAAAAATAGCTCTATTCAAACGGAAGGTCTAATTGAAGATGGCTTGATCTATACTTAAAAGAGAATCTTTAGAAATACCGTTTGTCTCTCTAATAAACAATAATTTCATCTTCAGGCTTATTATTATTATTATTATTATTATTATTATCATTATTATTATTATTATTATTATTATTTTATAGGTAGGTTGGTTCATTTAAGTCCCATAGGACTGCGGTAAGCCCTATTGTACTATACCTTTTATTACAAGAACCCCGGCTAAACAGAGACCGCCCGTCTAAAACAGTCTTCACTGCTAAAGTATCTTTCAAGTCCTTTAACATAAGTATTTTTATAGACGGACGACCCCACTTAACTGGGTACAAGCCTGTGACATTTTTCAATTTTACCATCCGATTTTATTTGAAGTACTCGCATTTGACTGGTCGTTTGGCCAGGGGAGAGGAAAACTGAAGAAAACCATCTTCCCTGGTACACCAGGTTTCTGACTGTCGAATTTGAATGTAGACATTCGATATCATCGAGTGTACACAGTCATCCTCGGCAGTCAGTTTCCAGGGGTATTAATAATTGATTATTAACTATGAATGAAGAGAATTTGTTTTTAAAATTTTTTGTACACACCCGAAGACTACACAAAAGGGAAAAATCTCGAACAAGACGGAAGCTCCTATTGGCAGGTGTTTTTCTTCACGTGTCATGGCAAGAGAGGCGAACGTGAAAGCTCGATTGTCAAAGGTCAATTGGAAAGTAACATGGACAGTATCGAAAAGAACCTCTTCTCGAACAAGTTCAATTTTTAATTCCTTGTGATAAAAATGCCTAGCGACTTCCCTTATCTGGCCCATTGTATAGTACACGAAGCCTCGACGTTTGCTTCTGTAATGTAGAGTCAAACCTAAAATCAGAAAGAGTAATTAATTCCTACTTTTCCGAATTGCCACTTGTCGTTTTTTATTTTTTATTTTCAAGAATTTTAATTTGTCATCATTCTAATTTTTCCGAATTAGCCATTTTCCCTGAATTTTATTTTTCCGAACCATTATTTCTACTAAGTTTTATTTTACCGAATCACCATTGAGCATAACTTTTAGTTTTCCAAATTGCGGTTTGACATGAATTATATTTTACCAAGTCATCATTTACCCTGTTTTTGATTTTTCCAAATTTCCATTTGTCATCATTTTCATTTTTCCGAATTAGCCATTTCCCCTCATTTTTAGTTTTCCGGTTTACCACTTGGCGTAATTTTTCTTTTTCTGATTACTGTTTGCCCATATTTTCATTTTTCCAACTTGAATTTTTTCATAAAATCTATTTGACTAATTTGTCATCATTTTCATTATTCTGAATCGACATGTACCAAATGTAGCAAAAGACTTGGAGCAGCATTCGTGTCTCGAAATTCAACAGAGCAGCATCTCTGAGTGGCATCGCTGATTAAGCGTAAGTTAACTTTTTTCATGATTTTTTACAAAAAAACTTTAAACGCGTTTTTCTCGAAACCACGTTTTTTTAACGCTTGTTAAAAAAATCTCCGAAACTACCGAATCGATTAGTCTTAAATTTTTTACCACATAATCTATACACATGTATCAACCGGTGGTAGCAGATTTATATGAAATTTTTTATTTTTACTATTATTTTTTTTGCAAAAAATAAGCAAAAAAATGCGATTTTCTTTCGAATTGCCGCCATTTTGTTTTTTTTTGCATGAAAATGAAAAAATCTGCTACCACCGGTTGCTGTTGCCATACTGAACCTAAAACTATTTGATTTTTTAATTTCATATGGACCGATTTCAAGATTTTCTTAACAGCGCAGAGGCTATCATCTTTTGAGGCGTTGTATTCAAGTGACATTTAAATGTATATAGAGCGCATAAAATGAACTAAAAAAATTTTTTTAATGTATTTTAAAAGTATATTTATTAAGCATAACAAACCCTTCATCAATATCTTTCTTGATGTTCTAATAAAAAATTGACAAATATAGCATTTTTTCGAGCGGTCGAAAAAGAATCCTGCCTTAAGTAGATCCTTAAATAATTTTTTAGCCAATAATTTATTCTCTCAGAAGTCGAATTTTTCCTCAGGAAGCTCTTGAATTGGTGCCAAGTCGTCCGTCGGGTTTAGTCAAATTCAATGACTCTTTCTATTAAATTTGCTTTAGTTCCACAAGTTCTTGCTGTCTCTTCTCAAAACCGTTATTGCTTTCACTAATTTTAAGGAGTTAGTGGCATCAAGTTTGTTGCGCACAGCCCCAATGTTGACGGTGCTGATCGGCGTGCAGTGTAGAGTTTTTTGCTTTTGTTCTAGAACGAAAAGCCAAAAAAATTATATTTTTGATCAAATTTGACGCCGGAGAAACCTTCATGTTCCAGAAAAAATGCATAATTAATAATAATACGAGGCTCTCGAAAAAATGACACGATTTTTTCGAACTTTTCATCTTCAATTATGTAATACAATGACTTGAAAATTTAATATCATTAAAACCTGAGGTTCATCCGGTGGGGAATTTAGTTATGTGTAAATACACGTGGGGGCAATCTTCCAAAATGTCTCAAATTAAAGCTTGTCAATGCCACTTTCGACTCTAATAAACCAAAATTGATCGCATCTGAGCTTGAAGCCTTGTGTGCCTTTGAAAGTAGTGGTCTCAGTGGTTGTGCAAGCACCAAGTGTGTACACTTGGCCACATTTCTGGGTAATAGAGAACATGGAATTTATTCATTTTCAGTTACAAATTGGATTCTGGTTCGAATACAAAGACTCCCCGAACACTCCATGATGAAATATACGTACATTGCATCCTTAAGAAACAACTCTTATGACGATTAATGTACCCTTACTCTTTTGTGATGATTACAATTTTTGAAGTGTTTTGAGGTTGGTTTTGATGTGGTCGGTAGAGGCACCACCAAACAACCCCCGGACGGATAGGTGCACATTGTACCCAATAAAAACAACCCTTGAGTCGATTAGTTTCTCTCGTCTCATTTTTTGAAGTCAAAAAATAAAACGAATGGTACCAGCTCACAATTCATATATGGATTGACCATAGAAACATCGTTCACCTCATCTTGAATTAATTAACCCATAAAGCACCCCTTTAAAATAACTCTTGAGTCAATTAATTAACCCTGTCTCAGTTTATGGTAATGAGAACATAGGAGCAGACAAACAGTCGACTGAGGAACCGGACCATTCGAAACAACTGCTGCAAACACGTCAATGGCTTAGTTCAAACAAAGAATACGAACAAATGACCGACGAACTAAATGATTCTGACAAAGCAAAAGCCGACAAGAGAGCAGCCAAAAAGTTGACTTACGAACCAGACATTTCGGATAACGAATGATCGCAAAGAATTGCTTAGTTGCATATGCCTGCTGCTCTAACAATTATTTTCTTCCTACCAAAAACTGAGATAGGGTGAATTAATTGACTCAAGGATTGTTTTAGAGGGGTGCTTATGGATTAATTAATTCAAGGGGAGGTGAACGATGTTTCTATGGTTAATCTGTATATGAATTGTGAGCTGATACCATTCGCTTCATTTTTTGACTTCAAAAACTGAAATGAGGTCAACTAATCGACTCTAAGTTTATTTTTATATGGTACAATGTAAACCTATCAAACTGGAGATTGCTTTTTGGTGCCTGTGCAGACCACCTCTATCCCAGTTTTTCACTGGGAACTCTTCAAAAATTGTAATCATCACAAAAAAAGTAGGTAAAGGTACATTAATCAACATGTGGGTTGGTTGTTAACGGTGCAATGTGCGTATATTTCATCACGGAGTGTTCGGTGTGTTTTTGAATTTGAACCAGAATCAAATTTATAACTAAAAATGGATAAACTCCATGTTCTGTGGTACTCAGAAATACGGCCAAAAATGGCATTGACAAGCTTCAGTTTGGGGCATTTTGGAAGATACAATGACTTTGTGCTTGGTACCCACGGTTATCCAAAAGTGGTCAAAAACGCCTTTTTGGGGGGTTTCAGCCCCAATCATCTCAAAAACCTTACGTGATGGACAACTTTTGAGCCCAGATTCGTGTTCAGCGCAAAAAATCGAAAACACCTAGTAACTTCCCACATGCAGTCCCGAAAGTTGAAATTTGCAGACCAGTATAATCAGAAGAAACCCCAGATATGCAAGCCCTCTTGGGTCGAAGTCAGTCTAACGTTTGAAATTAAAGTTTAAAATTTTGAAAAAATGCATGAAATGATTTTGGATTGAAAACGTTTCAATTCAACATATTTCAGATAAGGTAAAATTCTGAAAAATAGACAATATTTCGAATGGAGTGAAAAGGAATTGAACTTGTATCATTTCTGAATAACAGCGTTTAAAATTAGATAATTATAAATTGCAAAATTTTAAAACAGAAGCTTTCAAAATTCAAAACTTTCAAAATAAAATTTTTAAATTTGGACAATTTCATTAGAAAGGAGTCGAAATCGTATCATTTTCAATTGAAAGCATTTAAATTTGAACAGTTTTATTTTGAATTCAAGAATCTCGAAACTGAATGATTTTAGATAAAAATTTCGAAAGTAGGACAATTTCAGAACGTTAAAAATTGAATCTTTTCCGATTAGAATTTTGAAAAATAGATCATTCAAAATTCAAAGAAATGCAAATTGTATTATTTCTAATTAAAAGCATTCAAAATTTAATAATTTAAAATTGAAAAGTTTTGAATTTTGATGAATCTAAATTTCAAATGATCAAAGTATTACAATTTATAATTGAAAATGTCGAGGTCAAAGCTTCTGATATTCTAGAAATCTAAATTTTTATTAAATTATAAAAATTAGGATTTAAATGAAAATTGATGGGACGAATTTTTCCAAAATCAAAAAATAAATTCACCTTTATCTTCACAGTTCAAAATGGAAAAATTTCCAATTATGAGCCTTCAAAGTTGAATAATACTGAAAAACGTGCGAAATAGAGAGTAATTTTGAATGGGAAACATCGAAAATAAAAATATATATACTCCAGAACCTTTAAACTTAAACCAATCTGAACTTCATTCAAGGCTGAAAAAAATTTAGTCGCGAAGAATTGTGATATTAAAACTTTTTTATACTCAAACCCTTAAAAATTTATATTACTTTAGGTAAATTTAAATCGTTCGAAAATGAACTCTTTTTAAGTTGTCAATTATATTTTTCTAAATTCAGACATTTGAATTTTAAACGCAAAATTAAAACTAGTTGAATTACTTGAAGTAAATTCAAATCGTTTAGAAATCAATAATTTTTGCATTTTCAATTACACCTCTCGCAATTCAACCATTTTGATTTCAATCCCAGAATTTAAGTAAACGAAAAAAATTTCAAAAACAGTTTAATCTTTGAGACCCTAAAACTAAAGTTTTTTTCTTTAAATGTTCAAATTTGAAAATATTTGTTTTCAAATTTCTCAATTTTTGGAGGATTCGAATTTCACACTGTTGTCCTTTCAAATACAAATATTAAAAATGTCAGAAAAGTTTCACTTTGAAATATTTCTAGATCGGGAGATGATAGCCAGTTTTTTATTTATTAATTTTAGATTTAAATATACTAATTTGTTTTATCTCAATTTTAGACGCATAAAATTTTCTGCTTTTTCAAATTCTTCGAAATCTAGATTATCAAATTAAAACACTTGATAGTTGCACAATTTTCAGTTCAAAGAATTTGTAATTAAACAATTTTGAATTCAATGTCTTTAGAATAAATTAGAAACAATGAAAAATAAAGAAAATAATTTCTCAAATGCAAGCCTTAAATTAAGCAGATTTTAGAACCTGGCATTGAATATTGATTTTTTTTATTTGAAAAAGGTTCAAAAAATTTGACCATGTCAAACTCAGCTATAAATTAATTATTATTTACTCATTTTCAATTTGAGATTTGTTGAGGGTTGGAATGTTAGCTGCAACTGTGCAAACCATTCTTAGATTTTCGAAAATGAACGTTTTCCTTTTGTTGTTTAAAATATGAACGTGTGGAGAGAAACTGCGTTCTACGTCTACGGATGTGATGGGTGCATATTTTATCTTTTTTATCTCATTCTCAGAGTAGAGGCAATTTTCAATATTTTGAGCATCGAAATTTTGAGCAGTCAACTCCAATATTTTTTAATCTTTATTTTTCACAAGGACATCATTTAATTTTTGTTCAGCCACTCTTGATGCTCGTCCGCTTTGCTTTGGTAACGTCTCCCTCACATGCTGAACATAAAGCAAGCTTGTTTGTAACGTCAGTCCAAAAGCTTCTAATTTTGTGATGTATTTGACTACAAATTCAAAAAATTTTTGTATGTATTCTACGTCTGCACGCAAGGATGGATTATTTGAATC
>JAUMHM010000072.1:6493948-6507139 GCA_032362435.1 Melikaiella ostensackeni | reverse complement strand
GGTCCCGTGGAATAGGCTGGGTCCGTGGGATAATAAGGTTTCTGAAAGATAGAGGAGTGTTCCGTGAGATAGGTTGGGATCCGCAAGATGATTGGAATCGCGGAGGATAGGTGGGGTCTTGTGGGCTAACTAAGTTCCCCTCGGACAGGCTGGTTCCCGTGGGATAATAGGGGTCTTGAAAGATAGAGGGAAGTCCTACTAGATGGGGGTTGGTCCTGAGGGATAAGTTGGGTACTGTGGGACGATTGTGGTCCCGAAGGATAGGTGGGGTCCCGTGGGATAATAGGGGTCTTGAAAGATAAAGAGAAGTCCTACTAGATAAGGGGTGGTCCTGAGTGATGACTTGAGTACCGTAGTATAATTGGAGATCCGAATAATAGGTGGGGTTTGGTAGAATAATAGGGGTTCTGAAAGATACAGGGAAATTGCACTGAATAGGGGGTGGTCCCGTCGGATAATTGGGGTACCGAGATTCAGGTGGTGTTGCGAGAGATAGGTGATGTCCCGTGGGATAACTGAGGTCACGTGGAAGAGGCTGGGTCCGAGGGATAATAGGGGTTCTGTAAGATAGAGGGGTGTCCAGTGAGATAGGTTGGGCTCCGTAGGATGACTGGGACCCCGAAGGAACGGTGGGGTCCTGTGGGTTAACAAAGGTCTCGTCAGATAGGCTAGGTCCGTTGGATAATAGGAGTCTTGAAAGATAGAGTAGTGTTCCGTGAGATAGGTTGGGTTCCGCAGGATGATTGAAATCACGGAGGATAGGTGGGGTCTTGTGGATTAACTAAGGTCCCGTCGGACAGGCTGGTTTCCGTGGGATAATAGGGGTCTTGAAAGGTAAAGGAAAGTCCTACTAGATAGGGGTTGGTCCTGTGGGATGAGTTGGGTACCGTGGCATGATTGTGGTCACGAAGAATAGGTGGGGTCCCGTGGGATAATAGGGGTTCTGAGAAATCGAGGAAAGTCCCGTTGGATAAGGGGTGGTCCCGTGGGATGTATTAGGTCCCGTGGGATGATTGGGATCCGAGAGATAGGCGGTGTTCCGTGGGATAACTGAAGTTCCATGGAAGAGGCGGGTCCATGGGATGACAGGGGTTCTGGAAGATAGAGGGGTGTCCCGTGAGATAGGTTGGGTTCTGTAGGATGACTTGGACCCCGAAGGATAGGTGGGTCCTGTGGGTTAACAAAGGCCTCGTCGGATAGTCTGGTTCCGTGGGATAATAGGGGTCTTGAAAGATAAGAAGAAGTCCTATTAGATAAGGGGTGGTTCTGAGTGATGACTTGTGTACCGTGAGGTAATTGGGGTCCCGAATGATAGGTAGGATCCGGTGAGATAATAGGGGTTCTGAAAGATAGAGGGAAATTGCACTGGATAGGGGGTGATTCCGTTGGATAAGTGGGGTACCGAGAGATCGGTGGTGTTGCGAGAGATAGGTGATGTCCCGTGGGATAAATGAGGTCACGTGGAAGAGGCTGGGTCCGTGGGATAATAGGGGTTCAGGGAGATAATTGGAGTCCCGAGAGATAAATGGTATCCCGTGGGACAACCGTGAGTCCCATGGGATAGGCTGGTTCCCGTGGGATAAATAAGGTCTTGTGAGATAAGCTGGGTCCCTTGATATAATAGGGGCCCTGGAAAATAGAGGGAAGACCCAGTGGATAGGAGGTGGTACCGTGGGATGGGTTGGGTCCCACGGGATAATTGGAGTCCCGAGAGATAGGTGATGTCCCGTGGAATAACTGAGGTCCCGTGGAATAGGCTGAGTCCCGTGGGATAATAGGAGTTCTAAAAGATAAAGGGGTATTCCGTGAGATAGGTTGGGTTCCGCAGGATGAGTGAGATCGCGAAGGATAGGTGGGGTCTTGTGGGTTAACTAAGGTCCCGTCCGATAGGCCGGGTCCCATGGAATAATAGGGGTCTTGAAAGATAGAGGGAAGTCCTACTAGATAGGGGGTGGTCCTGTGGGATGAGTTGGGTACCGTGGGATAGGTTGGGTTCCAGACAGGGGCTACGAATTCTTAAAAATTAGGGCAAATGGTTATTTAAAAAATGAAAAACTATGCCAAATGGTAATTCGGGAAAAGAAAAATTAGGAAAAACGGCTAATTCGGATAAATAAATATATGGCAAATGATAATTTCGAAAGATAAAAACTATGCCGAATGGTAATTCGGAAAAAGAAAAATTAGCGGAAACGACTAATTCGGAAAAATAAAAAAATGTTGTAAATGGCAATTCGGAAAAATAAAAAAAAGGCAAATGGCAATTAGGAAAAATAAAAATGAGGGCAAATGGTAATTCGATAGAATAAAAATGATAACAAATGGTAATTTGGAAGAATGGAAACTACAGCAAATTGTTATTCTGTCAAATGAATTTCAGTAAAATAAACTTAGAAAAACTAAACGCAGAATATCATTTGGCGCTTCCAAATTTTGAAAAAACAAAATTAAAACTGAAATCCAGAAAGAGGATCTTCACCTTGTCGAGTCTCATTTTCGCATATGAAGGAAGGCGCTCTCATCCGAGGATAGGAGAATTTGAGGTATTCATGGAGGTTGTCAAGTCCATTCAAAAAATCTCTCACGTGACGTCCCAGGACCGAAAGAACTCGATCATATCCATATTGACTGACGAAACCTACAAAATGTACGCCCATTTGATCGAAAAATTCTTTCTCCGTTATTCCGAGTACCTGTAATTGTTTTCAATATCTTAGTTGGAAGTTTTATCTTAAATTATGAGAGGAATTAATGATTCTGTAATTTCTTGACCTGTATGGCTTTTTTCGCCAATCTTGGTATAAGATTTTCAGGGTAAACCTGGTGAACACTGAAGCTTGGTTGATCCACCGCCGCCTGTCGACGGATTTCCTCCCATCGATCTTCTCCATAGACTTGCCTGATGTACTCTGACAGATTCTCCAGGATTAACCCGTACATGATTAGCCACCTTTTTTAATTTTCTGTCAAAATATTGTTAGGTTCAGAAATTAAATAACTAGAAATAAAATCATGGTTGAAACGGCTAGAAAAGGATAGAAAATGATAGAAAATGATAGAAAAAGGTGGGAAAGGATAAATGAGGGTGAAAAGGATGGAAAGGGGTAGAAAAGAGTGGGAAAGGATAGAAAAGGGTAGAGAATGATATAAAATGATAGACAAGAATAGAAAAGGATAGAAAAGGGTGGGGAAGGATAAATGAGGGTGAAAAGGATGGAAAGGGGTAGGAAAGGGTGGGAAAGGATAGAAAAGGATATAAAAGGGTGGAAAAGGATGGATTAGGGTGGAAAGGAAGGACAGGGATAGAAAAGGGTGGAAAATGATAGAAAATGATAGAAAAGAATAGAAAATGATAGAAAAGGATAGAAATGGATAAAAAGGTTTTTTCTGATTTTGAATCTTAGAATTAATTTCTATTTTATACCATATATATATTTTTTATTCTAAGCTTAAAATTCTAATCATTCCTATCCTACTATATCAATTCTTCTAATCATTCCTATCCTACTATATCAATTCTTATTCTATTCTGATCCTAGTCTCTTATTCTCAAATGTTAGGCATTTCTTTATCCCATTTGATAGCTCTTTATTCCGTTATTATCATCCAGAGTTCTATTCAGTTGTATTCTGTTCTATTTGTTTAGATCGTAGCACCAAAATTCTATCCATTTCCAACCTAATTCCAATTCCATAAGCAATGGCTGAATTAGACAGAATTTGAGAGAAAATGGATAGATATTGGTACCACTTTAAAAAAAAAAGAATGAGATGACAATAAATTAAAAATTGAATGAAATTAAGTAGAAGTTCGAAAAAAATTGTCCTATTGGTCCAAGAATTGTGGCGAATTTTTTATATGTACAGTCTTTGCGAGTGAACCTATGACTCAATCCACAAGAACATGTTTTTTGCACATTTTCGAAAAATTCTAAATTTAACAAAATTTTTTTTTTTTAATTCCCATTTTTGTTATTATTGTTTCCTAGCGAATACTGTGCACACAAAAAATTCGCCATAATTTTTGAACTGGCAGGACATTTTTTCAATTTTTAAGTTTAAAAAAAAACAGAACTTATAAACCGATTTCAAAACTATTTTTTCGGATGAACTCAATATTAGAATAGGCTAAAATTGTTAAGATGGTATGAAACTTTGTATATGTGTTTTTTTTTAACTAAAAAAGTTGTAGGATAGGGCGCCAAAAAATTTTGGAATTTTTTTTTTCAGAAAAAGGTGGGGATTTTTTTTAATCTTGTATTTTTTCAAAATAATGGAGATGCTTGGCTTCTTCTTTTTTATGAATGTGGAAAAACTCAAAAATTGACAAAATGGCGGCTGTTTTTCTGAAAAGACAAAATTTGGGTTTTTTGCGTAAAATATGCGAGATATGGAAAAAAGTTCTGAGTAAAAATTATTATTCTTGAAGAAACCTACAAGAAGTACTTTTTCCATTGTTCAGTATTTCGAATCGTTCATTGAGTACGTTTTTTGAGTACGTTCTTTGAGTAAAAATACAAATTTTTTCAAGCACTCGAAAAACGGTTCAAAATATCGAAAATTGGAAGAATAACTTTTTTTGGGTCTCTTCAAGGAGAATAATTTTTTCCTGAAACTTATTTCCGTATCTCGCATATTTTTCGAAAAAAACAACTATTTTTATCAGAAGGATAGCCGCCATGTTGTTGATTTTTGAGTTTTTCACATTTTTTTCTGGATTTGAAAGATTCGGGGATACCTTCACAATAATAATCTCACTCCGGAAAAAATTTGTGAAAACTAAAAAATTAACAAAATGGCGGCTATTTTCTGAAAATTGAAACTTGAGTTTCTTTTTTAATATGCTAGATACGCGAAAATGTTCAAAATAAGTATAAAATGAAAGGATAACTTTTTGTAGGTCTCTTTGAGAATAACAATTTTCGTCGAGAACTTTCACCCATATCTCGCATATTTTTCGAAAAAATCCCAATTTTTTATTTTCAGAAAAATAGCCACGATTCTGTTAATTATTGAGTTTTTTACATTTCTCCGACTTTGAGAAACATAAGGAACCCTTCACAATAATAAAAAAATCTCAATTATGTCCATTACTTTAAAAAATACCGAATTAGAAAAAAACCCTTTTTTTGGGAAAAAAATTTCTAAAATTTCTTGGCACCCTATCCCAAAACTATTTTTAGATAAAAAAAAGACATATAGATAGAATTGTATAGAAAAAAATTAATATTTAAGAAAAAGGATAAATTAGTAAAAGTTTATATACACATAGAAATGGATAGCTCTCCCTAAGAATTAAATCGGATAAAAAGTGAAAAAATGGTACAGTAATGCATAGAATTGCAGGAAAGGAAATAGGAAAGTCATAAAATTTGATAGAATTGGATAGAAATATAGAGAGACGTAGATAAATGGATCAAAGTCTATAGTAATTTGGAGAACTTGATAGCAGTAATTTTTATAAGGAATGGGGGAAAAAATGAAAGAATTGGATAAATTTGAGTAGAAATGAAGAACAACATAGATAAAGGCATCAAAATTAATAAAAAACATTTATATGTAGAATGAAAACAGGATAAAAATGTGATATTTCACAAAAATTGATGATATTCCGTAAATACTTAGTAGGGCAGAAACGGATACAAATTGATTGAATACGATAAAAATTTATATCATTTTTTAACTAGGAATAGGATACATCAGGACAGAAATGAGTACAGCTGAACAGCATAGCTAAAAAAGGCGTAGAATAGAAAATAGGCGCCTGCCGCCTACTTTTAATAAATGTCTATCCTTTTCTATCCTTTCCTAACCTTTCCTATCATTTTCTATCAATTTTTATGATTTTCCCGCATGGTATATACTAGGGTGTCCAAAAAAAATTTAATTTTCAAATTTTGCAGAAGCTACACCCTAAATTTCTTCCTTTTGGTGAAAAATACTGCTATAAATTTTATCTCATTTTTAAAAAATTGTTTAGGGGTCCCCATAGGCCGTTTTATGTCTAAAGATGGATTTTCCTATCTTTTGATAATAGAAAAAAATTCAAAACTAAAAAATTATTTTAACCACTTAGAAAGTAATTGTTATTTGTTGAGGAATAGACCCTAAATTTTATGAAACTAACAAAAATTTTTTGAAGATATTATCGGGCTCAGAATACAAAACTTTGTAATAAAATTACAATTAATGGTTTGAAATGCTTCTTAATATTTTTTTTCCTGGAATAATATGCACAGGATTTTTCTGAAATATAAAGAAAATATTCTCAGAAAAAAAAAAATTTATTTCGTGACTTAGAAATTTTGGCATTTTTTATCTTCTTCGCGATTTTGTAAAGTTCTAAAGACCACGAAAAAATTTGTTTTGCATGAGAAAAAACTTGTTTCTTTAGTTCAAGCTGAAGAAATTTCAGGTTCGACATATTCAACTTTTTCCAAAAATGTGTGCATTTAATTCAGTTAAGAAAATGTTTTTTGTATATTTTTTCAAAAAAATCTAAATCAGGCAAAACATTTTGTTCTAAATTTTTAATTTTTCATTATTCTCAACTAGTAAAAACTGTACACATGAAAAGTTCGACATAATAATTGAAACAATAGGACCATTTTTTGGAATTTTTAAAATTTTCGAATCAAAAAAGAGAACAGCAGATATTAATTTAATTAAAATTTTCATAAACTGATTTCGGATGTCAATCCACAAATTTTTTCCCCCCAGCTCAAACGATTCGATTAATTTTAGCATTTTTAATCCGTTCTTAGGTGCAGTAGTAATGTGACTAATGTTCTTTTGCATTCAAAAAAATTTGCAAGAATTCGATGAAATTTCAAAGCATTCCAGGTGAAATTTGAACAGATTCAGGATAAATTCATAAGAATTCAGAGTGTATTTAAAACAATTGGAGTCAAATTTAAAAGAATTCAATTCAAAAAAATCCAAAAAAACGTATTGATTTCAGTAAAATGGGAGTGAATAGAATTCAGGGCGAATTTAACAGAATTTAAGTGAATTGTAACAAATTCAAAAAATAAAAATAAAACTAATGAATTAAATAAAATCGAGTGAATTTAGAGGAATTTAAGGGAAATGAGAAGTATTCGATGAGATTCATAAACGTTCATGGTTAATTACAAAAAATCTATTGAATTGAGTAGAATCAAGAGAATTTAGAAGAATTCAAATGATTTCAAAAGAATTCAGGATAAATTTTTGAAGTTTGCTAAAATTTGTTAAAGTTTTAACATTTTTGTGAAGTTTGTAAATTTTGTAAAAAAACAGGTAATTGGCGTTACATTCAAAAGAATTCAAACGAATTGGGAAAAAATCCAAAAAATGGTATTGATTTCAGTAAAGTGGAAGTGAATTTAGAAGAATTCAAGGGAATTCAGGAGTGTTTGATAAAACTCATGAAAGTTTGAGGGAATTGAACAAAATTTACAAAATTAAAAACTTCCGATTGAACTGACAAAGCAAAATGAGAGTGAACAGAATGCAGAGCGAATCCAGCAGAATTTAAGTGAATTGAAACAAATTCAACAAATAAAAAGACGAATGAATTGAATAAAATTTGAGTGAATTTAGAGGAATCTTAGGGAAATGAGAAAAATTCTATGAAATGTACAAACATTCATGGTTAATTTAAAAAAAATGCATTAGATTGAGTAGAAATAAGAGAATTTAGAATAATTCAAACGAATTCAAAAGAATTCAAGGTAAATATAAGAAACTCAAGAGGTTTCCAAATAGTTCAAAAGAATTCAAAATAGTTCAGGATAAATTATTAAGAATTAAGGGTGAATACCAAATGAATTCAAATGCATTGCAAAAAATTAAAAAAGATCCGAAATATCTCATTGACTTCAGTAAAACTGGAATGAATTTAGAAGAATTTCAGGGAGCTCAAGAGAATCCGATAATATTCATCAAATTTAAAATGAATTTAGAATAATTCAGGGTGAATTTAAAATAATTTGAATCAGTGGAACAAAATTTTCAAAATTCAAAAAAATTCTATTGAATTCGGAATTCAGATAAATAGGAATGAATCAAAATCTGATAAAATTTACAAGAATTCAAGATGAATTTAAAAAATTAAATATCCAAAAAAGATTCATTGCATTCAGAGGATTTCAAGGTAATCCCAAAGAATTCAGGGTATAAAAAACGTGTATTTTTTGTACATTCCGAAATTCAAAATTTTTTTCTGTCACCCAGTATAAATATTTTTAATTTATTCATTTGGGAGAATATTTTCCCTATGTTTTATAACAAATCTTGTGCATATTATTTCAGAGAAAAAAATGTTTAGGGGCCATTTTAGGCCATTAATTGTAATGAAATTACAAAGTTTCGTATTCCAAGTCCCATAATATTTTCAAAAATTTGTTTTTTGTTTCATGAAATTTAGGGCTTATTACTGAACAAAAAATGAATGAATTTTTTAGCCCGAAATTTGTATTTTTATTTAATAAAAAACTAAAAAAATTAATTTCCAGGCATAAAAGGGCCCAGCGGAACCTCTAAACAATTGTTTAAAAATATAGGAAAATTTATGGCCGTATTTTCTTACCAAAAGGAAGAAATTTGGGGTGTAGCGTTTTCGAAATTCAAAATTTTTTTGGCACGCTAGTATACATTTACACCCTTTTTTGCAAATTTCTGCGTTATATTCAACATTAGTTTCATTGCGAACCTTTCTTATCAAAAATAAAAAATATAATTTATACCTAATTTTTTAATTTTCGAAAATACTTTGTTGTAAAAGTTGAAATGTTTTTCGCGTTTTTTAAGTATGATCACTGACCTTTTGCTTCAAAAAGAAGAAGTCGAGCAACTGGCCATTTGTTTAAATTAAAATCAGACGTCCATATCGGTAAAACTCAAGTTATTATTAGTCTGCTCGAAATTTTGAGCACGTACGGCTATCCGTCTCTGAATATAAGACACAATAAAAACGCGGATCCGTACCGAACAAATTTTTAAGACTGGGGAAATCCACGAATTTTTATAAATTATTGTCGATTAGATATTTACATAATATTTTACGAAACCTCAATAAAATCTTTGTATTTTTTTTATTTAAACCATAAAAAATTCAAATATCAGAATTTTACGATTAAATCCATACGGATTTAACAAAATTGCAATGGATTTAAAATCGTTTTGTCCATATCTATAAATCTCGAAATTTTATGCGCTTCTTTTTTACGATAACAGATTCTAAAAATAACATTATTCAGTTAAGTAAACTTGATTTTGTACAAAAATAGTATCATAATTTTGCTGGGTATCCTTGAGTCTGATTAATGTTATCTCCGTGCTCTACATAATTCTTGAATAAACTAACACAAGGCTCAATTTTTGGGATGACACAATTTTTACAAATTTCTAAAATCCCTGATATGGAAAAATACCGAAAAGAAATGTCCGAAACAGAAATTTCTCGAAATGTGAAACTTTCCGGAAGAAAATAAGACAACCGAAAATTTTCATCCCCGAAATTTTAAAATTCGAATTTTCAAATTCCTGAAATTATCAAATTCTTGAAAATAGTAGATTCCCGAAATTTTTAATTCCAGAAAAAATGAAAAACTTCGAATCAAATATTACACTTGGGACCAAATTAGGCATAATTTTGCCAAAAGCAGAATCCTGGAAGATAAATAAAACTACCGAAAATATTTATTGACGGAATTGAATTATTCCGAAAGTGGAAACTAACGAAACAAGAAACATTCAAAAATTTTCAAATTGCCGAAAATGTAAAATTCTGAAATTTTACATTTTAAAGTTGGAATAAAATAGTATTCCAATAAATACAAAATATTAACATTTTATTTTTATCATAATTTTGGGAATTTGAATTTGACAGTTTACTAATTTTGAGAACTTGAAATTTCAGCATTTTGAAAATTCGGGTTTTAAAATTTCGGTAATTATACAATTTTGGGAATTTATTACTTTCGGTAATTTGAGATTTCTGATGTTTTCTAGTCTAGTTTTTACTTTCAGAATATTTCAATTTCATTTTCAAACATTCTTGGTAGTATTTCTACAATTTATTAATTTCGGGAGTTTGAAAATTCGGGTTTTAAGGTTTTGGTTATTATGCAGTTCCGGGAATTTAGTCATTTTGGTAATTTGAAATTTCCGAATTTTTATAAGGGGCCGTTCAAGTATTACGTCACACTTTTTTCGGACAATTTTACCCCCCCCCCCCCCTTCGTCACGCGTTTTCTATAGTAAGTGTATGTAATTTTAACATGGGCGTCACACTACAGCTTGACCCCCCCCCCCCTAGGCATGTGACTTAATACTTGAACAGCCCTTAATTTCGCTAATATTGACTTTTGGAATCGTTAAAAAATATCTTCGGTTATTCGAAATTTTTGAAATATTTATTTTCGAAAATTTTTTGTTTAAGTAACTATATTGAAAGTATTATTCAACATTCGGGATTTTCCTTTTTCGACAAAACTATGTTGCCCCGAAAAATTCCTTAAATTTAATTACCGAAATAGAAAACTTCCGAAAAATGAAAGTTTTTAAAATTTTATTTCAAATTATCCAAGATAAATAAAACAACCGAAAATATTTATTCACTAATTTGAAATATTTCGAAAGTGAGAATAAACACAATTTAAAAAATTCAGGAATTTCAAATTACCAAAATTATCAAATTCCCGAAATTTTGAAAGCCGAATTTTCAAAATCCCAAAATTAATAAAGTATCGAAATTAGTAAATTGTCAAAATTAGTAGATTTTCAGAAATTTGAAATACCGACAATTAGTAAATTCTCGAAATTAGTAAATTGCCGAATTTCAAAATTCCCGGAAATTTAAATTCCCGAAAATATAAAAAAAAAATAAAATGTTAATATTTCATATCTGCTAGAATACTATTTTATTCCAAATTAATTTTTCATTTTAGTATTTTAAAATTTGAAATTTCTGAATATTCATTTTTTCGTTAATTATCACTTTCGGAATATTTCAATTTCTTTTATAAATATTTTCGGTAGTTTCATTTATCTTTGGTAATTTGAAATTTCGGAAAATTTTCTATTTCGGTAATTATTTTCGGTATTTTCTAACATTCGGGATTTTGAAGTTCTAATAAATATTATTTTCCATTCTTTCGGAAATTCGAAAACTCGGCAATTTCTTAGTTTCGGAAATCAACTATTTTCAGGAATTTACTATTTTCGGTAATTTGAAAATTTTTATTAAAAAATTTCGGGAATTACAAATTTCGCGAACTTACTATTTTCGGAAATTCACTGTTTTCGGGAATTTGATAATTTCGGGATTTCAAAACTACGGGTTTTAAAATTTCGAGAATAAGTATTTTCGGTTGTCTTCTCTTCTTTCGATAATTTTCATTTTTCGGCAAACTACTGATTCGGTAATTATTTTTTCGGTATTTTCCCATATTCAGGAGTTTGAAATTTCGGCATTTTGAAAATTCGTGTTTCAAAATTTCGTTAATCATACAATTTCGGAAATCTAATATTTTCGGTAATTTGAAATTTCTGAATATATCCTGTTTCATTAAATTTCACTTTCGGAATATTTCAGTTTCGTTAATAAATATTTTCGGTAGTTTCATTTATCTTTGGTAATTTGAAATTTCGGAAAATTTTCTATTTCCCTAATTTTTTCTGGCATTTTTCAATATTCGAAATATTGAAGAACTAATAAATATTGTTTTTTATATTTTCGGGAATTTGAAAATTCGGCAAATTACTAATTTCGGGGATTACCTATTTTCAAAAATTTTAAAATTCGGGTTCTAAAATTTCGGGAATCAACGTCTTCGGTTGTTTTATTTTCTTTCGCGAATTTAAAATTTCGGAAAATTTCAATTTTTTGAAAATGTTCTATTCCGGTGATTATTTTCCTCATTTCTCACATTCGGGATTTTACTGTACTAATAAATGTTTTTTTTTTGTTTTCTCGGTAATTTGCAAATTTGCCAATTTATTATTTTCGGCATTTTAGAAATTCGGCAATTTGCTAATTTCGGGAATTATTTTAGGTATTTTTTGACATTCGGTATCTTGAAGTACTAATAATTATTATTTTCGTGTTTTCGGGAATTTGGATATTCGGCAATTCCATGATTTCTGGAATTAACTATTTTCGGGAATTCACTAATTTGAAAGTTCGGTAATTTAATAATTTTGGGAATTAACTATTTTAAGGAATTTGAAAATTCGGTTTTAAAATTTCGGGAATAAACATTTTCGGTTATTTTATTTTCTTTCGGGAATTTGAAATTTCGGAAATTTTCGTCTTGCGAAAATGTTTTGTTTCGGTAATTATTTCCTGTATTTCTTAATATTCGGGACTTTGCTGTATCAATAAATATTATTCTCTATTTTTCGGGAATTTGAAAATTCGCCAATTTACTCTTTTCGGAATTTGAAAATTCGGCAATTTACTAATTTCGGGAATGTACTACTTTCGAAAATTAACTGCTTTCGGGAATTTGATAATTTCGGGATTTTGCAAATTCGGGTTTTGAAATTTCGGGAATAAACATTTTCGGTGGTTTTATTTTCTTTCGGGAATTTGAAATTTCGGAAATTTTCGTCTTGCGAAAATGTTTTATTTTGGTGATTATTTCCTGTATTTCTTAACATTCGGGACTTTGCTGTACCAATAAAAATTATTCTCTATTTTTCGGGAATTTGAAAATTCGCCAATTTACTGTTTTTGGAATTTGAAAATTCGCCAATTTACTAATTTCGGGAATTTACTACTTTCGAAAATTAATCGCTTTCGGGAATTTGATAATTCCGGGATTTTAAAAATTCGGGTTTTAAAATTTCGGGAATTAACATTTTCGGTTGTTTTATTTTCTTTCAGGAACTTGAAATTTTTGAAATTTTTGTCTTGCGAAAATGTTTTGTTTCGGTAATTATTTCCTGTATTTCTTAATATTAGGGACTTTGCTTTACCAATAAATATTATTCTTTGTTTTTCGGGAATTTGAAAATTCGCCAATTTACTCTTTTCGGAATTTGAAAATTTGGTAATTTACTAATTTCTGGAATTTACTACTTTCGAAAATTTACTGTTTTCGGAAATTTGATTATTTCGGGTTTCAAAATTTCGGGAATAAACATTTTCGGTGGTTTTATTTTCTTTCGGGAATTTGAAATTTCGGAAATTTTCGTCTTGCGA
>JAUMHM010000072.1:6474902-6493848 GCA_032362435.1 Melikaiella ostensackeni | reverse complement strand
AAGTTGTATCGAAAGACTGCACAAAGTTTGAAGATTAAACAATTTTTTTTTCTTTGGTCATCACTTCGCAAAGTGTTGAAATCTCCGTATTGTGGACATTTTTCAATTGTAGAAACATTATGAAATTTTAATTGATAATCTCCTTCACAAAAGGTAATGTCTTTTTAAAACCGTTTGTTAGTTAAACAAAATGTTTTTTGTCTTGTAAGCCCGCCAAAATAAAGCGACCACTCATTAGTAAAAAAAAATACTGGGAACTTCGCGAAAAATCTGCTTTCTATTTGAATTCCAAATTTTAAGCATAAAATCATTTGGGGATAAAGGGAAACGGATAGGCAAAGTGAGAGGTGAGAACACCACTATGCTGGAAGCTTTCACTTTAGTCCTATCTTCTTCGGAAAAGGCTCAAATTGAAGGTCTTGGTATGTAGAATTAAGATAATAAATATGATTTGCTGTAAAAAAATATTAAAAAATGAGGAAAATTTTGTTATTTGAACCCCCATGCTGAAAGCTTTTCTTTTAGTCCTATCTTCTTCGAGAAAGGCTCAAATTGAAGATCTTGCTATTAGAATTAAGATACGAAATAAATTTTGATGTAGAAAAATAAAAAAATGAGGAAAATTTGGTTATTTGAACCCCTATACTGGAAGCTTTTCTTTTAGTCTGATCTTCTGCGGGAAAAGCTCACATTGAAGATCTTGTCATGTAGAATTGAGACAGAAAATGAAATTTCCTATGTTATAGTTTCATTTTTACGTTATCAGTGGTAACAAAATGAGAAAAATGGGAAGAATTTGGTTATTTAAACCCCTATGCTGAAAGCTTTTCCTTTAGTCAAATTTTCTTCGGGGATGGCTCAAATTGAAGATCTTGGCATGTAGAATAAAGATACGAAATAAAATTTGCTGTAAAAAAAATAAAAAATGAGGAAAATTTGGTTATTTGAACCCCTATGCTGGAAGCTTTTCTTGTAGACTCATCTTCTGTGGGAGAGCCTCAAATTGAAGATCTCGGTATATAGAATTGAGGTAAAAAATAAAATTCCTTATGTTCTAGTTCAATTTCTCTGATATCAGTGATAAGCAAATAAGAAAAATGAGTATAATCTGATTATTTAAACCCCAGTGCTGGAAGCTTTTCCTTCAGTCCGATCATCTTCGGGAAATGCTCAAATTGAACATCTTTTCATGTAGAATTAAGACAAAAAATGAAATTTGCTATATCATGGTTTTATTTTTTTAAAATCAGTGGTAAACCAATAAGAAAAATGAGGAAAATTTGCTTATTTAAACCCTTATGCTGAAAGCTTCTCTTTTAGTCAGATTTCCTTCGGGGATGGCTCAAATTGAAGATCTTGGAATGTATAATTGAGACAAAAAATAGAATTTGCTATGTTATAGTTGTATTCAATTGATATCAGTGATAAAAAAATAATAAAAAATGAGAAAAAATTGGTTACTTAAACCCCTATGATGGAAGCTTTTCTTTTAGTCTGATTTTCTTCGGAAACGGCTCAAATTGAAGCTCGTGGTATTTAGAATTGAGGTAAAAAATAAAAATTTCTACGTGGCATTTTCTCTTTTTTGACATCAGTGGTAAAAAAAAAGAAAAATAAGGAAAATTTGGTTATTCAAAAAAATATGCTGGAAGCTTCTCTTTTAGTCCGATCTTTTTCGGCGAAGGCTCAAATTCAAGATCTTGGCATATAGAATTGAGACAAAAAATAAAATTTGCGATGTCATAGTCTTATTTTGTTGATGTAAGTTGTAAACCAATCAGAAAAATGAGGAAAATTTGATTATTTAAACCCTAATGCTGAAAGCTTTTCTTTTAGTCAGATTTTCTTTGGGAATGGCTCAAGCTGAATATCTTGACATGTAGAATGCGAAAAAAAAATAAAAATTGATTATATAATTTGATACAAAATGGAATTTGCTGTGAAAAAATATAAAAACGAGGAAAATTTGGTTACTTGAACCTTAACGCTCTAAGCTCTTTTTTGAAACAGATTTTTTTCGGAAAAGGCACAAATTGAAGATCTTGGCATGTAGAATCAAGACAAAAAATCAAATTTGCTATGCTATAGTTTTTGTCTCATCAGAGGTAAACAAATAAGAAAAATGAGGCCAATTTGGTTACTTAAGCCCCTACGCTGGTAGCTTTTCGTTTAGTCCGATCTTCTTCGGAAAAGGCTTCAATTGAAGATCTTTGCATGTAGAATTGGGAAAAAAAATTAATTTGCTATGTTATAGTTTTACTTCTTTGATATCAGTTGTAAACGAATAAAAAAATGATGAAAATTCAGTTATTTAAAAAAATATGCTGGAAGCTTATCTTTTAGTCCGATCTTCTTCGGGAAAGGCTCAAATTGAAGATCTTTGCATGTAAAATTAAGACAATACATAAAATTTGCTATGTTATGTTTCCATTCTTTTATATCAATAGTAAAAAATAAAAATAATGAGAAAATTTCTTTTATTCAAACCCCCATGCTCTAAGCTTTTTTTATATCAGATTTTCTTCGGGAAAGGCTCAAATTGAAGACCTTGGCATGTAGAATTGAGACAAAAAATGAAATTTGCTATGTTATAGTTTTATTTTTACTGATATCAGTGGTAAACCAATAACAAGAATGAGGAAAATTTGATTACTTAAACCCTTATGCTGAAAGTTTTTCTTTTAGTTAGATTTCCTTCGGGGATAGCTCAAGTTGAAGATCTTGGCACGTAGAATTGATATAAAAAATAAAATTTTCTGTTATAGTTTTCTTTTTTTTTATATCAGTAGTTAAAAAATATAAATAAAAAGAATATATGAAGAATATATAAAAATATAAATATAAATAACAAAAATAAATGAATATAAAAAATTTTTAACTTCAGTATTTTCATTAATTTTCAAGATTTTACAGTGTTTTTTATGTTACAGATACTTCTCGGATAAATAATTCTTTAAAAGAATTATTGAGCGAGGGGGGCTGGAGAGGGTTTTTTTGGATTGTAAAGGAGTCTGAAGAGATGGAAAAAGGGATTTTGCATTACCAAAGAAGTCTGAAAGGATGGAAAAGGCGATTTCGCCTGCGATTTTTATTATTTATTGTTTCTTATTTCTTATTGCTTATTATTACTTATTGTTTATTTTTCGTTTTCGATAGATCATAGAAGATTTTTATATAGTTTAGTAGATTCATTTTATCAACATACATAAATTTTATAGTCAAAATATTGGTGTATTTCAAAAATTGAGAAGTTTTCATTCTTTAAACGTTGAACAAATTGACAAATCTGTATATATTATAATTTCATGTGATCATACAAGCCAGAAAAATACATCAATCAATTAGTCTTTTCATAAAAAATAAATTTTGCAATTACAATATTGATTTATTCCGAAAGCTAAGAAAGTTTTTCTCTTACAAACATTAGAAAAATTTACAAGTCTGTACATATCATAGCTTCATTTGGTCGTAAAGTGCTTTTGAATGAATTAATCGATTCATGTTGTCAAAATGAACAAATTTGGTACTTATTATGGGTTACAGAGTCTGGTATTACTGCCAATACTGCGATAAAAATTCTCAAATTTTCGAATTTTTCAAATTGACTTTTTGTCATTCTCACGATATTTCAAAAATTAACCTCAGCCTTTTTCATTAAAAACAAACACACAATCTAAATGAGAACATTAAGGAGACTCTAAATAAATTAAATAAACAGGCACCAGCTTGAATCATCAAAAAATGCTTCGTAAGAGAAACTGAATTAAATAGAAAAGCTTTTAAAAATAATAAAAAACATGAACGAAAATTTGAAAATATTCTGAATGTCCAAGGTGATATACAAAAATTGACTGTGAATATTTACTTGACTCTTTTTCAAGACCAATCTGACCCATTGTTTTTAAATATTTCAAACGTAGAGATTCCACAAAAGGTAATCAACATTTTAAGGCTGGGTGAGGGTTTTAGTAACAAATATGGGGAGAAAAGTATATTCAATTCCTTGAAATCATTAAAGACATTGAAACTAATATTTCAAAATTACTAGAAAGCAAAGGCTGATAAGAAACTATTACCGATGCGATATTGAAAAATGTTTATAATCAATAAATGATGCAAATTTTGAGTGATGAAGATAGTTTTGCACTTATTCCAAATTCATATTTCAATTCATACCAATCTATCTTTGGCCTATGGCCTGCTCAAAGCTCATAAAGCAGATTTTCCTTTACGACTAGTTATTTTGACAATACCCACAAAAAATTTAGAAGAACTTCTTAGCAAAATTATCAAAGAATCAGTAACCATTTCGGAAAGATTATTAAAAAATAGTGCTGCCTTTCCAAAATTAATTGACAATGTTAAAATACCAATAAATCATATTTTTGTCTCTTTTGACTTAATAGCCATGTTTTGTAACATTCCATATGAAAGAGTTGAACTTGCCATTGAAAAAAGATGGGATATGATTAAACTTCATACTAAGATTTCGAAAAAACAATTCCTTAATGCTATTGAATATGTCTTCAATTCTGTTCATTTCAAATTTAATGATTTTTTTTTACGGAAAAAAGAATCGGAACTCCGATAGGCTCTGTCTTGTCTCCAAATCTTGCTGAAATTGTGATGGAAGATTTGGAAAATGAAATTTTTGATCGAATTAATTTTGAGTTACACTCTTATGCAAGATATGTTGATGATTCTGTACTTTCTTTACATGCACAAAATTTTGTTGCCCTACTTAGTGTTTTTAATAGTATTCATCTAAAATTACAGTTCAGTGTTGAAATTGAAACAGAAGGTGGATTGTAAAGATTTAATTGATAGAGCTCTCAAATTATCTCATCCAAAATTCCATGAAAAGAATATTGAATTATGCAAACAGATTCTTTTCCTCAGCCATTATCCGATTGCCTTTATTGACAAACATATGCATAACAGAATTGTTCAAATTAAAAGTAAAAGCAATAATCAGAACAAAAGCAATATACAGGATTACAATAGATTCAATATAGTTGCCCTACCTCATTTTGAAAAAAATCTCAATTATCTTGAAATCAATGTAAGGAAAACTGGGCTTACATACGACATACAGTAAGATTCATCTCCTCCCGGTCATAGGGTTGTCGAATGTTAAAATATTTTTAGAAAATGCAAGCCTCCTTCCACAGCAGCACTCAAAAAGATTTTGAACAGGGGTCGTTTCGAATTTCGCGCACAAACATGGACGCCCGCATATGTGCATGGTTCAGAAAGTAGGCCAGGGGTGGAACTTTGGGTGACGAGTTGTTTACAAATTTCCCATCCGTATTCAAAGTTGTTTATTGTAAAATAAATTGAAAAATAAGTATTATTTATGGTGGATAAATGTATCATACGATGCCGTCACGTTAACTAATGCACCGCATTAAAAATTGTAACCCCCACTTGTAAATAAAACTCACAATTAGTGTTGATATTTCATTTACGCTTCTGAGGTTAGGTTCTCTGCAATAAATACACAGAAAACAATAATTTGCCACAATTTACAGTGGACAATAATTTTGACTGTTTCCTAACATAATCAAATATCAAACACATCAACACTATCATAATATCAACAATATCAAACACAATTTTCAATTTTAAATGCCATATTTTAGTAGGGATTTTAAAATCAACTTTTTATCTGAAAAATTTGACAAAAACTTGATCAAAATTTTTGTTTGTATTTGATAATTTTTTTTTATTGTTTGGTATTTTAGTCAAAAGGTCCTTCAAATTATCAAACATTATTTTCAATTTCGATTGCCATATTTTAATATGGATTCCAAAATCAATTTTTTTCTGAAAAATTTGATAGAAACTTGATCTCGATTTTTGTTTGTTGTTAATACATTTTTTTTAATTTTAGTTGCTAGATTTTAGTGAAGGTTTCAAAATAAACTTTTCTTTCTGAAAAATTTGACAAAAAATTGATCCCAATTCCCGCTTGTTGTTCATAAATCTTTTTTAATGTTCGTTATTTGAGGTTATAGGACTTTCAAAATCATCAAACTTAATTTTTAATTTTAATTGCTATATTTTAGTAGCGATTACAGAAAAAAGCTGATTTTTAAATCCCCACTAAAATTTGGCTATTAAAATTAAAAATTGTATTTGATAATGTAGAGGAGCCTCTAACTTGAAATACAAAACAATAAAAAAAATTTATCAACGACAAACAAAAATTGGGATCAAACTTTTGTGTAATTTTTCAGAAAAAAAATTGATTTTGAGATCCCCCCTCAAATATAGCAATTAAAATTAAAAATTGTGTTTGATCATTTGAAGGGACCTTTAACCTAAAATACCAACCAATAAAAAAAATTCATCAACAACAAATAAACAAAATATTTATTCTCTGGAAATATTGTTTCAGTGAGTCGATAACAAACGATCTCATCTTAACCGCCAGATGCAACAAGTGCAGTTCTCTGTACTATCGACTGCCTCTACAATATACTTCTCTACAAAAATACATTGAGATAAAAGAAATAAAATTTTAATTAACAAAATCAAAAATGTACTTTAAATATAAAATCTAAATAATTTTCAAAAATCGAAATAATAACGAAAATTTTCCAATTCTAAATGACAGTGACATAAAACAAGACATTTTTTCGACAACCCCAATTTATTAATATTTTATTAAACCAGCTATTTGGTACTTATCTCATGAATATTAATGAAAATATCACCTTTTTTGAATCATCATGCGTAACTCCTCAATCATCCACGACATCCTTTTGAATTCTTGAAGAAAGAATACAATCTTCTCCTGGGTTCATTACTCCAAATCCCCGAGTCGTCCATTTCTTTTTCACAAAATTTGTCTTTGGCTAAAAAAAAGTACACTTTTTTCCATTTATTTAATTCCTGATTCGTTAACCTCGCTGCACTCACGTGAAAGAGAAAATTTGCATAATGAGTCGCTAAAAGGGCGAAGCCCCAGAATTCGATAAGAAAACCTGTTTTTTATTTAGCCGGAATCCGGATCACCCTTCGGATTTCTCGAATGTGGCGAGAAATAAAAACAGCATCCGCGCACGCTCGAGATCAATCTAGGAAGTGCACGTGCGTAAAAATCAATTTACACACGAATTGATGGCTCCTTAAATTCCAGCGAAAAAAGCGCTCCTTTGATTAGATTTCAATTTCATTAACGCGAAAACATTTTTTCGAACTACACTATTTTTTCAATAATTCCTTTGATTCCAATATAAGTCATAAATTAAGGTGTTTCAAAAAAACCAGGAAGCATTTTGGAGAAGGCACAATTTGTAGGGATGCGATTTTTAAAAAAATCCTGTTTTGTACCACCTTAATGAATCGAAGAATATGATTTATTTGAAAACAAAATATAGGTCTGGACTCCTATATGTCAGAATCACTTTGTGGTCGATTGCACTTGAGATCAAGTTTTTTCTGTGCGATTCAAGATCGATAACGAAACATGAGTATCGAACCTCTTGAGATTAAATAACCATACACTCTCGATTCTCCTGCATCGGATAATTTTTCAATTATATAATTTTCGACTAATTAAATTAATTATTTTAGTTTTTACTTTACGAGGGCGATAAAAGGAACGAGTGTGTCCATCTGCCTTGGAAAAGGCGAGGGCGACTGACCAAAAAATTTCGATATATTATACCGGGTGCTACACAAGGCCGCCGTTTCCTGCTATTATAATTGCAAAGCCGGTTGGAAAGTCAATCATCGAGCACATAAGTCGTCGATGGTATCGAGCATCTACTGGTGATGACTACTAAGTAGAATAATTATAAAAGCACTCTACTGTCACACTAATCCACTGACAATTTGTCACACTGATAGGTTCGTTTCTACCTGTTGACTTGTATTTACACAAGTAGGAGCTTTTGTAGACTTTTGTAGACTTCTGTAGGTCGATTGGACACACACATAAATTGATGAAACTAATGTTCTGTACATGCGTCATAGAGCCAAACTGAAGCTGTGCTTGCGCAGATGAAAGCTTTGGAGAGCGTCTTCCTTGCAGCGCACAGTGGTCCACAAAGCCCAAAAAGCTGGTTGAAAGTCGATATTTGAACTTTAAAATTAGAAACAAAAAAATTGATTGATGTACCAAGCAATACCTAAACATCATAAAAGCTAAAAGTTGACATTTTATCAGTTTTTCATTATTTTTATATCCATGAAAGTTTCGCAACTTCAAAAATCGATTTATATGTATTATCTATTACTAAGTTTGAGAGATGCTGTGTGAAAAGTAATAATAAAATTTTGAAAAACTATGATTTATATTTGCAGCATATTATATTATCTTACTTAATATGACATTTAACAAAAGATTTTTATGAACATTCATAACGTTATTTAATTATGCCTTATGGCTGAAAATGAATATGAAATTCAAAATGTTATAAAAAATAAGTAATTCTGTCGCACATTGTCGATAAAAGTGAGATTGCCAATGCATTCTGAAGATACATAAGTATTGCTTTTAGAAGAATTAGAGCTGGATACTGCCGGGAAGTAGTTTTTACGATAATTTAGAAAGAATTGTGATGCACGGTATACGTGCATCATTGCACTCACACGTTTGACAACGAATTATTTGTAGTGCAAAAATTAATTTAAACAGTTACAGACTGTGAAAGCATATGAAAAACATATTCTGAACTTAAATAAAATTGTGTGTTGTTATTTCAATTTATTCTAACAATTATTTATAACATTAGGATATTCTGTATACTTGTTGCACCATGGCTTCAAAATCATTCTAAAAAGTTATTACAACAAAAAATGTACCGACTTGTGAAAAAAGTCTGTTAAAGGTAAGTTCCAAACTTTCCAATCTACTTGTTACCTGGTCACAACTGCATTGAGACAGGTTCTTCGCGAGGCCCCGGAACAGACCTCTCACGCGCGGCTTAAAAGTCGGGACAGAGCCGCAAAGCTACATGTAGCAGGTAGGTAACAGCTTCAAAGGTATTGTGATTTTTAAAGTATAGTACCCTTTTTTATGTTGAGGACAGTTTATTTTATGTTTACTACTTTAGTTTGAATCAGCTATATCGAAAATAGAAATACAAATATGAAGAAGAAAATGGGTGTTTTTATTGACTATCTTTTCCAAAAATCTTTCCCGGACCCACCCTCACATTCTTCTATGCAAAAAGTTTGTTTTCCCTTCATCTCTCAGTTTCACAACCACAACGCAACGCCAGTCTTGAGAAAATTCTTGGAGAGAAACACGGAAAAATGACGGTCTGTAACGAGTTAAAAATGGAAAATTTTAAAACTAATGCACTTCTTTTTGATTTTTATCGTAAAAAAGGTCATGGAAATTTCACAAAATGTTTTTTAGAAGAAAATTGTGCAGGAATGTCAATGTGCAAGAAAAATTAATTTGAAACAAGACTTAAATCTTTTGCCATTCTTATCAAAAATGAATGATGCCGCGCAAAATATTTTTTAAAAACTTTTGTGGCTAAAAACGCCATGTGGATGAAAATGGATATTCATTGTCAGTTGGTGATTCTCAACAGAAAAGGTATTAGTAATGAACATTTTCGAAGCTAAATTTTACTTGGAAAGTTATAATTTATTTTGGCTTGAGTTTTCTTTAATGAAAGCAAATTTTTTCATCAATTCTTGACAGCACTTCAGACTCCTTTATGTTATTCTAAATCTAAAATTGTATCATATTATTGAATTTAAAAATATTTTTCCAGCTGTTTTGATCGTCCAGAAAAATATTTTGAAAGCTCAAGTGAAAGATCTAAGCGCAGAAAAACTGGGGATTTGAGGATTATCAACAGCGCTGATCAACTTGCTTTTGCTACATCCATGAAACTGAGAACAGAAGGTAATGAAGCAGCTGCTGAAATTGTCAAAAAGGTATCCACTCCTCCAAAAAATCAAGCCACAAAAATGTTAAGTCACCTGAAAATTCAAGAAGAAGAGGATCCTAAGCTACCAACAAGGTTATCAGCTTCAGAGGCTGTAAAACTTATTGCTGATGCTGAACTGACGAAGGAGCAGTATCCCATGATTCGAAGAATGTCGGAAGAGCATTATCACGATTTCTTTTCATCGACAAAGAGGATACTTCCCCTTCTAAAATTTAATCACGATGTCAAAAAGTATATTTTATACGTGAAATACTTTGTTGATGGTAATAGAGAACACTGTCCATACAATCCAAAATTTAGTGACCCAGAATCTAGTGATGCTTACCTTTTTGAAATATTTATAGTGCCTATTAGACTAGCAGATATGGCAAAAAATGAAGTTATATGGGAAAATCCACGACCTTGCTCGACTCGATTTCGTCGGCCAGTTCGTTTGCAGTGGGTTCAGGAAACTACAGATGTTTTGAAAAATGAAGACAGGTGTATGTCTGATCGAATTTCAAGCCTGCAGCCCTTTATTTTGAACAACACATGAGTAGAGTTTTCTCTAATGCTGACCATGATTGATGGAAAGGTAAAAATTAAAATTATACTAATACTTTTTATAAAAACTTGAAATATAACGTTAACATTTATTAAAATTGAAAAAAATTATTAAAACAGGACTGTAATGCACTAAGTAAAAGTCCGAGTGCGGAATGTTATGTTAGTGGAGCTAAGCCAGCAAAAATGAATCAGTTGAGTGTGGTGATGGCAAAAGAAAAGGACAAGTCTACTTTTAAATTTGGTCTTCCGACACTTCATGCCCACATCAGAATATTCGAAGCTCTTATCAAAATTGCATACCGTCTAGATAGCGAGCAATGGAAAGTAAACAATTTGTTCCCCTACATATTTTTTTTACATTGATGTACGGTTTTAATTTCAATTTAAGCTACTATTTCATTTAATTGATTATCAATATGTTACGTTTTCAAATGAGATGGATAAAAAGAATGGAACCGACATTCTGAAAGACTGGAAAAAAAAGAGATCTAGAAATCTTTTAAATCCCAACTGGGACTCAATGTAGATTTTTCCAGACAGGGACAGGGAAACTCAAACAATGGCAACACAGCTAGATGATTTTTTTCAAATCCTAAGGTTGTAGCCGAAATCACAGTTGAAACTTCAAACCTTCCTTTGTCAGAATTATCTCGTATTTTTAATTATTCTTCTTTAATTACCATACACTATTCTGCAGGACTTGACGAAGAACTTAATATCTCGGTTCTGAGATATATTAATGGCTTTATCCTGTGGTTATTTATTAAATCTCGAAAGGTTTGACGAGTTTTGCAAACAGGCTGCTGGACTTTATGTGGACATTTATTGGTGGTATCCAATGACACCAACTGTCCATGAAGTTTTGATCCACGGACCTGCTATTGCAAGTAACTGTATTCTTCGTATTGGACTCTTATCAGTGGAAGCCTCAAAGGCGAGTAATAAAAACATCAGGAAATATCGAGAGCGTTTTACAAGGTAGTTCTCTCGCGAAAAAACAAACGAGGACATTTTCTTGCGGCTGCTTCTGAATTCCTGCCCGAAACTCTCTAGTTCTCAACAAAAAAAAAAGAAATATCCCAAAGCGAGTCCAAGATATGTTTCTATTACCAGAGAAACAAAATAATGAATCTCAATACGACATCGACAGTGAAACTGATTTTAATGATATATCTCTCGAATGAATGTACTACATGTACGGTCTGATGAACAAATTACAAAAAATGAGAATCAAAAAGATCCAGTCGTCGGGCAAAAACGCGTAAGTCCCAAATTTCTGAAATTGGTTTTTTTGCCTCAAAGTAATTGTTTTGATCTAACTCATGTCCCTGTAGAAGATTATGGTACAGTTCGATTTTGAAGTGGGTCAAAATCCATGTTTGGGAATTTTGTTTAAAGAGTTATTACTGGTTTTCGCCTGTTCCTTTCTCGATTCAATAGAGCTAATAGCTCGAAAGTACTATTTTTTTTAATTGAGAAATAAAAAAGTTATACAACTCTTTTTCAGTCAAAATCGGTGTTTTTTGGAACGTGCTGTTCAGTTGACAAAAGATTTCTTGGAGATGGTTGCTTCTTTTAGGATGTTTCGATAGATCTAAGTAATAGCTCGAAATTCAAAGGAATTTTTAATTATTCAGCCTTAGTTGGATAATAATTTATAAAAGTCAAACAAAAATATTAGGTGGAATGAAAAACTTTCACAAAGGTTACTTCGATACCAATTTATTATACCAAAATTACTTCGGTACCAATGGAACTTTTTCTATGTACCTCTACTGAGGCTCTGGTGGTTCGGATTCCACCTTAAACTGTAGGTCCCCTAATTGTTTTTTTTTGTTTTTTTTCCGTAAGTGTCGTATTCTTGTTTCTGCCATGGAGCATTTTCCAACCAAGATTTGACCGCTTCTCGACTGCATTTAAATCGCAATCAGCACTGCACACAATGAAAGTACCTGCAAAAATTAAATAATCTTTTCATTTTATTCATTACTGCAGAAAATACTTTTTTTAACGATTACGCATATCAATCAATTCAAAGCAGATTAACAGTTTTGATATGAGTTATTCAATTTAATATTCAAAAATGAATGTAGCTAAACGAACTCATAATATGTTCATAATGCAACTAAGCAGTCACTAAATAATCAATATTGATTATAAATTCACTCGAGACAAAATCTCCATCAAAAATTCACATTCTACGAAACATTTGAATTTTGACCCAAAAATATAGATTTTCAACAAAAAATATGAATTTTGAACCAAAAAAATAAATTTTCAACGAAATAGTTGAATTTTTAACAAAATAGTTGAATTTTCAACCAAAACAAATTAATTCTTTACCAAATAGTTGCATTTTCAACCAACAAAGATGAAAGTTCTAATAGGAGAGATACATTTTTAAATCAAAAAGACAAATTTTCAGTAAAAGAATGGAATTTCAAATCCAAGAATATGAATATTCTACAAAAAAGTTAGTTTTTAATCAAACACCTTAATTTTCAACCAAATAGTTGAATTTTTTACCAAACTATTGAAATTCCAAGCCAAAAAGATGAATATTCTACAAATCAGTTAAATTTTGAACCCAAAAATATGAATTTTCAACAAAAAACTTAATTTTCAACCAAGCTCTCAAATTTTGAACCAAGTAGTTGAATTTTTTACCAAAATATTAAAATTTCAAGCCAAAAAGACGAATATTGTACAAAACATTTGAATTTTGAATCTGATAACATAAGTTTTTAAGAAACAAATTAATTTTAAACCAAATAGAAGAATTTTTAACAAAATACTGAATCCTCAACCAGAAAGATGAATTTTCAACTAAAATGATGACTTTTCAACCAAACTATCAAAATTTAAATCCAAAAAGACGAATATTCTACGAAACAGTTGAATTTCATACCCGAAAATATGAATTTTCAAGAAAAAAATTGCGTTAAATAGTTGAATTTTCAACCAAATAGATAAATGTTCAACAAAATAGTTGAATTCTCAGCCTAAACAGATTAATTTTCTACCAAACGGTTGCATTTTCAACCAAAAAAGATTAGGTTTTTACCAAAAGTGATCAATTTTCTGAACCAGAAGAACGAATTTCCAACAAAAGAGTTTTATTTTCAACCCGAAAATACGAATTTCCAATAAAAAAGTTAATTTCGAACCATACTCTTAAATTTTCAATCAAATTATTAAATTTGTTACCTAACTATTAAAATTCCAAGCCAAAAAGACGAATATTTTACAAAAAAGTTGAATTTCGAACGCGGAAATATGCATTTTCAACAAGAAAGTTGATTATTTTACCTATTTAGATATTTACAAGGACTGAAAAACATTATTTAAAATAAACTTGCGAAATTTCATACATATTCCGATTTTTTTGCGTTAATTACTCAAAATTTAACCATTCACAAGTGAATAATAAAGGGTTATTCAAATATTATGTAATGCTTTGAATTTGAAAGGGTGTAGGATCGATTGCTTTAAAAAATTCAATAATTAATACAGGAAAATCTAAAAATCACTGGATGAAACCTGGGATTAAGAATTTTTTTCAGGAACCATGAGAAGTTAATATATATTTGTTAAAATTGTAAACTGTTTTATGAAAAAATATATGTTCTTTTTTACTTGGACGTCTTTTATCATTTGAATTTAGCGCCCTTTCTAATTTGAGGTGATATATTTTCGCGCGAAATTTAAATTCTGTAATTATTATTTGAGTGATTTTCAATAACTTCAACTATTTAGGCAAAAATTTGAAATAAAACGTAAAATATAAGCAAGAACACATTTTTCTCAACCAAATTGCTGAATTTAACCAAAAACTACGCATTTTCAACCAAAAATATAACAGTTAACTTTTCAGTTGAAAAAAACTAATTTTATACCAAAAAAAAAACGAATTTCCTGTGAAATATTTAAATTTTCAAATAAAAAGATTAATTTTCAAATTAAATGATGAATCTTCAACATCAAAAAAAAAATTTTTAACAAAATAGTTTTATTTTTCACCAAAAGAGATGAGTTTTGAACAAAATACATACATTTTCAACCAAATAGTCGAATTTGCAACTCAAAAATATAAGTTTTCAACCAAGAAAATAAATTTTCAATTTGAATGATGAATCTTCAACCAGAAAAAGTGATTTTTTAACAAAGCAGTTCCATTTATAACAATTCGTTGATTTTCCAACCAAAGAAATTGAATTCTCAACAAAAAAAGGAATGGTTGATATTTCAACCAAGAAAATTTTTATTTATATATCTAAAATAATTCAATTCAACCGAGAAAGTCGAATTTCCAACAAAATATTGCAATTTTCAACTGAAATTATGAATCTTCAACAAAAAAATGAATTTATGAAAAAGTAGTTTCACTTTTTATCAAGTACTTGAATTTTTAATCAAAAGAGATGAGTTCTCAACGAAAATGTAATAGTTGTAATTTCAACCAAAGATTTTAATTTTAAATCATATAGAATTGAATTCAACCAAAGGAGACGAATTTTCAAGAAAATACAGAAAATTTCAACCAAATAATTGAATTTTTAAATAAAAAAGATTAATTTTCAACATAATAGTTGAACTCTCAACTAAAGCCAAATAATCTCCAACCAAAAACTTGCATTCTTGACCAAAAAGATTAATTTTCTACCAAAAAGACGGATTTTCAACATAATACTACAGTTTTAAAAAAAGAATAATTTTCTGTAAAATAATTAAATTCTCAACTATTTTGTTGAACGTTGAACTCTTTTTTTGAAAAATCGTATTTTTTGGTTGAATTCAACTGTGTGTAATTCCGAATTTAAATCTTGTTTGGTTGAAATATTAATTATTACGTGTTTCGTTGAGAATTCCTATTTTTTTATTAAAAAATCGAGTAATTAGTTTAAAGTTGAACTACTTTGTAAGAAATTTATTTATTTGTTTGGTTGAAAATTCATGACTTGAGTTGGAAATTCAACTATTTGATTGTAAATCACTCAACTCAACTCTCAAAAAATAATTTTACATCTATTTTCAATGTTTTGTGAAAATGTAGAAAATTCGACAAAATTTCAATGTAGAAAATTCGTCCTTTTGGCTTGAAAATTCAACAATTTGGTAGAAAATTTAACTATTTGGTTTAAAATTAACTTTTTTGCTGAAAATTCATATTTACGGTGTAAAATTCAACTATTTTGATAGAAAATTGATAGAAAATTCAGCTATTTGATTAAAAATTAAACTATCAGTTGGAATATTGAACTACTTTTGTGTTGAAAATTCATCTATTTGGTTAAGGATTCAACTATTTTTCTGAAAATTCATCTTTTGGTAGAAAATGAATCTTCTTGGTTGAGAATTAATCTTTGTAGACTAAAAATTCAACTGTCTTCTAAAAGATTCGTCTTTTTGGCTTGAAAATTAAACAATTCGATCGAAAAGGCAAACGTTTATGGTTGAATTTTAATTTTTTTTGCTTGAAAATTCGACCATTTGGTTGAAAATGCATTTTTGTAGGTTGAAAATTCAACTTTTGTTATTTTGTTGAAAGTTCAACTATGTTGTTAAAGTCATCTTTCTTGGTCGAAAATTCAACTGTTTTGCTGGAAATTCGTCCTTTTGGATTGAAACTTCATGTTTTATGGTAGATAAGTCATCTTTTCTGGGTGAAAATTCTACTACTTGAATGTCAATGCAGCTTTTTAGTTAAAAATTAATGTTGTTGTTGTTGAAAATTCGCCTTTTTGGGTTGGAAAATTTAACTATTCGCCTGAGAAGCATTGTCCTGTATGTCAATTTGAAAAATTGTTCGATTTTTTATTTCAAGAACTGGTACTTGTAGATAATTTTAAGGTGCATCTTTCTTTCTCCTTGAAAAAATTGGTAGGTTCTATAATTTTTGAAATAATTGTTAAAAAGTAGAATTTTCAAAAACAAAAATTGTCAATTTTTTTACCCTTCAACTCGCGCTCACTCAGCCAATTTTTAGAATTTTCCGATTTAATTAATACTATATTATGTGTTAAAGTCCTCTGAAACTCTTTAAGAAAGAAAAACGCAAATATTTTATTAAAGAAAAAGTTGTTAATTTTTTTTTAGACTTTGCAAAAATCACGAATTTCAACCTTCAAGCGCTTCGTTTATTGAGCGAATTCTAAGCAAAGAAAAACTTCGAGTGGGAAAATTGTTGATTAAGGCTTAGAGAAGTTTTCTGGAAAATTTTAGCTCAAAACTCAAGTTTCTCACTGAAAGTTTCCCGTTGCTTAAAATTCGATCGATAAATGAAGCACTTGAAGGTTGAAATTCATCATTTTTGCAGTCTCAAAAAAAAAACTATCAACTTTTTAGTTTTGTAAAATATTTTAGTTTTTTTTTAAATAGTTCCAAAAGACTTGAACACATAATTTAGTATTAACAAAATCTAAAAATTCTGAAAATTGGCTAAGTTAGCGCGAGTTAAAATGAAAAAAGTTTGAAATTTTTTGTTTTAGAAAAATCTACTTCTTACTAATTACTTCAAAAACTACAAACCCTACAAATTTTTGCAAAAGGAAAAAAGATGCGCCTCGAAATTCTCCACAAGTATCAGTCCTTAAAATTAAAATTCGACCGATTTTCAAAATTGACTTTCAGGACAATACCCAGAGATCGAAAAGCCTGTCCGACCTCTAGAGTGAACGTCATTTTGGCAGTGCTTCTTAAGTCGGACGACTAATTTTAGGAGATAAATAAAACGTAGTTATACGTTCTGTAAAATAGAATGTATCATTTACTTGTTTTTAGAAAAAGTTATTATTTGAAACAGTGAAAAGAGTAGTTTTTATA
The DNA here is from genome assembly GCA_032362435.1 of Melikaiella ostensackeni. Classification (NCBI taxonomy): domain Eukaryota; kingdom Metazoa; phylum Arthropoda; class Insecta; order Hymenoptera; family Cynipidae; genus Melikaiella; species Melikaiella ostensackeni. The sequence continues at coordinate 6,476,560 of JAUMHM010000072.1, read as the reverse complement.
TTTAATATTATAAAAATGTAAACATTGTGTTGAAATCGTAACCTCTCTAGCCTAGACATAGATACATTAATTTGAATTTTATCTGATTTTTTGTCAAAATTGGATATATGAAGAATAATAACTGAATTTTTGATTACGAATTGAAATAAAAGTATTTATAATATTTCAAAAGGTGAGTCAGGTTTATTTTTCAAAAGTGATATAATCATGTCTTGAAATGCTAACCTCCCTAACCTAATAGGCGCATTTTTATTTCCCTGACAAATTTTCTGCAAAATTTCACTTACTTGGCATAAAACGCATTTTTGATCGAACATTTTTACTTTTAGTATTTTAGAGTAGTGTATGACTGAGCGTATTCACTTTAAACAGAAATTTGTGATACAAAAAACACTGTTTTCCCAAGAAACCTTTTTTTTCTAAATGGAATTTGTTCGACTACCGGTAAGTTGACCCTTCAATTCACTTTATACAAACTTCTGAAGATGGCACTGCAGTATATATAATGCAGGGACATCACAGGGGTGAAGCTAGTAGAGGAACGTCCGGTAACAAATCTGACTTTCGGCCCATTTCGATCTGGGGTCCTTTCTAGGGACTTTGAAGGTATTCAGTTTGCGAAAATGTAGTGAACTTTTAAGTCGTTAGTGTGGTAGCACTGATATTATGGCTGAAGCAAAGCAGGCAAAGCCATGTCAGGCATGTGTCAACGAATTCTTTTTTGAAAATAGAATAATAATATAATAAGGTGAGCGCAAATTTCTATTTATATGGATAAATGAATTTAGAAATTTTATCTCCAAATGCATTGAAAGTACGGCAATCATTTTTGCAGTAAATGTTTGTGAAAAGTTGCTTAAGATAAAGCGCGAGTAAAACCTAACCTCAAAGTGTTCATTGCATTGAGGACCTAGTTTTTGTAAATTATAAGTTATTGCTCAAATTATTTAAGTTTTTACTGATATGCTTACTGCTTGAATGTTGACTTCTAATGTACACTTTTTTCATTCACACCTTTTTCAGAATGAAATTGGACTCAACTCGTTAAACTAGATTAAGAGTAAACAAGACGCAGACGCTGCACTTTATCAAGCGATTTATGAACTTCTACAACCAAATCGCGATACTCTCGTTTTTCTGGATTTTACACTCGAAATAAGTCTCGAGCAGTCCAGAGTGTAAAATGCCGATTAGTAATCTTGCCAAAGTCTTTGAACCGATCTTGGTCGGTTATAGTTCCCAAGAACCATCAGCTATCTCGATACTTAGCGAAACGAAGGTCCAAGCTGCGGTAGATAAGAGCTTTTTCAATTCAAGAAATATATATTCTAAAAAATGGGTCGAACAACCACCAAAGGGGTGTAGGGTCCCCCTGGGAGCGACTTCCATCCATGGAAATGACACCGGCTCCCAGTAGAACCATTATAAATCACACCCATGACCACGCCTTACAACCGTAAGATGAGTGGCCACATAGTACGGTGGAATCACGATGAAGGGCCGGTGAAACCTTTGTGAGTCCTGAGAACACGGAGTGACCCAAGAATGACAGCTCTTCGCATCCATCTCGCAAGTGCTTTGGCATTTTTCTGACACGCGGGTATGGCTTCGAGGTTACGAACCAGTGATGGTTTCGCACCTCCGAGAGCACCGATGAC
>JAUMHM010000072.1:6447501-6466352 GCA_032362435.1 Melikaiella ostensackeni | reverse complement strand
CGTGATTATCATTCTATGTAATTCAAATATAAATCACCATTTTTTATTGTCTTTTTTATCTTCCTTTTTCGAATAAAAGACGGGCGGTACATTTTTTCCTGCCTAGGGGCGGCAAATTTTGTCCTGCCTAGGGACGGCAAATTCCTAAATCCGCCACTGCTTAAGAGTATCAACAACCACGCAGCAGTCATTAATTGTATCAACTGAAAATTTTGAATCTGAAGTCTGTTTTATTGAATTCCAGGTACAAGCTTCAACAATATTTTTGGATTTGTATCTGCATGAAATGACCATTATTTCCATACAGTTGCATTCTATTGCATTTTAATTGCATTTCAAGAATTTAAATTAAAGTATTGAATAAAAATCAGAGTAGATTTTCATTTTTAGGTTATGTCGTAGATTAGTCAAAGCAGTTCAAGTACATGTTTATTGCCAATTATAATAGCAGTTTTAGAGCTAAAATGATTCCAATTAGCATAACAGAATGAGCGATTAATAACTGAAGTAGCATTTATTATAATCTCCCTCAATATGTACAAAATTAAAATGTAAAGGATTAGTTTAAACTCACTCCTTTGTCATCCATATCTTGCACAATCTTCCATGTGCCATGTATTGATCGATCACCCGAGGTTGGTTGATCGAACGATCGGTCAATTTAACATATCGATAATCAAAATCTCGATAATCTATTAATCGACTAAATTAAGGCCTTTTCATACCCCTGCTAGCCGGCAGCCTGCCTGCAGAAAGTCTACAAGAGTAAAAGAGATAGAGAACGATCACAATGGTTCGTTTCTTTCACTCTCATGGACTTTCTGCAGATAGGCTGCCTGCCACTGCCGGCAAGAAGAGGTATGAAAAGGTCTTTAGTCGACAATGAATGAATTCACACAAAACCACATGGACAAGAGAATTGGACACACGGAACAGAGCAAGAATAAAACTGAATTTGCTATTGGAGTGGAACAAAAAGATTTAAAAAATTCAAAATCACTAAATTTATCACTAATTATCGCTCGAAATCACTGAATTGTGACATAACACAAACGCTGAAAAAAAAATCACAATACGCTTTTGAAAATCACCAGATTTGTGTCAAAATCACTAAAATGGCCACCTTGAAGTCGGCGCCCCTGGTCTAGAGACTCTAGGGAAACGTTCGGCGAAGATAGAAAGAATTTGAAATTCAGCAGACACAAGACAATGTATCGAGCTGCATTTCCAATAGAATGGAGAAGAAACAAGAATGGCGACTTTCAGGAATTAATAATAAACTGTAAAGAGAAACAGGTACCAGTTATAAAACTATTCTTTTTGCGTTCATTGGACGAAGCCTACTCGCTATTCTAAATATAGTGCAGGAGGCATAGGAAGAAAACAGGCGATCCTAAGAAAAGAGAAGATGGCAGGGCAAAAATGCAGAAAGTGGAATAATTGAGGGAGAAAAGAAACGACGATTATCAGATTAAGAATTCCTCTAGTGCTTCGCGGCATTCTATATATAGCGTAGATAAAAAGAAAAATCAAAGCAGAATGAACGGAACGAGTAAAAGAGCCGCAAGGCCGATACAAGGTAGGGAGATTAATTGCGGGGAATGAACCAGAGAAGAGCATTACCAAAGAGGAAGAAGAGAAGAAGAAATAGAGGGGAAAAAATCGAAAATGGAGAACAAATTGAGGAAAAGGAAGGAGAAAGAAGAAAATTAAGATGAGGCTAGGAGAAGTAAAGAGAAAAATGGATTTGATAATTATACCACGACCTAGTCAAGTATGCAACTTGTACGTTGGAGAACCTCACCTGGTAATGTGCCAATGCGGACTTAACAGTAGAAGAGTTTCAATAAAGTTCTTGTGAAATCTACCTTTCAGTATTCTTTAAATAGAAATATTTTTTCCCATTCGAAGAGACGAGCCAACAATTATTTATTGGACAAATTTAAAACAAAAAATATGTTGATAAGAGGCCGTCCATGAACTACGTTACCGATTTTTTGCTATTTTCGCCCCACCCTCGCATTTTCTCACGTTTCTAGTGAGTTTCGTTGCCAATATGCCTACGTGACCAAAAAAGATTTTCTACCAATATAGATGAATTTTCAAACCAAGGAGACGAATTTTCGAGGAGAAAAAATTAACTTTTAACCTCACAGTTTTATTAGCAACCAAACAGTTTAATTTGCAACCCAAAAAAGCGAATTTTCAACAACAACAAAATTAAATTTTAATCAAACAGTTGCATTGACAATCAAATAGTTGAATTTTCAACCAAGAAAGATGACTTTTCTACCATAAAACATGAAGTTCCAATCCAAAAGGACGAATTTTCAACAAAACAGTTGAATTTTCGACCAAAAAAGCTGACTTTAACAGCATAGTGGAACATTCAACAAAATAGTTGAATTTGTAAACAAACAGTTGAATTTTCAACCTACAAAGGTGCATTTTCAATCAAATAGTGAAATTTTCAAATTTTCGGGAAGAAAAAAGATTAAAATTCAACCAAAATCATTTGCATTTTCAATCAGTTGGTTTAATTTTGAAGCCAAAAAGACGAATCTTCTAGAAGACAGTTGAATATTCAACCCGTGAAGTTGAGTTTTCAACAAACAAGTTAATTTTCAACAGAGAAAGATGAATTTTCAACTAAGAAAGATAACCTTCTTACCATAAAAGATGAATTTATAATCCAAAAGGACAATTTTTCCACAAAACAATCGAATATTCAACCAGAAAAGATGACTTGAACAAAATAGATGAATTTTCAAAAAAATAAATAAACTTATAGCAAAATAGTTTAATTTTTAACAAAGTAGCCTAAAACAATTAATTTTCATTCAAAAAGATTGATTTTCTACCAAAAGACGAATTTTCAAGAGAATACATGAATTTTCAATCAAATAGTTGAATTCAATGAAAAAAGACGAATTCTTAACAAAATAGTTGAATCCACAACCAAATAGATACATTTACGACAAAAAAATTAATTTTGTACCCTTAAACACGACTTTTCAAGAAAATACATCAATTTTAAACAAAATTGTTGAATCTTGAAGCCAAAAGGATGAATCGCGTAACTACAAAACAGTTCAATTTCCAACCCAAAAACATAATTTTTCAACCAAAAAGTTAATTTTCTACCAAATTGTTAATTATTCAAATGAATGGTTTAATTTTCAACCAAAAAGTCGAATTTTCAACCAATAATATCAATTATCAACCAAATAGTTTAATTTTCTGCAAAATAGTTTAATTTTCTACCAAATTGTTGAATTTTCAAGCCAAAAAGGCGAATTTTTACAAAACAGTTCAATTTCCAACCCAAAAGCATAATTTTTCAACAAAAAAGTTAATTTTCTACTAAATACTTGAATTTTTAAGTAAAATGATGAACCTTTAACTACAAAAAAATGAATTTTTTACAAATTAGTTCAAATTTAAACCAAGTACTTAATATTTGAACCAAAAAAGATGAATTCTCAACGGAACATATAAAAGTTAATATTTCAACCAAACAAGATTTTAATTTGAAATCAAACACAGTTGAATTCAACCAAAAAATACGATTTTTCAACAAAATAGTTGAATCCTCAACCAAAACAGAATAATTTTTAACTCAGCAGGTGCATCTTTAAACGAAAAAAGAAAAATGTTGACAAAGAAGATTAACTTTCTACCAGAAAGACGATTTTTCAAGAAAATGCATGAATTTTCAACCTAATAAACGAATTTTCAGCTAGAAAGGATCGATTTTCAATTAAAAATATCAAATTTCCACCAGAAAGGTAATAGTTACATTATCAGTTAAAATAATAATTTTCAAACAAAAAAAAAACAAATTTTCAACAAAGTAGTTAAATTTTGAATCAAAGAGATGAAGTTTCAACTGAAATGAAGAGTCTTAAAAAAAAATTAATTTTCAACAAAAGAGTTCAACGTTCATCCATATAATTGAATTTTTAACCGAAAAGGTTATTTTCAAACCAGGAAGATTAATTTTCTACCAAATAGTCGAATTTTCATCTAGAAAAGAAACATTTCCAACCAGATAGTTGAATTTTTGACTAAAAAATATACACTTTTAATCAAAAATGGAATAAGACGAATTTTCAACATAATAGTTAAATTTTCAACAAAAGAGATGTGTCTTCAACCAAAAAAATGAGTTTTTAGCAAAATAGTTAACTTTTCAACCCAAGAGATGAAGTTTCAACTAAATTGATGAATCTAAGAAAAAAATGAATTTGCAACAAAATAGTTCATCACTCAACCAAATAGTCGATTTTTCAACCGAAAAGATTATTTTTAGAGCAAGAAGATTAATTTTCTACCAAAAAATACAATGTTTTAACAAAATACTTAAATTTTCAATTTGAAGGGGTAATTTTTTAACCGGATAGTTGAATTTTTAAATACAAAAGATAAATTTTTAATCAAAAATGGAATAGTCAAATTTTCGACTGAAGAAATTAATTTTCAACCGTTCAATTTTAAACCAGAGATGAATCTTTCGGAAATTTTGAGTAATTTATGGTAAATTATGGTTATTTATAGGTAATTTATGGTAACTTATCGCTTTGGGTTAGTCCATTCTGTCAACGCGATCTACTGATCTCTTGATAATTTTAATTATTCACCTCTGACGTCACTTTCTACTCCCTAGGGAGCAAAAAGTACTTTTTACGAATTTCGAAAATTTTGTGTCTGGAAAAAGTAGTTTCTACTCTCTAGGGACTGAAAAGTAGAACTTTATCCCCGCTTCATAGGCATTGAAAAAAAACATAGTGGAAATTATATGTTTTTTGTTACGTGCGTGAATATAATAATTCACAACTCCGCCATTTTTCATTCGATTTTCAATTTTTTTTTCGTTTGGAAGTAGATAAACATACAATTCAACCATAGATTGTTCATTTTATTAAAGTGAAAAATCACGAAGCTACGATCGAAAATACTTCAAAGTTTCTCATTTTTCCTCGATTTTTTCAACTTTAATAACAATTTAATGTCATTTTTTGGAATCTGATAATAATGAAAATTATACATGAGCTCACATTTTAAGCTCACAAGAATTGATCGTCAAACGATCAAATTATCGCGTGGACAGATTGGACTAATAAATTATCGACAACTTCCGAAAATTTTGGAAATGTCGGAACTATTACAATTTATGGAGAAGTTGACCTCAAATTTCAAAATGGCATAACTCTCAAAATTTCCGAAATTTTCAAAAATTATTATAATTAATTATTATATACGTGCACCTACAAAAAACGGTTTTTTGTCTATAAAATCAGATTTTGGCGGTGTATGAGTTTTGAATTTTAATTTGGCAAATACAAATTAATTCAAGATTAGTTGAATTCTGATATCCACTTCGACAGATGGAATTGTTTAAGGCTACTCGTTCGATCACCGAAGTTAAGCGGCGCTTGGCTCGGCTATACTCGGATGGGGGACCTATGTAATACGCTTTTATCAGCTTTTAATATACTATTATTATCATTCCTCCATTTCTTCATTCATCTTAGGCTTCTTATATGAATTAAACAATTTTTTATTTTTTATAATTGCAAAACAACCAATTTTTTCAATCTGCATTGTTTCAATTCTATAGACTCTTTTTTTTTTAAACTAGCAGTTTGAAATTATATTTTATTTGGAAAATTTTCCATTTCCTTTACCTTGCAAGTTTAAAAATTATATTCATTCTAATATTTGAAAATCTTGTAGATTAAAAAACGGTGAAATCCGAACGCTTTCTCATTTTTACTCATTTCAAATTAAAGATATTTGAAAATTTGATACTTTTATATTAAATTTAGTTGATTTAAAAATTGAAAACATATTTTTTAAACCTAAATCTTCCAAATTTAGTTGTAAGTTCAGAAGTCTTTGATATTTTTTTCTAAATTCGAGAAATTAAAAAAGTGGTGTCAGAGTTTAGAATTTCATATTTAAATGCTTTCGAATTCTTATGTCGTCTAAAATACTTCAAGATGGCTATAAATTTTTAATACATATCTTGTCATTTCTAAATTTAAAATTCAAAATTTTTATCTTCATTAAAATTCAATACTCTACTCGATTTAAAATTTAAAATAATTACAATTCTTTCAAATTGGTAAATCTGCAAATTTTAAATTATTCTGGACGCCACCAAATTTGAAAATAATTTTCTAATTGATATTAATTTCAATCTCGATTTAATTAAACTTTTTCATATTGCAAAGCATTCTATCTTTGAACCTTAAGCTCAGATTAAGCTCTCTCAAATTTGAGATGTTTGTAATTTAAAAAACAAATTCCTCATTATTCTCTAATGTAAATTTAAACCACTCATGTTTTTCAAATTTAAAATCTCGAATTTCAAATAATTTATTAATGAAAAAAATTATTATCTTTAAATCTGAAGATCCTTTACCTAGAGTTCCAACCGTTTCAAATTGAAATGATTTTAAAATTGGATTTTTTTTATTTTTGAGTTACAATCTATCAAATTTCAACAGATTCAAAACTAGGAACTTTAATAAATGTTAATGCTTCGTTTTTTGTAAATTTTCGAACCCAAAGTTTTTCAAATTTAATTTAGTTATTATAATTTCAAATTTAATTGATATGATTTCAGACATTCTATTTCTGGATTTGAATTTTCTACTTCATATCTTTAAATTCAAGGTTTCCAAGTTGTTATGGTTTTCAAAATAGAAGATTTCAAGTGAGATTAAATTAATTAAATTTTTTTGTAATGTATAAATATTTACCAAAGGCTATGTTTAAAAGCTTGCAAATTTTCACTTTAGAAGCATCTGAATCTAAATTTTCAAATTAAAGTTTGTCTCCTTTACAATATTTTAAAGATCCTAAATTGCAACTTTTTCGATTCCATACGGTTTTAAAGAAAGTTATAAATCATCGAAAAATAAAAGACGTAAATTTTGATTATTTTCTGATTGAAGTGATTTAAGACTTCTTCTTTAATTTTGATCTTTCTTAAATTAAAGACGCCTTTTGTTGGGTTTTAAAACGAATTTTAAAAGAAAATGAATGCTCTCAACTCTGATGATTGTTTCACCAAAATTTAAAAAATATATGATTAGTTTTAATTTCGGAATTTTTGTAATTTACATACGTGATTTTTGAATTTCAATGTTACGAATCAAAATTTTAATAGAGAAACGGATTTGAAATTATTATACTTTTAAATTCTTTTTTTTTTTTTTGTAAATTTAATCTTTCCGCTGATTTTTAGTAGAACAATGTTGTCTAAAGTAATTACGTGTAACAAGTAAAAGTAGTTACACAATTTTCTTGAAATTTTAAATTTATTATTTGCTCATTTCGTTCATTATTATGCTCATCTAAATTATTTGAATGCTTATCTGATTAATTTTTAGACTTTGAACATGAATTTATTACTATAACTCTTGTTTAGAGACGTGAGACCCCAGAAAACCGGTTTTTTCGCTTCTTGTCAACACTTCCGTTTTCCTTGATGAAGATTTTGCTGAAAGGTTTAAAATTAATGAATCAGCATTATTTGCTATTTCTGTAAAACATGTGACTTAATAAATTTTTTCAATCTCTTATTTTATATAACATATAATATTTGCAAAAAGGGATCAAATTCCATCGAGGATCTCATATATTTATCATTTTTTTACAAATAGCATATTACAGTTCAATTAAAATTGTTAATTAACTTTAAAAAATGGAAGAGCTATTTTTGAGATTCAATCTTCAAAGCAGGATCCTTGAACTAAAATTTTCTCATCAATGACGATAAAAGTGGCAGGATGAGGAAATGCCACTTGCACATCAGGTTTATTCCAAGATACTTTCATAAAAATTAAAAAAAAATCATGATCGTTTACATTTTCATAGTAAAAGCACATTTGAAAATTCAAAATAGTATTTTAATTTTTTATAATTTTCTTCGCGTAGAGACTTTTTGTTCAGTACAGTGAAATATCGAAGAAAATAAAGCATTAAAGAAAAGATTGCAGTAAAAGTATTGCATTTGCAACCAAATTGATGAATTTTTATCCAAATAGATGAATTTTTAATCACAAAGATGAATTTTCAACCAAATAGTTGAATTCAAAAAAAAAAACGAATTTTCAACAGAAGAGTTGAATTTTCAATCAAGAAGGATTATTAAGTCAATAGAGAAAAAAAAATTTCATCCAAAATGTTGAATTTTCAGGCCAAAATATCAAATTTTCTACAAAACAGTTGAATTTAAAAAAAAAGGAATGAATTTTCAACAAAACTGTTGAATTTTCAACCAAAGAATACAATTTTCTACCAAATTGTTGTATTTTTAAATACAAAAAGATTAATTTCCAACCAAAAATGGAAAAGTTGAATTTTCAGTCAAGAAAATTAATTTTCAACCAAAAAAGAGGAATTTTCTATAAAATAGTTAAATTTTCAACCAAAAAAAGAGTTGAATCATCATTCAAAGAATTGAATTTTCAACTGAAATGTAGCAGTTGATATTTCAACAAAAAATGTTTTAATTTTAAATCATAAAAAGTTAAATTCAACCAAAAGAGACGTAAATACAACAAAATAATTAATTCCTCAACTAAAAGCAAATAACTTTTAACCAAATAGTTGAATTTTCAACAAAATAGTCAAATTTGCAACTGTAAAGATGAATTTTCAACTTGAATAATGAATCTTAAAAACAAAATAAAATAGTTGAGTTCATCCAAAAAGACGAATTCTCAACAAAATAGTTAAATCCACAACTAAAAGAGATTAATTTTCAACTAAACAGTTGCATTGTTTACTGAAAAGATTAATTGTTTAGCAAAAAGACGAATTATCAGAAAAATACATGAATTTTAAACCAAATAGTTGAATTTTCAATTAAAAAAAAAATTTTCAAACAACAAAAAATGAATTTTCATGAACAGAGTTGAGTTATCAATGAAAGAATTGAATTTTCAACTAAAATGTAGCAGTTGATATTTCAGCAAAAATGTTTTAATTTGAAATCATAAAAAGTTGATTTCAACCAAAAGAGACAAAATTTCAACAAAATAATCGAATCCTCAACTAAAAGCAAATAACTTTCAACCAAATATTTGAATTTTCAACAAAATAGTTAAATTTGCAACCTTAAAGATGAATTTTCAACTTGAATGATGAATCTTAAAAACAAAATAATATAGTTAAGTTTACCAAGAAGACGAATTCTCAACAAAATAGTTGAATCCACAACTGAAAGAGATTAATTTTCAACCAAACAGTTGCATTTTTCACTAAAAAGATTAATTTTCTAGCAGAAAGACGAATTATCAGCAAAATACATGAATTTTAAACTAAATAGTTGAATTTTCAATTAAAAAAGATAATTTCAAACAACTAAGGACGAATTTTCATGAAAAGAGTTGAATTGTCAATGAAAGAATTGAATTTTCAAATTAAATGATGAATCTTCAACCAAAAAAGTTAATTTCCAACAAATTAGTTCCATTTTCAACCAAAAAAGATGAATTTTCAATGAAAAATTAAATAATCGATATTTCAACCAAAAAATATTTTAATTTTTAATTTAAGATAGTTGAATTCTTCCAAAAACGACGAATTTCCAACAAAATAGTTGAATCTAAAACTGAATCAGACTATATTTCAACAAAGCAGTTGCATTTTAAACTAAAAAGAATAATTTTATTTTTTTTATTTATTTAAGAAATCAGCGGGCTATCACCCTTTTATACAGAAAAAGTAAAAATAACGATAAACTTAAAGTAGTATAAAAGTAGCTTAAACTAAGATAGATCATCATTGGTCTCATTGTTGACAGAAGTATAGAGCTAGTATTAAGCTAATATTAAAATTAAAAAATTATTATTAGTATTAAAATTAAATTTTCTACCAAAAAAGACGAATTTTCAATAAAATAGTTGAATTTTTGACCCAAAAGGATGACTTTTTAACGAAATTGTTGAATTTTCAAAAAAAATAATAAAATTTTCAACTAAATAATAAAATTTTTCAGCAAAAAAGACGAATTCCCGACCAAAAATACAGTAGCAAATTTTTCAACCAAAAAAAATTAACTGTGAAACAAAAAATAATTGGATATTTAATATTGGGTTTTATTAATTCAGTTCGCATTCAAATTGAAAACGAGAAAAAGGGAGGAGGAGGGGAATAGAGGAAAGACTATGAAGTCTGCGATGAATAAATAGGAATTTAATTTTTCTTTTTTTTTTCTTTTTTAGTAGCTAATTTATGGACCAAAGAATAAGGTAAAGGCCCCGGTTCGTTACCTACTAAAAAGCTGGAAAGAATAAAATCCTATTCGAATGCCTGAAGCAATATTTGAATGCAATAAACTTTCTTCTTACGTAAAGAATAATCCATTTTCGATCGAGAATGTAATTGAAAGCAAGTTTAAGGATGCATTAATCAAATAATTAACAATTTGAACGAACATACCCGATATGCCGGTTCGTAACCTCGAAAGTCCTCTTTGAACCAGTTCGTAACCCAATGATGAGCCGGTTCGTAAACGGCATTTCAAAAGTTTCTTTGACTATTTTTATAGACTATATACAATTAATTACACAATTTTTCAGCTTTTGTTTGAAAGAGCTGATTTTTTGAGACAATTTCTAAATGATGCATTCATTCTGAGTTTTTGATCAAAGGTAAAAGTTAATATAGAAATTTGAAGAATATAAATTAAAGTAAAGGTCTGCTTCAGCGTTTTAACGATATGTTTCATATTTTAATTTTTATAAGAGTTTTTACCAGAGGGGTTACAGATGCGTCACTGCTGATATTTTGGTGCCTGTTCGTAACCGACTCAGAAATTATTGTATTTCGACATGGAAAGCTACTTACTCAAATAATTGCGCTCGATACAAGACGAACGTTATCACTGTCCACTGGATTGCCACTTTTTTTACTCACAACACGCCGAGCTGTCCAGTTTCTTGGAGTCATTTCAGTGCTGGTCTTATAGTCAGCTGGTCTGAAAGTACATTGTGCCACGGTAAAGGGCAGAGCGCGACGTTTTTATTTTTCTTCGAATTTATAAACGCGAAATAAAGCCTATCATCTCATATCAGTTTTGTACATTTTCATTTTCAATTTGAAAATAAATATACATCAGCCGAAAGTTTCTATTGTATTATATAAAAAATCAATTTATACACTTGCTGGGTTACGAACTGGTCGGGGGTTACGAACTGGGGCCTTTGCCTTAATAGTTTAAAGAAACATTGAAGTTCATTTCCAGTACACTCAACTATCGATTTAACGGTTCTCGATATACCGCCTTCCTAGAATTGCCGCCGGCTGCGTTCGGTGATGAGGGGGTCCGAGGATTTTTAAATTTACCTTTGTTTATATTTATTTATTCAACGCAAAGTATGGCAAAATGGACGATTATGCAGTTTTTGAAATTTTGTCTTCAGGAGCGACTGTCAAATATCAAAAAACGTCTCAAATCCAAGCAGGGGCACTAACAGAATACAAATAATTTCATAATAATCAACTTAATTGTTCTAAACAGATTATGTAAACGATTTCACAACGGAGACGTTTAATGATCCAAAATTCTTCTTGCTAAAACTGCTATAATTTATCTCTAGTGCAACAGTAAATTGTGAGAATGTATAAAAAGTAAAAAATTATAATTATTATAAACAAATTGGATAAACAAAAGGAAGATTCTGGCATTTTTGCGCAGAATCCTTGGTTTTTTACGCAAGCCTGCCTTAAAATATATTATCGGAGGAGATCATCTACGAAACATTGATAAGTATTTACAATTGTCTTTTTTTATGAACAAGTTTGATGAACAAAAGGAAAATTTGGGCATTTTTGGCCAAATCTTTGATTTTTTAAGCAAGTCTGCCCCAAAATGCGTTACCTGAGAGGCTTAACAACAAAAACATTGTTGACTGTTAACAATTGTCATTGTTATAAACAAATTTTATAAACAAAAGTAAAATTTTCGCATTTCTAAGTTGGAAAAAAATTGATTTTCAACTGAACTACTCAGGTTTGTCTGAAGAAATATGGAGGACTACAAATCTCTGTCCAGAATCTATATCCTTCATTGTTATAAACAAATTTAATAAAAAAAATAATAATAAATAAATAATAAAGGTATGTAGTGAAACCTCTCAGATAACGCATTTTGATACAGACTAATGTAAAAATCCAAACATTTTGCGCAAAAATGCCGAAATTTTCCTTTTGTTTATCTAATTTGTTTATAAAAGAGATAATCATTAATACTTATCAAAGCTTCGTAGTTGAAGCTCTCCAGTAATGTATTTCGAGCCAGACTTGTATAATGAAACCAAAGATTCTACGCGAAAATTCCAAAATTGTTCATTTGTTTATAAAAATAATGGTTATTATATTTTGACAAATATTTTCGAGAATATACAACATCGAGAAGCAAATTAAGTAATTAAACTAAAAATGCAATGTCAGATTTACAGAAAAATTGCATATTTATGAATTTTTCAATAATAATTGTTTATAACAATAATAATATCATAAATTTTGTATATCTTCACAATTAACTGTTGCACTAGAAATAAACTACAGCAGTTTCAGTTTAAAAAAATTTTTTGGATCATTAAACGACTCCGCTGTGAGATCGTTTACTTAATTTGTTTGTAATAATTAAGTTTATCATCATGCAAATTATTTGTATTCTGTAGAATACCATGCGTAGATTTAAGATGTTTTCTGATATTTGACAGTCGCTCCTGAAGACCAAAAAAAAATAATAATAACTGCATAATTGTCCATTTTGTCACACTTTGCATTAAATAAATAATTATAAACAAAGCTAAATTCGAAAATCACTGTGGGGCCCTCAACGTTTCTAGTTACGCCACTGACAAGGGAAGTGTCAGGTCATGTGTTTTTTGTTTGGATTAATAATTTTTGTAAATAAAGTAAAATTTGTAAAATTGTGAAATCCCTAGGACTCAATATTTGACAGTTTCGAGAAAAACGAATTCAAAGGTTTCGCCGTCCATCTTATGGGCTACAAAAACCCCTCTCCCAACTGGCCGAGTAGTTCAAGCGGTAGCGCGCCGGGTTTGTAGCCAGAAGGTTGCGGGCTCGATTCTCGCAGACTACACTTTACTTTGTTTCAATTTGCTTTTCTTTACATTTTAATTATCGAAATGTTTAATCCTTCAATTCCCTTCTAAATTTGTTTTAAATTGTGCATAAATAAACATTTTCAATGAATTGTTTTTCAACGAAAAACTTCCTCCTTCGCATGATTGTCGTTTTTTTTTCTCAAAAAGTCTTTTTTATTAATTAATTAATTAATTTGTTCACAATGTATTAACATTTAAATTATTAAATAAAATAATAAAAGTAACCCTTTGAACAAGAAATTATATTTTGAATCAGAAATATCAGTCGGAGCAGTGATTTCTCGCTTTTTAGAAACTTTTTTGCGAAAAAATTCATTTTCTGTGAATGGTTTTAATTTCATCACTTTGATTAAATTTTTATACATATCTTAAAATAATAATACGAACAAAAAATTGAATTTTTAAAATATTTTTCATGTAAATAAACAAAAAAAAACATTTAAAATGTTTTCTTACGCACAATTTCAAAAAATGTAGAAGGTTGAAAATTTATTTTTTGTTTGTTGGAAATTCATTTTTTTGTTGAAGATTCATCATTTCAGTTGCAGCTTCATCTCTTTGGTTGAAACTTAAACTATTTTGTTAAAAACTCATTTTTTTAGTTGAAGATTTATCTCTTTGGTTAAATATTTACCTATTGTATTGAAAATTCGTCTCAGTTTTGGTTGAAAATAATTGTTTTAATCGAAAATTTAACTGTTCCATTTTTTGTTTGAAATTTACCTTTTTTAGTTAAAAATTCAGATATCTGGTTGAAAATTCAACTTTTCGGTTGAATGTTTGAACTCTTCTGTTGAAAATTAATTTTTTCAACTAAAAATGTAACTACCATCCATTTTTGGTTGAATATTGATATTTTTAATTGAAAATTGATCTTTTCTAGTTGAAAATTTATCTATAACGTTAAAAATTCATGTATTCTGTTAAATAAATCATCTTTTTTGATAGAATGATGATCTTTCTTTCAATTTAATGAAATTCATTCATTTTGGTTAAAAATGCAACTATATTGTTGGAAATTAAACTTTTTTGGTTGGGGATTTAACTATTTTGTAAAAATTCATGTTTTTTTGTTGAATTCAACTGGGTTTGATTCCAAATTATTGTTTGATTGAAATATTAACTATTACATATTTCGTTGAGAATTCATCTTTTTTGGTTGAAAAATCAAGCACTTGGTTCAAAGTTGGACTACTTTGTAAAAAATTCAATTTTTTTAAGATTCATCTATTTGGTTGTAAATTAACTTGTTTGTTGAAAATTAATATTTTGGGGTAGAGAATTCAATTGTTTTGTAGAAAAATCGTCTTTTTGACTTGCAAATTCAACAGTTTGGTAAAAAATTAAACTATTTCTCTTAATATTGAACTACTTGGTAGAAAATTAACTTTTGTGTTGAAGAATCATGTTTCTGGGTTGAAAATTCAACTGGTAAAACAATAATCTTCTTAGTTAGAAATTCATTTTTTGTTTGTTAAAAATTTAACTATTCGATGGAAAATTGAACTACTTTGTTAAAAAATTCATTTTTTTAAAGATTCACCCCTTTGGCAAAAAAGTGATCCTTTATGAGTTAAAAATTTAACTACTTGGTAAAAAAAATGTATTTTTTCTTAAATTCGTCTTTTTGGATAGAAAATTAATCTTGTTGGTTGAAAATTCATCTTTTTGTAGGCTAAAAATTGAGCTATTTGGTTAAAAATTCAACTTTTTTGTTAAGAATCTACTTATTTAGTAAAAAATTGAGCTATTTTGTTAAAGTCATTTTCCTTGGTCAAAAATTTAACTGTTCTATTGAGAATTCGTCCTTTTGGATTGAAAATTCATCTTCTGTGGTGAAAAAGTCATCTTTCTTGGTTTTGAATTCATCTTTCTTGGTCAAAAATGAACTTTTTTGTTGAAAATTCAGCATTACGATTTAAAAATTCAACTTTAGGAGTTGAAACTTCAACTGTTTTTTAAAAAATTATTCTTTTTGGATTGAAAATTCAACTATTTGATTGAAAACGCAACTGTTTTTGGTTGAACTTTAATCTTTTTTGTTTGAAAATTCGACCATTTGGTCGAAAATGTCTTTCTTCGTTAAAAATGAACTTTTTTGTTGAAAATTTAAGTATTCGATTGAAAGTTGAACCGCTTCTTTAAAAATTTAAATTTTTTAAGATTCACGTCTTGGGTAAAAAATTTATACTTTATAAGTTGGAATTCAATTATTTGGTAAAAAAATCATATATTTTGTTTGAAAGTTCATCTTTTTTGTTAGAAAATTAATATTGTTGTTTGAAAATACAACTATTTTGTTAAAAATCCACTTACTCAGTTGAAACTTGAACTATTTTGTTAAAGTTATCTTTCTTGGTCGAAAATTCAACTGTTTCGTTGAAAATTTGTCCCTTTGTATTAAAAATTCATCTTTCATGGTAAAAAATGAACTTTTATGTTAAATATTCAACTTTACGAGTTGTAACTTCAACGATCTTTTGAAGAATTATTCTTTTTTAATTGAAAATTCAACTATTTGATTGAAATGCAACTGTCTTTGGTTGAATTTTAATCTTTCTTGTTTGAAAATTCGACCATTTGGTTAAAAATGTCTTTTTTGGTTCAAAATTAACTTTATTGTTGAAAATTTAACCGCAATCGTAAAAATTCGTCTTTTTGGCTTGAATATTTAACTATTTGACTGAAAGTTGAACTACTTTGCTAAAAATTTAAATTTTTAAAGATTTTTCACGTCTTGGGTAAAAAATTTACACTTTATAAGTTAAAATTCAACTATTTGGTAAAAAAATCATATATTTTATTTGAAAATTCGTCTTTTTGGGTGGCAAATTAATATTGTTGGTTCAAAATCCAACTATTTTGTTAAAAATCTACTTACTCAGTTGAAAATTGTACTATTTTGTTAAAGTTATCTTTCTTGGTCGAAAATTCAACTGTTTCGTTGAAAATTTGTCCTTTTGTATTGAAAATTCACCTTTCATGGTAAAAATGAACTTTTTGGTTAAAAATTCAACTTTACGAGTTGAAAATTCATCTGTCCTTCAAAAAATAGGTCTTTTTGGATTGAAAATTCAAGTATCTGATTGAAAATGCAATTTTTTTTGGTTCAATTTGAACCTTTTTTGTTTGAAAATTCGACCATTTGGTTGAAAATGTCTTTCTTGGTTAAAAATTAAATTTTTTGTTGAAAATTTAACTGTCATCCAAAAAATTCGTCTTTTTGGCTTGAAAATTAATATTGTTGGTTGAAAATTCATCTGTGCGTAGGCTGAGAATTCAGCTCTTCGGTTAAAAATTCTACTATTTTGTTGAAAATCTACTTATTCAGTGGGAAATTGAACTATTTTGTTAAAGTCATCTTCTTTGGTCAAAAATTCAACTGTTCTGTGGAAATTTTTTTTTTTAATGAAAATTCATCTTTTATGGTGAAAAAGTGATCCTTCTTGGTTGTAAATTCATCTTGCTTGGTCGAAAGTGAACTTTTTTGTTGAAAATTTAACTGTCTTTTGTGAAATTAGTCTCTTTAGATTTAAAATTTAACTATTTGTTTGAAAATGCAACTGTTTTTGGTGGAATTTTAATCTTTCTTGTTTGGAAATTCGACCATTTCGTTGAAAATGTTTTTCTCGGTTAAAAATGAATTTTTTCGTTGAAAATTCATTTTTCTAAAGTTTCACGTCTCGAGTAAAAAATTGATCCTTTGTAAGTTGAAAATTCAACTATTTGGTGAAAAAATCATATATTTTGTTTTAAAATTCGTCTTTTTGGGAAGAAAATTAATCTTGTTGGTTGAAAATTCAACTTTGCGTTGGCTAAGAATTCAGCTGTTCGGTTAAAAATTCAAATATTTCGTTAAAAATCTACTTATTTAGTTCAGAATTGAACTATTTCATTAAAGTCATCTGCCTTGGACGAAAATTTAACTGTTCTGTGGAAAATTCATCCTTTTGGAATGAAAATTCATCTTTTATGGTGAAAAAGTTATCATTCTTGGTTGTAAGATCATCTTTCTTAGTCGAAACTGAACTTCTTTGTTGAAAATTTAACTGTCTTTTAAAAAATTAGTCTCTTTGCACTGAAAATTTTACTATATAATTGAAAATGCAACTGTTGTTGGTTGAATTTTGATCTTTCTTGTTTGAAAATTCGACCATTTGGTTGAAAATGTTTTTCTTGATTAAAAGTTAACCTTCTTGCTGAAAAATCACCGATTATTTTTTTTAAGATTCACGACTTGGGTAGAAAACTAATCCTTTGTAAGTTGAAAATTCAACTATTCGGTAAAAAAAATCATACACTTTGTTTTAAAATTCGTCTTTTTGGGAAGAAAACTAATCTTGTTGGTTGAAAATTCATCTTTGCGTAGGCTAAGAATTCAGCTGTTCGGTTAAAAATTCAACTATTTTGCTAAAAATCGACTTATTTAGTTGAAAATTGAATTATTTTATTAAAGTCATCTTCCTTGGTCGAAAATTTAACTGTTGTGTAAAAAATTCGTCCTTTTGGAATGAAAATTCATTTTAATGGTGAAAAAGTTATCCTTCTTGGTTGTAAATTCATCTTTCTTGGTTTAAAATGAACTTTTTTGTTGAAAATTCATTTTCTTAAAGATTCACGCCTTGAGTAAAAAAATTGATCCTTTGTAAGTTGAAAATTCAACTATTTGGTGAAAAAAATCATATATTTTCTTTTAAAATTCGTCTTTTTGGGTAGAAAATTAATCTTGTTGGTTGAAAATTCATCTTTTATGGTGAAAAGTTATCCTCCTTGGTTGCAAATTAATCTTTCTTGGTTGAAAATGAACTTTTTTGTTGAAAATTCATTTTTTTAAAGACTCACGTCCTGGGAAAAAAAATTGATCCTTTATAAGTTGAAAATTCAACTATTTGGTGAAGAAATAAATATATTTTGTTTTAAAATTTGTCTTTTTAGGAAGAAAATTAATCTTGTTGGTTGAAAATTCATCTTTTATGTTGAAAAAGTTATCCTCCTTGGTTGTAAGTTCATCTTTCTTGGTTGAAAATGAACTTTTCTGTTGAAAATTCATTTTTTTAAAGATTCACGTCTTGGGTAAAAAAATTGATCCTTTATAAGTTGAAAATTCAACTATTTAGTGGAGAAATACATATATTTTGTTTTGAAATTCGTCTTTTTGGGAAGAAAATTAATCTTGTTGGTTGAAAATTCATCTTTTAGGGTGAAAAAGTTATTCTCCTTGGTTGTAAGTTCATCTTTTTTGGTTAAAAATGAACTTTTTTGTTGAAAATTCATTTTTTCAAAGATTCACGTCTTGAGTAAAAAAATTGATCCTTTGTTAGTTGAAAATTCAACTATTTGGTGAAAAAAATCATATATTTTGTTTTAAAATTTGTCTTTTTGGGAAGAAAATTAATCTTGTTGGTTGAAAATTCATTTTTATGGTGAAAAAGTTATCCTTCTTGGTTGTAAATTCATCTTTCTTGGTTGAAAATGAACTTTTTTGTTGAAAATTCATTTTTTTAAAAGATTTACGCCTTGGGTAAAAAATTGATCCTTTGTCAGTTGAAAATTCAACTATTTGGGGGAAAAAATTATATATTTTGTTTCAAAATTCATCTTTTTGGGTAGAAAATTTATCTTGTTGGTTGAAAATTCATCTTTGCGTAGGCTAAGAATTCAGCTGTTCGGTTAAAAATTCAACTATTTTGCTAA
>JAUMHM010000072.1:6435780-6447401 GCA_032362435.1 Melikaiella ostensackeni | reverse complement strand
CCCTTTTTCCTCCTCATAAAAAAAAAAAAAAAAAAAATGTAATATGGGTCAATAGAGCATATGAGGCAATATGGCACATAAGGCAATGTGGCACATGTGACAATATGTCACATGAGGTAATATGACACATGGGATAACGTGACACATGAGATAATGTGGCACATTGGGTCTATGGTTTTGGTTAGGGTAGTATGTTTGGAGTAATATGGGGCAAAAAATGCGGTAATGTGGCATGCGGTAATATGACATGAGGTTATATGGCTTATGAGGCAACATGTTACATGAGGTAATATGACACATGGGGTAATTTGGCACGTCAGGTCTATGTTTTTGGTTAGGGTAGTATATTTGGAGTGATATGGAACTCGGAATAATATGGCACACAGGGTAATGTAGCTCATCAGGTAATTTGGTACACGGGGTAATGTAGGACATGGGGTAATGTGGCACACAGGGTCTATGTTTTTGGTTAGATTAGTATATCTAGTGCAATATAGAACTATATTTTCCAAAAAACATACATGCAAATTGAATCTATGTTTTTGAGCAGGTGAGTATATTTAGTGCAAATTGTACTATCTTTCATAAAAACATGCTTGATTCTTGAAACAGCGGCGGCGGAAATATTCTTGGTGTTCGCACCTTTGTGTGGAAGTCATTTCAACAGAACCTTGGGCGGCCTTGCAGTAAAAAAATTATAACTTTTATGAATTATAAAAAATTGTACTTTTTCAAATATCTTCGAAAATTCTGCATCGTAATCGGAAATTATAACTAGAGGAACGTTCACATATTACGTAAAATTAAAGCGTATTCTTTAAATCTATTGAAATGTTTCAAATTTTCAAAATTTAATTTCCAGGATATTTCTTAACTTCTTCGACACCCCTCCAAAGCTTTAGTGATATCAAAGTATAACATTAGACTATATAGAAAAATATTTGCTTCTACGTACGTTCAATTAATCCAGTCAAATATTTCATCAGCACTTCACTTTTACAAACTCTAATAATTATGTTTGCAGAGGTTAAACAAAAACATATAAAGTAAACATAATTGGTGCCTGTCGAAATTCTTATCATTTTAGGCATTTCCTTGGCTCACAAGATGACTTAAAAAATTAATTTAAACGAGATGCAAAATCAAGAGGCATGGATTAAAAGGAAGGCAATAGGGGGAGGAAGAGGAGCAGAGGAAGAAATAAAAGAAGAAATAAAAGAAGAGAAGTGGAGGAACCAGTTCCAGGGTTCAATAGTTGGGTCGAAGGTGGTAAAGTGGTAAAGAGTGGTAAAGGCTTAGTGATCTTGATCAGTGTTACCACCACAACGATGAGAAAAACCCCCGCCTAACCCTCCTGGCAAAAGCAATACAGAGTGTAGAAAACGGCGGTATTTCAACTGCTGCCTTTGCTCTCTGTGGCATCTGAGTCGTCGATCCGTACACTCCTGCTGCAGCAGGTAAGTGAAGAAAGACTTTCTTTTCGTAACAAAAATTTATTCTTTTCATTTTTCATCGTTGAATACATTTTTGATCCTAGAACCAAAAATTAACTTTTTCACTCTCCTCTCGTCGGGAAAGTCTTTTGCAAAGTTGGGTTTAACAACCTTTGGTCACGTGCGATTTTTTCCTTCGAGCGATGACCTTTAGGAAGACTAGTATTTTTACATTTTCTGTTTGTCAGAATTAAAAAAAAAAGAATTTATTAAATTTTAAATGAAAGATTTTCTTACCTAAAAAAAGTTGTGTAAGTCTCAAAAATCTCGCAATCATTGTTGTTGAAAACTTGATTCGCTTTTTGTTACTCGAAATTGTTTTATTATACCTTGAATTTGAAATTTTGAAAATTAAATCAATAAATAATCCCTTTTGATGAGAAAAATCATTTTAAAAACTTATGCGAATTGAATATTTTTGCTTTTTAAATACTTTTGCGCGATTAAATTAAAACTGCTAAATTCTCTGATAAATTATTCAATATGTTATACTTATTTTATGTTACATTGCTTTTCGCTGAAAATTCGTAATTTTAAAAAAGAATTTTAATATAAAATTATAAAGTTTCGGAGAAGATTTAGAATCTTTAAGAAAATTACGTTGTGTTAGTTTTTTTTTTATCTGAAGTTAGCATTTTGAAACAAAAATTATCATCAAGATTCCCAATTTCAACAGTTTTAGATTATGTTATCGTTTTACACAGAAAATGGATACTTTTAATGAAAAATTATTATATTTCTAAGACTAAACATTTCAGAATAATTTGCGTTTTTCGGTTTTGTTAGAGTTTATTTACCGGAAAGTAACAAAATTGATATTTAAAAAAATCCTTATAGTTCGAAAAAGATTTTGAATTTTTGAACAGTTTAACTTTATATTAACGTTTTTCATAGCAATTTGGTTATTTTAAACAAAAATCATTAGATTTCGAAGAGGACTTACAATTCTGAACAATCTTCAGTCATGTTATGTTAATGTTTTTCGTCGGAAATTATTGGTATTTCTAATAGAAAATTATTCGATTTCTAAAATATTTACAATTTATCAAAAACTTTAGGTTATCTTGGTGTGTTTCACCTAAAATTGGTATTTAAAAAAAAATCATTAGATTCAATTTCAGAGATTTTTGTTGAAAATAATAAAATTTACAAGCTCGAACATTTTTGGATTATGTTAGTGTCTTTCGTGGGAAATTGACATTTTTATTAAAAAAATCATTAGATTTCAAAGAAGATTCATAATTTTTGAACATTTTTAGATTACGTTGGCATTCTACCTCGAAAATTAGTATTTTTAATAAAAATCATTATAATTTGAACAAGATTTAGAATCTTTTAACAATTTTGGATTATGTTAGTGTTTTTCATTGGAAATTAGTATTTTTGATAAAAAAAATTATATTTTGAAGAAGATTAAAATTCTTAGTTCAAGTGTAGGTTAAGCTAGCGGTTTTCACCGGAAATATCGACATAGATTTCAAAGAGGATTCACAATTTTGAAACATATTAAGGTTATGTTCACATATTTTACCAGAAATCGGTTATTATGAACAAAAAAAAGCATTAGGTTTTAAAGAAAATTTGAAATCTTAAATAATTTTTAGGGTTTCTTAGCCTCGGGCAGAAACCCTTATGGTTTTCGTTTAGTGTCCGTCCATCGTATAAAAAAAGGGAAGTGAGGAGAAAATGAGGGCGGGGGGTATGCTCAAGTTTTTAACGGGAAATTGGTATAGATTTTAAAGAAAATTTACAATTCTTGAACAATTTTAGGTTATGTTAACATTTTTTACCGAAAATTGCTTATTTTTAATTAAAAACATTAGGCTTAAGAGGTGATTTACAATCTTAAATAATTTTTTGTCATGTTATGTTGGTGTTTTTCGTCGAAAATTGATATTTCTGATAAAAAATCATCAAATTTAAAAGAATATTTATAATATTTAAACGATAATGGAATATGTTAGCGTTTTTCACCGGAAATATTATTTTAAATAAGAACCATTCGACTTCAAAAATTAAAATTACAATTTTGAACAACTTTAGGTTATGTTATGTTTTTTTCTGGAAATTGGTATTTCTGGATAAAAATGCGACGTTTTGATAGTCGAAATTGTACAAAAATATTATTTATTAATTCTGAAGTCACGGTATCAATTTTCATTAATTATCAAAAATATTATCCTTGCTTTTCTTTTCTATTATTTTAGATAATAGATACTATAAAATACAAAAACGTTGTATTAATATTAATTTTATATTTTAAATTAAAAATACATACGTCAAAAACATAATAATCGCGCGCTTAGCACGTGTGTTTGTTTTCTAGTAGATTCAAAAAGCGACAGTATTAATAAATTCTATAAAAAATATTTGTAATAGAATAAATTGAAGTGAAAGAAGCGAAAGTGTTCAATTTGTAAATAAATTCTGGGTCGGCAGAGTAAAATTTTTCAGTGTATGGATTTTCTTGTTTAACCAAGTACCTGAATTTTCAACCAAAAAAGATGAATTCTCAACGGAAAATGTAAGAGTTGATATTTAAACTAAAAAATAATTTAAATTTTAAATCAAAAAGAGTTGAATTCACCAGAAAAAAGAATTTTCAACAAAATAGTAAAATCCTCAACTAAAACAGATTAATTTTCAATCAAACAGTTGCATTTTTCACCAAAAAGATAAAATTTCCACCAAAAGAGATGAATTTTTAAACCAAAAAGACGAATTTTCAACTAAAAAAATCAATTTTCAATAAAAAATGGAATAGCTAAATTTTCAGTTAGAACAGTTCATTCTCAGCCAACAGGAAAACGAATTTGCAACAAAGTAGTTAAATTTTCAACAAAAGAAATGAATTGTCAACAAAAGAAATGAATTTGCAACTAAAATTATGAATCTTTAACAAACAAAGAATCAATTTTTAAATACGCAGTTGAACTTTCAATCAAAGGGTTGCATTTTTAACAAAAAAAAACAAATTCAATTTATACCAAACGAAATGAACTTTTAAACCAAAAAGACGAATTTTCAACAAAATAGTTAAATACTCAACCAAAACAGATTGATTTTGAACAAAAAGTTGCATTTTCAACCAAAAAAGATAAAAAATTTTTTCATAAAAGATGAATTTTTAAATCAAAAACACGAATTTTCGACAGAACAGTTAATCTTCAACCAAGAACGGATTGTTAGCCAAGAGAGAAAAAAATGTCTACCAAATTGTTGAGTTTTCAAGCCAAAAAGCGAATTTTTCTCAAGACATATAAATTTATAACTTGAAAATATGAATCTTCAAGAAAAAGGTAAATTTCCCACCAAATAGTTGAATTTTCTAACAAAATAATTAAATTTTGAAGCAAATAATAAAATTTTCAACGAAAAAAAAATTAAATCTCAACCAAAAATATAATAGTGAACTCTTCAACAAAAAGAAATTAACTTTCAACCAAAAGTAGTTGAATTTCATTATTGAGTTCTATTAACAAATATTTAATGTAAAATATTTTAAATATAATATTTCAAAATGGTCCAACTCTTAGCTGAGGATTAAAAAAAATAATCATTTAAAATTAAAAATATTTAATTGGAAGATTTCTAGAACGAATAATAATTCTGAATGGAGTGTTAAAAATTATACGATTCCAAACTGAAAAGTTAAAAATTGTGTTCTTAAAAATGAAAATTGGTAAAAATTGAAATATCAGTAATTGAATAATTTCTTTAATTTTGAATGGTTACAATTTCAGAGTTCTGAATTTTTATGCTGAACGCTGAAATTTCAATTTTTCCCTTTCATATGTTTTCATTTTGCAATTAAAATTGAATTGGTTGAATTTTAAAAAGTATAATTAATTTTAAAAATTTTAATTTCAATTAATTTAAATTCCTTTGAATTTAAAATGATCCCATTCCAAAAATTCTAATCTGAAATTATTCAATTTTGAACGCTTTGAATTCAGAATGATATAATTTTAACTCCTTTTTATTTCATTTGAAATATTGTCCTTTTTTCAGAATTTTACCTTATCTGAAATTGTTTGATTTACAACTTTTCAAATTGAAAGTCGTTCAATATATATTTTTACAAATTTCGAACGCTTACAATTCGGAAACATTAATTATTATTTATTGTTTCAAAAATTTGTAACCCTCAATATTTAAAAATGTGTATAATAAAACATTATTGAATTGTTTATATTTCTAATATTAGGAAATAAAAATCCAGGAAAGTGTAGTAATATACTTAAGCTAGTATGTATTTAACGGAAAAATCTTCCGCATTTCAGTAATGCATTTCATTTTAAAGGTTTATAATTGAAAATTTTTCCATATTGAACGGCGAATTTGAGGGTGATTTTATTTTTTGATCTTAGAAAAATTTGACGAATCAATTTTAATTTTTTTTTAATAATAACTATGTACAATTGTGGAATTTCAAAAGCTTTGAATTTCAAATATCAAATTCAGTTTCCAGTTTCAAATTGTCAAATTGTCAATTTTTAATCGCTCCGAATTGAAAATTATTCAAATTCAAGGGTTTTAAAGTTTCAATTATACAATTTTCAACGCTTTTAATTAGAAATAATACAATTTGAATTCCTTTGAATTTCAAATTCCTTTAAATTTCAAATGATCCTATTTTCAAAATTCTAATTTGAAATTATTCAATTTTGAACGCATTGATTTCAAAATGATATAATTTTAACTCCTTTTTATTCCATTCGAAACATTGTCCTTTTTTCGAAATTTTACCCAATCTAAAATTGTTTGAAAATTGATATTATATAATATACAATTACAATATACAATTCTAGAATTTCAGAAGCTTTGAAATTCAAACACTAAATTTAGTTTTCAATTTAAATTGTCAAATTTTAATCGCTCCAAATTGAAATTTATTTAAATTCAAGGGTTTTCACTTTTTAATTACTCAATGTTGAACGCTTTTAATTAGAAATAGTACAATTTCAATTCCTTTGAATTTTAAGTGATCCATTTTTCAAAATGATATCATTGTAACTGCTTTTTATTCCATTTGAAATATTGTCCTTTTTTAAAATCTTACCAGATCTAAAATTGTTTGATTTATAACTTTTTCGACTGAAAGTCATTCAATATAGATTTTTATAAATTCCAAACGCTTTCAATTCGAAAAATATCAATTAATAATTATTGTTTCAAAAATCTGTAACTGTAGAATTGAAAATTATTTAAATGCAAAGGTCTTCAATTTTTAATTATTCAATTTTTAACGCTTTTAATTAGAAATAATACAATTCAAATTCCTTCGGATTTTAAATGATCCAATTTTTAAAAATCCAATATGAAATTATTCAATTTTGCGCGCTTTAAATTCAACATGATATAATTTTAACTCCTTTTTATTCCATCCGAAATATTGTCCTTTTTTCCAAATTTAACCTAATCTAAAATTTATTTCTTGATTTATTATATTATTGACATTATTATCATATTAATATTTATTATTATAATTTGATTTATAACTTTCTGAATTGAAAGTCGTTCAGTACACATTTTTATAAATTCCAAATGCTTTCAATTCGAAAATATTAATTATTAATTGTTTAAAAAAATTGTAACTCTTGATATTTCAAAAATTGTTCAATAATAGATTTTTCTATCGTTTATATTTTTAATATTAGGAAATAAAAATCCAAAAACTGTAGTGATATAATAATACTAGTATATATTTAAAAAAAACTACCGAATTTTAGTAATGCATTCTATTTTAAAGGTTTAAAATTGAACATTTTTCCGTTTCGAACGGCGAATTTGACGGCGATTTATTTTTTTTTTATCTCAGAAAAATTTGACGAATCAATTATAATTTTTTCCACATAATAACTATATTCAATTCTGGAATTTCAGAAGTTTTAAATTTTAAAAATTAAATTTAGTTTTCAATTTCAAATTGTCAAATTGTCAAATCTTAATGGATTAGAATTGAAAATTATTTAAATACAAGGGTTTTCAATTTTTAATTATTCAATTTTGTACGCTTTTAATTAGAAATAATACAATTCAGATTCCTTTGTATTTTAAATGATCCAATTTTCAGAAATCCAATATGAAATTATTCAATTTTGCGCGCTTTTAATTCAAAAGGATATAATTTTAACTCCTTTTTATTCCATCCGAAGTATTGTCCTTCTTTCAAAATTTAACCTAATCTAAAATTGATTTATTGATTCATTATATTATTAATATTATTACTATTATATTTACATTTATTATTATAATTTGATTTATAACTTTCTAAATTGAAAGTCGTTCAATATATATTTTTATAAATTCCAAACGCTTTCAATTCGAAAATATTAATTATTAATTGTTTAAAAAAATTGTAACTCTTGAT
Source organism: Melikaiella ostensackeni (assembly GCA_032362435.1). NCBI lineage: Eukaryota > Metazoa > Arthropoda > Insecta > Hymenoptera > Cynipidae > Melikaiella > Melikaiella ostensackeni. Next base: position 6,439,535 of record JAUMHM010000072.1, on the reverse strand, counting down.
ATTTAAATATTTGTTGAATAATAGATTTTTCTATTGTTTATATTTTTAATATTAGGAAATAAAAATGCAAGAAAGTGTAGTAATATAGTAAAACTAGTATATATTAAAAGAAAAAACTACTGAATTTTAGTAATGCATTTCATTTTAAAGGTTCATAATTGAACATTTTTCTATTTTAAACGGCGAATTTGACGGTGATTTTATTTTTTGATCTCAGACAAATTTTACGAATCAATTTTAATTTTTAATACATAATAACCATATACATTTCTGGAATTACAGAAGATTTGAATTTCAAAAATTTAATTCAATTTTCAATTTCAAATTGTCAAATTGTCAAATCTTAATGGATTAGAATTGAAAATTATTTTAATAAAAGGGTTTTCAATTTTTAATTATTCAATTTTGTACGCTTTTAATTAGAAATAATACAATTTGAATTCCTTGGAATTTTAAATGATCCAATTTTCAAAATCCAATATGAAATTATTCAATTTTGCGCGCTTTAAATTCAAAATTATATAATTTTAACTCCTTTTCATTCCATTCGAAATATTGTCCTTCTTTCAAAATTTCACCTAATCTAAAATTGATTTATTGATTTATTGATTTATTATATCATTAATATTATTATTATATTAATATTTATTACTATAATTTGATTTATAACTTTCTAAATTGAAAGTCGTTCAATATATATTTTTGTAAATTCCAAACGCTTTCAATTCAAAAATATTCATTCTTAATTGTTTAAAAAAATTGTAACTCTTGATATTTGAAAATTGATTCAATAATAGATTTTTAAAAACTGTCTTTTTTATACTACTGGGGACCAACATGTTTCGAAGCCAATTTAGTTTGCTCATCAGAGGTAATTTATAGAATAACTACAGTTATAAATAGTGAAACATATATTAATTAAATTCAAATACTACCAGAAAGTATAAATTAAACATTTTTTATTATCAAATGTTCATTGGTTAATCTTCCCATTTTCTTATTAAAAAAAAGTGTCTACTCAAATCCTGCAAAAAAATTCCCTGACAATTCCAACTTTTTTCTATGAATTTCTAGATTTTTCCAAGTATCATTTTTCCTAAGGGCGTTGGAACCAGGCCCTAATCTCACAATTGAATTGCCTCATTTTACTGCATAAATATGAGAATTCTATCTTTGTTAGACAATAATGACTTACTCCACTTTTAAATCAAGTCTTTATTCGCATCGAAAAATTGGGTAATTTCAATCATTTTTGTGTAAAACCATTTTTTCGAATGCTAGGGTTGGAATTCAAAAAAAATGGTTTTACACAAAAGTATTAAAATTAGCTGATTTTTCACTCCGAATGAAAACTTGATCCAAAACAGGAGTAGGCTCCATGTATCTAACAAAGATGTAATTTGAGTATTTATGGAATAAAATGAGGTAATTCAATTTTGAGGTTAGGGCCTGATTCCAACGCCCTTAATAAGGAGCCATTCAAGTTTTAAGTATTGCATTTTTTGAAGCAATCGACCCTACGCCCTTTCCAATTCAAAGCATTACGTAATACTTAAATAACCAAAATTTATTATCGACTTGTGAATGGTTAAATTTTAAATAATCAACATAAAAAAATCGAAATATGTGTACAATTCTTCGAATTTATTATAAATAATGTTTTTCAATCCTTGTAAATATCTAAATGGGTAAAATAATTAACTTTTTTCTTAAAAATTCATATTTTCGGGTTGAAAATTCAACTCTTTCGTTGAAAATTAACCTTTTTGTTGAAGATTCATGTTTTCGGGTTCAAAATTCAACTGTTTTGTAGAAAATTCAACTATTTGGTTGAAAATGAAACTATTTGATTAAATATTAACGTTATTGTTAAAAATTCATATTTTCTTTCATATTTCATATTTCTTTCTTGATCGAAAAATCTCTCTTCGTTAAAAATTCACCTGTTGTGTTAAAAATTCGTCTTTTTGCTTTAAAAATTCATCTCCTTTCGCAGACTGTTAATCTTTTTTGGTTGAAAGTGTAACTTTTTGGCAGAAAATTGATCTGTTTTGGTTGAAGATTGAACTATTTTGTTGAAAATTTATATTTTCTGATTGAAAATTCAGCGGTTTGCTAGAAAATTCAACTGTTTGTCTGAAAATAATCTACTCTGTTGAAAATTCGTTTTTTTTTGGTTGAATTTAAGTGTTTTGATTGAAATATCAACTATCACATTTTTTATTGAGAATTCACCTTTTTTGGTACAAAATTCAACTACTTGGTTGAGAGTGAAACTACTTTACTAAACAATTTTGTTGTTGTTAAAGATTAATCATTTAAGTTGAAAATTCATCTTTTTGGTTAAGAATTTACCTATTTTGTTAAAAATTCACATTTTAAGGTTGAAAATTCAATTTATTTGATAGAAATTCGTCTTTTTGGTTTGAATATTTATTTCTTTTAGTAGTAATTTTATCTTTTTAGCCAGAAAATGCAACTGTTTGGTTGAAAATGATACAAAGAAGTTTCATTCAAATCAGTATAAATCAAGTACTACGAAAGTTACTTTTACAAATCAAAAATAACCGTTATTTAATTTTATATTAGACTCTTTTTCAATTTTAGCACACTCGAAAAAATTCCTTGACTGAAACAAAAAGCCCTGACATTTCCAGGTTTTTCCAGATATTCAAAATTTCCCTGACAGTTCCAGATTTTTCAGGTTTCCTAGGATGAAGTCAATTTGTCTATTTTTTAAGTAGATATTGCAAAAAAATCTCAATTTTCAATAACTTCCATAATAATCAATATTTTTTAATGCTCTTGGGCTCATTTTTAAGCTATTTTTCCACCGTATCGCAACATCTTATGAGCATAAATTTTAAAAAATTCCTATCACAGTGCAAGAACTTAAAGTTGTAACAAAAAAGTTGGAAAAATTCAATATTCTTTGTGGCAAGATCAATATTTTTGTAAATATATGAAACATGTAACCACGAAGTTTCTGTAAAAATTTCTTTAAAATATACATTTATTAAGTTTTTATTTTTACCAAGAACATTGAAAAAAATTGATTATTACAAAAGTTATTGAAAATTTAAGAAAACATTGGAATTTATACTATTTTTGCAATATCTACTTAAAAAATAGACCAATCCTGGGCTCACTTTATAAATAATTTTGAGAACATTTGACCCTTTGAAGAGAATTTTTTTTAGCTCTGGCATAATTAAAAGAGAACTTAATCAGTCATCAAAAAAGAGGTGTTTGGAAATTTTTGCACAATAACAGAATCCCCATATTGTCCATATGGCATCTCCCTCTGAATACCATATTTTGTAGGCAACAAGGGTATCACTTCTTTTACCTAGATGTATGCAAAAACTTTTGGCAACCTTATTTTTTGATAAGTACCAGATTAACATTTTAATTAGTTGTAAAAATGAAATTGTTTGTAAAACTTTTATTGTAAATATTATTATCTACAAAAAACATGAGAAATAAAGGAAATAGATCATAGTGCCAAGATCGAATTTTGTGGGTTGATTTAGAATCAATCGAACCGCTGACGATCAAAAGGGGATACGCCCAAAGCGCTGTCGTTTTAGTTGGCCCCTGGATCATATTTTTTTCCAGGTCAAATTTTAATTTTTTAATAACATATCCCAATAGGAAATTTTATTGCACATATTCATGGTCCTATAAATAAATGTGATGACTTTATTAGTTTTCGAAATAATCAAGAAAATGTTACTTTTTTCTGCAATCGCAAA
>JAUMHM010000072.1:6422079-6435680 GCA_032362435.1 Melikaiella ostensackeni | reverse complement strand
TACAAATATCCAACTCAAAAAGTGCCTTCGACATATTGGGCTGTAACCATCTTTAGTCTGAGATATAATTTAAAATAACAAGTAAATATAATAATAATAATATGATTTTCAAATTTATTCATTCACTTTGTCCGCACTGAAGATTCTATGTTTCCGCTCGCTTTTCGCGTGTTTTTTGTCTCGCGTGTTTTTCTATCATGACAATGTGACAGTCTATTGAATAAACTTCAATTGTACATATTCAAAATTGGACAGTTTTTAATTTTAAATCTTGAAACCTGAAATATTCCATAATAAGCATTAAGAAGTACACTATTTTAAAATATAAACTAATCATAACCATAATAATCATTATAAAATATAAATCTCTAAAATTGAAGAATTCTCAATTGCAAGTCTATAAAACTGAATAAATTTCAATATTAAATCTTCAAAATTGAATAGTTTTCAATTTTAAATCTTGAAACTTGAATAATTTTCAGTTATAAATCTTCAAAATTGAACTATTCCAAAGGAAGCATTTAAAACTACATCATTATAAACTTTAAAGAATCCAAAGTAATGAATCTTCAATTGTAAATCTTAAAAATTGAAAAATTTTCAATTGCCTGTCTATAAAATTGAACACATTTCAATTTTAAATCTTCAAAATTGAACTATTCCAAAAAAACCATTCAAAATTACATTATTTTAAACTGTAATCATTTTCAATTAATAAATCTTTAATTGTAGTTTTTAAAAATTGAAAAATTTCAAATTGCCAATCTACAAAATTGAATAAATTTCAATTTTCTAATCTTAAATTTAAACTATTTTAAAGAAAGCATTTGAAATTACATCATTATAAACTTTGAACAATTAAAATTAATGAATCTTTAATTGCAAATCGTTGAAATGAAAAGATTTTCAATTGCAAATCTATTAAAGTGAATAAACTTCAATTTCAAATCTTCAAAATTGAGTAATTTTCACATTTAAACCTTCAAAATAGAAATATTTCAGGAAAGCATTCAAAATGACATCAATACAAACTATAAACATTTTAAATTGATAAATCTTCAATTGTAAATCTGAAAAATTGAAGAATCCTCAATTGCAAATCTATAAAATTGAATAAACTTCAATTTTACATCTTCAAAATTGAATAGTTTTCAATTTTAAATCTTCAAAATTTAACTGTTCTGAAGAAAGCATTTAGAATTGCTTCATTTTTAATTGTAAACATTCCAAATTATTAAATCTTCAATTGCAAATTATAAAAATTAAAAAATTTGCAATTGAAAATCTAAACAATTGAATAATGTTCAGTTTTACACCTTCAAAATTGAACCATTCCAAAATAGCATTCATTTTAGACTGCAAACATTCCAAATTAATGAAACTTCATTTGTAAATCTTAAAAAATGAAGAACTTTCAATTGCGAATCTATGAAATTCAATCAATTTCAATTTTAAATCTACAAAACTGAATAATTTTCAATTTTACATCTTCAAAAATGAATGATTTTAAATATTTAATCTTCAAAATTTAATTATTCTGAAGAAAGTTTTTAAAATTACTTTATTTTAAATTGCAAACTTTCCAAATTAATAAATCTTCAATTGTAAATTATAAAAATTAAAGAATGTGCAATTGAAAATCTATACAATTGAATAATGTTCAATTTTACATCTTCAAAATTGAACCATTCCAAAATAGTATTCATTTTAGACTGCAAACATTCCAAATTAATGAAACTTCAATTGTAAATCTTAAAAAATGAAGAACTTTCAATTGCAAATCTATGAAATTTAATCAATTTCAATTTTAAATCTTCAAAACTGAATAATGCGCAATTTTACATCTTCAAAATTGGATGATTTTAAATATTTAATCTTCAAAATTTAACTATTCTGACGAAAGTATTTAAAATTACTTCATTTCAAATTGTAAACATTCCAAATTAATAAATCTTCAATTGAGAATTATAAAAATTAAAAAATTTGCAACTGATAATCTATAAAATTGAATAATTTTCAATTTTACATCTTCAAAATTGAATTTTCCTAAAAAAGCATTCAGAATTACATCATTTTAATCTTTAAACATTCCAAATTAATGAATCTTCAATCGTAAATCATTAAAATGAAAAATTTTCAATTGCAAATTTATAAAATTAAATAATTTTTAACATTAAATCATAAAATCGAACTATCCCAAAGAAAGCATTTGAAATCACATCATTTTAAATTGTAAACATCTCAATTTAATGAGTCTTTAATTGCAAATCGTGAAAATTGAAGAATTTCCAATTGCAAATCTGTAAAATTAAATAATGTTCAATTTTACATCTTCAAAATTGAACTATTTCAAAATAGCATTCAAAATTACATCATTTTTAAGTGTAAACATTCCTGATTAATGAATCTTCAATTGTCAATCTCAAAAGTTGAAGAATTTTCAATTGCAAATCTATAAAATTGAATTAGTTCCAATTTTCAATCTTCAGAATTGAATAAATTTCAATTTTAATTCTTCAAAAAACCTGTTTCAAAACATTTATAATTACATCATTTGAAGCTATAAACATTTCAAATTAATGAATCTTCATTTTTAAATAATAAAAATTAAAGAAATTTAAATTGTAAATCTTTAAATTCTAATAAATTTTAATTTCAACTCTTCAAAATTGAACTAAATATTCCAAAAAAATGTTAAAAATTACATAATTTTAAACGACAAACATTATAAATTAATAAATCTTCAATTGTCACATTTTATAGTTACTTTAAGTTTAAGAATATATTTTAATTTGATCATTCGTCAATTAAAATAAGAAGCATGTTATAAGCGCGGGTAGCGGGTTTTTTTAGTTAGTACTTAATAGTCGACAAACTGTTTATTTAAAAAGTTTCAAATTCTAGTATTCAAAATCGGACAATTTCAAAACAAAGTCGCTCATAATTGTAGAACGTCAAATTTGAATAGTACATGAACAATTTGATATTGTAATAGAAAGACTTGAGCAGTCCTACAAAATAAGAAAACTATTATTTTAAACATTTTTAATTGAAGTACTGAAAATTGTTTTGCTTACAATTAAAATTATTAACCAATTCTACAATAATTTCTAATCAAACTCCTTAATGTAGAAAAAGAACCTTGACTGGAATCTTTCCGATTGTCAACAGATGGTAGTTAAAAGGTTAAACGACTCAACGGAACTTTTCGAGTACCCTAATTATTATGAAGTTAAAACACTTATGAGAAGCATCAACACATTACGCAAGTTCCAGAAAGAATAAATTAATATGAGAAAAAATGATTGAAAGCGACCCTGGCGAAAGTTTCGGATAGGAATTCATTCCGAATATTCGAAATCTGTATCCAAAACCAATTGGAATCAATCCGAACCAATCCGAAAAAAGTTCTCCACTTCGTTTGATGCAAATCGGATAAAAATTAATCCTACTGAATCCGGTTCAATACGAACTTCCAATCCGAATCAATCCGAACCAATCCAAACCAAATTTTCAATCAGAATCAATCCGAACTCGGATTGATACTTACTGAATTTTCAGTCCTAATGAATGCGAGTTCAGATTGAAACGGATTCATTCGGATTGAAAATCGGCTTAGGTCAATCCGAGTTTGGATTAATTCGGATTGAAAATTTGGTTTAGATTGATTCGGATTGGAAGTTTGGATAGAAACGGATTGAGTCAGGTTAATTTTTAACCGATTTGGATCCAACGAAATTGAGAACTTTATCGCATTGGTTCGGATACGGATTTTGGAATAATTAAGATTGGTTCGGAATGATTAGGAAAAAATTTCTATCCGAAACTTTCGTTAGGGAATTTTAAATAAGGGAGCGTCCATGAATTGCGTGGACAGTTTTTCTTTTGTTTTTCTATTGTCTACTTTTTAACTTCAAAGCAACTTTATTTTCGTTTTTATTTAAACAAAAAAAACTGTCCACGTAATTTATGAACGCTCCCTAATTGGGACAGATTAAAAAAGTCGAGTTGTAATCCCTCAAAAAAGAAATTAAATTTATAATAGACTATGAATCGGTTACAAAGCAGGTTCCTCCAATCGGGTGTTAGTCGGTTTCAATCGATTTTGTTTATGAGGGCTGGAATGCTTAAATCGTTTCAATAGGAAGCTATCGTTTTTTGTCGGATTCTATCTATTTAATTCAGAATCTATTCCTTTTATAAATTAGGAACAGATTAGAAAACAGGTTTCAACCGATTCGTTTATCGGGATTTATAATGTTTCTTAATCAATTTCGATCGGATGTTAGTCGGTTTCAATCGATTTTACTTATGAGGGCTGGGATGCTTAAATCGTTTCAATCGGAACCTATTCTTCTTATAGATTAGTAACGGATTAGAAAACAGGTTTCATCCGTTTCGTTTATTTGAATTAATTATAGTTCTTAATCAATTGCAATCGGGTGTTAGTCGGTTTTAATCAACCTTGTTTATAAGGCCTGGAATGCTTAAGTCGATTCAATCGGAAGCTACCAGCTTCAATCGGTGTCTATTTATTTCAATTGGATTCTATCGATTCCAAAATGATTCTATACTTTTTATTGGCCAGGAACGGATTAGAAAAAAGGTTTCATCTAATTTGTTCATCGGGATTAAAAATGATACTTCATCAATTTCAATCGGATGTTAGTCGGTTTCAATCGATTTTGTTCACGAGAGCTGAGATGCCTGAATCGTTGAAATCGGAAACTACCAGTTTCAATCGGATTCTATCTATTTAATTCGGAATCTATTCCTTTTATAGATTAGGAACGGATTAGAAATAGGTTTCATCCGATTTGTTTATCGGGATTAATAATGTTTCTTCATCAATTTCTATCGGATGTTAGTCAGTTCCAATCGATTTTGTTTACGAAGGCTGGGATGCTTGAATCGTTTCATTCGGAAGCTACCAGTTTCAATCGGATTCTATCTATTTCAATTGGAATCTATTCTTTTTATATATTAGTAACGGATCAGAAAACATGTTTCATCCGATTTGTTTATCGGGATCGATAATGTTTCTTAATCAATTTCAATCGGATGTTAGTCGGTATCAATCGATTTTGTTTATGAGGGCTGGGATGCTTCAATCGTTTCAATCGTAAGCTACCAGTTTCAATTTGATTCCATCTATTTCAATCGGAATCTATTCCTTTTATAGATTATGAACGGATTAGAAAACAGGTTTCATCTGTTTCGTTTATCGGAATCAATTTTATTTCTTAATCAATTTCAATCAAGTGTTTGTCGGTTTCAATCGATTTTGTTTGTAAGGGTTGAAATGCTTAAATCGTTTCAATCGGAATCTATTTTCTTATAGATTAGGAACGCATTCGAAAACAGGTTTCACCCAATTTTTCTATCGGAATTAATAATGTTTCTTAATCAATTTCAATCGAGTGTTAGTCGAGTTCAATAGACTCTGTTTATAAGGGATGTTTTGCTTGAATCATTTTAATCGGAAGCTACCAGTTTCGATCGCATTCTATCTATTTCAATCGGATTCTATCAATTTTGATCGGAGTCTTTTCTTTTTATAGATTGGGAACGGATTAGAAAACAGGTTCCATCCGATTTTCTTATTGAAAATTAATTATATTTCTCAATCAATGTCAAGCGGGTGTTAGTCGGTTTCAATCGGTTTTTATTTGTTAGGGTTGGGATATTTAAATCGTTTTAATCGGATCATATCTATTTCAATCGGCTTCCATCGATGTCAGTTGGAATATATTCTTTTTATAGATTAGGAACGGATTAAAAGCAGGTTTTATCCAATTTGTTTATCGGAATTATTCATGTTTTCTGATCAATTTCAATCGTGTATTTTTCGGTTTCAATCAATTTCGTTTACAGGGGTTGGGATGCTTAAATTGTTTGAATCGGAAGCTACCAGTTTCAATCGGATTCTAGCTATTTAAATCGGAATCTATTTTTTTTAGATCAGAACTGAATTAGAAAACAGGTTTCATTTGATTTTTTTATCGGAATTAATTATTTTCTCAATCAATTTGAATCGGATGTTTGTCGGGTATAATCAATTTCGTTTATAAGGGTTGGGATGCTTGAATCGTTTCAATCGGAAGCTACCATTTTCAATCGGATTCTAGCTACTTCAATCGAAATCTATTCTTTTTATAGATTAATAACGGATTAGAAAACAGGTTCCATCCAATTTTTTTATCGGAATTATTTATGAATTATGCTTTTATTCATAAATTTCAATCGAATGTGAGTCGGTTTCAATCAACCTTGTTTATAAGGGCTGGAATGCTTAAATCGATTCAATCGGAAGCTGCCAGTTCCAATCGGTGTCTATCTATTTCAATCGGATTCTATCGATTCCAAACGGATCTTATACTTTTAATAGACTAGGAACGGATTGAAAAACAGGTTTCATCCAATTTGTTTATCGGGATTAATAATATTTCTGAATCAATTTAAATCGGATGTTAGTCGGTTTCAATAGAGTTTGTTTATAAGGGCTGTTTTGCTTAAATCATTTTAATTGGAAGCTACCAGTTTCGATCGCACTTTATCTATTTCAATCGGGTTCAATTATGTTTCTCGATCAATGGCAATCGGGTGTTAGTCGGTTCCAATCGGTTTTGTTTCGTTAGGATTGGGATTCTTAAATCGTTTCAATCGGAAACTACCAGTTTCGATCGGATTCTATTTCCTTCAATCGAAGTCTATTCTTTTGATAGATTAGAAACGGATTAGAAAACAGGTTTCATCCGATTTATTTATCGGAATTAATTATGTTTTTTAATCAATTTGAATCGGATGTTCGTCGGGTTCAATCGATTTTGTTTATAAGGGTTGGGATGCTTGAATCGTTTCAATCGGAAACTATCTGTTTCAATCGGATTCTATCTAGTTCAATCGGATTATATCGATTTTAATCAGAATTTATTCTTTAATCGGAATCTATCCGTCTTTTCTGGTTTAATAATACAAATTAATTTTTTTCAGGCATTTGTTTTAGTACTTCATCAACCACGAAGGGAAGATGGAGGTGAAAACCAAAGATACGATTCTGGTGCCCCCAGATGGTGGTTGGGGATGGGTGATCCTCGCTTCTGCTGTTGTGGTGAACGTTTTGATACCAGGGACCGTAAAATCTTTTGGAGTACTTTTTGTCGAGTTCCTGGAGGTTTTCAAAGCCTCACCTACTGCGGCTTCCTGGATGCCAGCTTTATGTTACTTCCTTTATAGTTCCTTAGGTAAATATCGATCTTTATTAGGGGCCATCCATAAATTATGTAACAGCTTTTTTAGGCTGGGGGGGGGGCGTCGGAAAATTTTTACGATCTGTTGCATGGGGGGAGGAAGGTAAATAGATACTGTTACGTAATATTTAAAAAAAATTATTTTTGGATGAAAGTTAATTCTTTTTGGTTGAAAAGACTACTATAATATGTTTGGTAAAAAATTTGATTATTTTCATGTAAATTCCACTATTTTGTTGAAAAGTCATCTTTTCTGGTCGAAAATTCAACGGTTTTGTTGAACATTCATCTTTTGGAAAGAAAATTTGTCCTTTTGAATTGAAAATTCATCCTTTTGAATTGAAAATTCATCTTCTTTGATGAGAGTTTCATCTTTTGTTGTTGAAAATGAATTTTTTTATTGAAAATTCAACGTTTTTCTAAAAATTTCGTCTTTTTTATTTAAAAATCAAATATTTGGTTGTAAATTTTACCCTTTGATTACAAATTCAACTATTTGGCTAAAAATTTAATACCTTGGTTATGGATTCAAATATTTGGTTGGAGTTTAATCTTTTTTGTTTGGAAATTCGACCATTTTGTTGAAAATTCAACTATTTTGTTTGAAATTCAACTATTTTGTTCAAAATTTGACTATTCTCTTGAAAATTCAACTATTTTTTTCAAAATTCATCTTTGTTGGTCGAAAATTCAACTGTTATGTTCAACACTCCTCTTTTTGGATTGAAAATTCCACCTTTTCAATTCAAAATTCATCTTTCTTGGTTGAAAATTAACTTTTTTTTTAAAATTGCATTTCTCGGTTTGATGATTAAACTGTCTACTAAAAAATTCGTCGGTTCTGATTGGAAAATCAGATATTTGGTTGGAAATTCAACTTCTGTTTAAAAATTTCACTATTTAGTTGAAAATTCATCTTTCTTGGTTGGAAATTAACTTTTTTGTTAAAAATTCGTCTTTTCGTGCTTAAAAGTCAACTGTTTTATTAAAAATTCGTCTCTTCGGCTTGCACGTTCAACAATTTGGTTAAAGTTTCTTTTATTGATTGATTGGCAAATCTTTCTTGGTTATCAATTCAACACTTTTGTTGAAAATTCGTCTTTTTTGGTCGGAATAATCTGGTTTTGATTTAAAATAAAAATTTTTTTTTTGCTGACATATCAACTCATTTATTTGACTAAAAATTTAACATTTTGGTTGAAAGTTTGACTATTTGATTGAGGTTTCATCTTTTTTGTTTGAAAGTTTGACCATTCTGTTAAAATCCGACTGTTCGGTTGAAAGTTCAACTATTTCGTTTGAAATTTATCTATTTTCTTGAAAATTCAAACATTTGGTTAAAAATTCAACTTTTTTTTTAATTTTAGTATTTCCTTGAAAATTGAACATTTTTGTTAAAAAGTCGTCTACTTTGGTCTAAAATTTGAGTGTTATGTTGAAAATTCGTTTTTTTCAATAGAAAATTCCTCCTTGCGGTTTGAAAATTCATCTTTCTTGGTTCAAAATGAACTTTTTTGTTGAAAATTCAACTGTTTTACAGAAAAATCGTCTTTTTTGATTGAAAAATCAACTACTTGGTTGTAAATTCAACTATTCGGTTAAAAATTCAACTATTTGGTTGAAAATTTATCTTTTTTGGTTGAAAATTAACTATTTTGTTGAAAGTTCAGCTGTTCGGGTTAAAAATTCAACTGTCATCCAAGAAATTCGTTTTTTTTTTTCAAATTAAAAAATCAACTATTTGGCTAAAAATTTAACATTTTGATTAAAAGTTCAACTATTTGATTGAGGTTTCATCTTTTTTGTTTGAAAGTTCGGCCATTTTGTTAAAATTCAACTGCTTGGTTAAAAGTTCAAATATTTCGATAAAAATTTATCTATTTTCTTGAAAATTTAACCATTTGGTTAAAAATTCAACTATTTCTTTTCAAATTTAAGTATTTCCTTGAAAATTGAATATTTTTGTTGAAAAGTCGTCTTCTTTGGTCTAAAATTCAACTGTTTTGTTGAACATTCGTCTTTTTGAATAGAAAATTTCTTCTTTTGGATTGAAAATTCATCTTTCTTGGTTCAAAATGAACTTTTTTTTGAAAATTCAACTGTCTTACAGAAAAATCGTCTTTTTTTATTGCAAAATCAACTATTTGGTTGTAAATTCAACTATTCGGTTAAAAATTCATTTATTTGGTTGAAAATTTATCTTTTTTGGTTGGAAATTAAATTTTTTGTTGAAAATTCAACTGTTCGGGTTAGAAGTTCAACTGTCTTCTAAAAAATTCGTGTTTTTTTCAATTGAAAAATCAACTATTTGGCTGAAAATTTAATACTTTAGTTGAAAATTCAACTATTTGATTGAGGTTTCATCTTTTTCATTTGAAAATTTGAACATTTTGTTAAAAATTCTACTATTTGGTTGAAAGTTCAAATATTTTGTTTAAAATTTGACTATTTTCTTGGAAAATCAACTATTCGGTTGAAAAATCAACTATTTTGTTTAAAATTTGACTATTTTTTTGAAAATTGAACACTTGTTTAAAAGTTTTATTCTTTGGTCTAAAATTTAACTGTTTTGTTGAACATTTGCCTTTTTAAATAGAAAATTTCTCCTTTGGGATTAAAAATTCATCTTTCTTGGTTGAAAATGAACTTTTTTGTTGAAAATTCAACTTTCTTATAGAAAAATCGTCTTTTTTATTGAATTATTAACTATTTGGTTGTAAAATCAACTATGTGGTTAAAAATTCAACTATTTGGTTGAAAATTTATCTTTCTTGGTTAAAAATTAACTTTTTTGTTATAAATTCAACAGTCTTCTAAAATATTCGTCTTTTTGGCTTGAAAATTCAACAATTTTGTTGAAATTTCTTTTATTCCTTTACACTTCTGTTGAAGATTTGTCTTTTTTGGTTGAAAATTCATACCTTTCAGTAGAAATTTAATCTTTTTTGGTTAAGAATGCAACTTTTGGGTTGAAAATTATTCTGTTTTGGTTGAGGATTATTCGTCTTTTTGGATAGAAAATTCGTCCTTTTGGATTGAAGATTCATCTTTCTTGGTAGGAAATTCATCTTTTATGGCTGAAAATGAAATTTTTTTAGTTGAAAATTCAACTTTTCAGGTTAAAAAATCAACTGTGTTCTTAAAAATTTGTTTTTCTTATTTGAAAAATCAACACGGTTTAAAAAAATTAGGTAAGATTTGTGGGGGGTGGGTGGGTTCCAAACCGTTTAGTTACGACTTCTTACATGGGAGGGGGGATAAAAAAGTAGCCAAAAATGTGTTACGTAATTTATGGATGGCCCCTTAGCATTAATATTTAAATTATTTTATTGCTGTTATTATTTTTTAAACATTTCATAACATTTTTTCCTAATTCATCAATTATTCAAATTGAAATACACTCATCTCGCGTAACTGTGCCGGCCGTTTTTGTACCAGCTTCACGGTTGTTCACGCTTGATTACTTCTGTTTCCCCCCTAAACATCCCTTAACGCCCAATACGTACGTGTGCCGGGTTTAGAGACTATATATGCGGTCCTGAGTGTTTACTCACTCGTCCCTTTAAATCCGGTTGAAACTAGGCCAGACACGAGGTCGGCACAGTTACGCGAGATGAGTGTAGTTTCGTTCAAAAATGCCTCTAAAAGCAGTTTCAATCAGTATGAATCTTTTTTAATCGGTTAATCCTTTTTTAATTCAAAATACGTGGTTTTTTCAAATGAGAAAAGGAATTAAGTCTGTATGTTATTAATTTCTCTCGTGATTAAATAATTGTGAATCGAATGCATTAGAAACTACTATTCCAAAAAGAGAATGATAGCCAAGTGGAAATGCATTTACATATGAAAATACAACATTCCGAGTATGTCACGCGATCTCTAATCTGATCAAAACACGAGAGGCGAGAGGAGTCTAATTAACTTTTTTCAGGAAGTGAATGAGGAAATGAGAAATGACTATAAACGAGAATTCCTGTTCACGGCGTTCATATGACTCTTGACATAGTCACGTTTCTTGATAAATATCTTACAATTGAAAAAGACAAGTTGTGGGACCAAATAAAGTCATTTCTTTATATGCTAGCTCAATTGGAGTGATAGAAGTAATTGATAAAAAATGTCTTTGTTTCTAATTACACTCATCTCGCGTAACTGCGCCGCCCGTTCTTGTACCGGCTTCACGATTATTCACGTTCGACTGTGTGACGTTGCATTTTTATGGCAAGTCACAAGCTAGTTATTTTCAGAAAATCAATAGTTTAATAAATTTGATTTTATAAAATTCTAAATTAAAGATTATCAGAATCCGGAAGCTGCACGGTTTTCCAAGTTTCGGGGAAGGAACTAAACCTGGAGGCCGCGAAATTCAAATCCAAAAAGTATCAAAAAATTTTTAATTACTTGATTAATTACTATGGAAAGAAGGTAATAATAATAGATAATTTATTTTTTGTAACAATATATATTTTATTTATCGAAAATAACCAATACAAATGTATAAAAATCGTAGAAGTCCATATTTCGGTATACTTTGGGTGAACTTCGTAAATCCAATTTCTCTAATTTACAATAAATATACAATATAAACAAATACAAAATTTATCAAAAATAACCAATATGAATGAACAAAAATCGTAGAAGTCCGTTATACATATATTAAAATTATACTCTTAAAACTTGGAACCTTTTCACTCTCTTCGCTGTCAATGCTTTACCCTTCACGAGTACCTGTAATTTTACAACTCAATTCACATTAAATTATTAAAAATTTTGTTCATAAAACTCGTGCTTGTATCAACAAATTTTTGACATCCATAAAAGCTAAAATTAACGATGTTATTTTATTAATGAATATTCCAGCGGCGTAGCAGGGATTTGGGGGGGAGGGGCTTGAATATAGGCGAAGAGTGAGGGAAAAGGGCAACTATGCTCGGTTTTAAAATTGGGGAGGGGGCTTGAGTCCCCCACGGCCTGTCTCCTGGCTACACCAGTGGATTAATCAATTAATGAAGTTACTGAATAATTAATTTGGTCATACGGACCAATAAAAATGCAAAATATTCAGATGTCAGTGAATCAAATTTTAATTGTCAATTTTAACAACCGATGTAGGTTTGAACCATTCATTGCGTGGCTTCTTTAAAGGTTTAAACATAACCTGTAGTATTATTGCAAATGATGAACATTTAAAATCGTAGAAATGTAATGAAAATTATAACTTTGGAGCCAACACGTATAAAGTATGTTTTCATGCGATACTTAAGAGGAAACGATCTTTTCTGATACGGAAAGAAAGTTGGAATTAGTTAAGACAAGCATTGTAAAATTCAATCGAAACCTTAATAAAATTTAAGAGGTTTCAATAAATTGAATTTTACTACATTTTAAAGAAAAGGTAAAAACGAAGTATCGTATTTTGAAAGGGCAAACATAGACTCAAGAAATGAATCTTCCTTATGAATTATTTCAGAGTCTATGTTTGTCCTTCCAAAACACGATTCTTCATTTTTCATTTTCCTATAAAATGTAGTAAAATTCATTATATTTAAGCCTCTTCAATTTTTTTGAGGTTCAAATTGAATTTCATAATGTTTGTCTCAAATAATTTCAACCTTTTTCTGTATCAAATCTCTCAAATATCTCTCAAACATCGCACAAAGACATACTTTATACATGTTCACTCCAAAATTCTAGTTTTTATAGAATTTCTACGAATTTAAATGTTCATCATTTGCAATAATACTAAAGGTTATGTTTGCACCTTTGAAGAAGACCCACAATAAATGGTTGAAACCTATGTTGGTTGTTAAAATTGACAATTAAAATTTGATTCACTGACATCTAAATCTTTTGCATTTTCATTAGACCGAATGACTGAATTAGTTATTCACATAGAATAACATCGTGATTTATACAACGGTCGAAGAAAATTCACAGTGCTCTGGACATTATCTTTGACTGAATCTAAAGCTAAGATTTTTATAAATTCAAAAAAAAAACTATTTTAAGTAGCTATAAAGAATAGTAAAGAAATAATTATAATAATTACATCAACAAAATTATTTACCTTCTTCAGAAGTCTTTTTCTCCCTACATTTATTCCCAGCGTCTTTGAGAGTAGGAACCATCGATGTAATAAGGGTCTCGGAAAGAAAGTTTTAAAGCACTTTTCTTCAAAATGGTAATTACAAATCCGAAAATCGGGACAAACGTTTTCGTCAACTTCAGCGAACTTTATCCATTCTTCACGACTGCAAAATACAAATATTTATTTAAATTTGCACCTGCTTACGATTTACAAGTTACATTATTTGTGATTGTTGCAACTTATTGTCAAAATTTCTTATTTTT
>JAUMHM010000072.1:6408651-6419778 GCA_032362435.1 Melikaiella ostensackeni | reverse complement strand
AGAATAAAGCCAATTTTTCATTCAAAATATCGTTTTTTCATTGTCAGGCCGAAAACTTTTCAGCCCATGTAGTACAGCAATAATTTTTCAATTAATTTTTTTTTATTTCAGTTACGGCATCATGGTGGGCATTGGGGCAGGATTAACTTGTCCAGTCAGTGTCTACATAGTGACTGAATATTTTGAAAAGTTTCGAGGATTTGCAAATGGTATGTGCATTTCCGGAAGCTGTTTTGGAGCCATGCTTTTACCACCACTTTTACAGTATCTTCTTGATACAGTCGGATATAGGTAATCAAAATAATTCTCATTTCTATCTAATAGACAAAAAACTCTCTCCATATATATACTACATATATATATTAAATTTTATTTTTTGAACAGGGGCGCAGTTCTCATCATGGGAGCAATTACACTAAACAGTGTACTCTGTGGACTTCTCTACCATCCGGTGGAGCAACATATGAAAAGAGTTTCTCTAACGATAGAAAAATCTGGAGTTGACAACAAAGCCTTAACGCTTGACGAGCCAAAAACTACCACAGACCAATCAGTTTTTAAATCCGAAAAGTCGATTATTCAAACCGAAAAACCAATTCTTCAATCCGACAAACCAGCTCCTCAATCCGACAAAACAAATCTTCAATTCAACAAAACAAATCTTCAGTCCGACAGAACAAATCTTCAATCTGACAAAACAAATCTTCGATGTGACAAACCTATTCTTCAAACCGACCAACCAGTTCTTCATTTTACCCCATCAAAATCCATACCTCTAGAAAGATACCGAAAATTTTCTTCACCCGACCACCCTACTTTCGAGAAAACTCCTACTCCCCATGACCGCATCGAAGATGCTACAGCAGAAAAAGAAGATAAACCAAAGATGAACGAGCTTTCTGGTGATTCCTTACCCACTCATCAAAAATCTACTAGTCAAAGCAAAAATCAGGATTTCTTCAATTTAAACTCCACCGAAAAGTACTCCCTCTCATTAAATGAAGACCCATCAACACAAAGATCAACCCTTCCAAGAATATTCCGAAGACTATGCACAAATCAGCTTTCCAAAAAAAGTTGGTGTGAAGCCCCTGTTTGCAAAATGGACTCTTTATCAAATGATCTCAAAACCGATCCAGAGAAGCAGGAAGAAATAGTCACGAAGAAGAAATTCTTCGACCTCAGTATCCTCAAGGATCCCATCTACCTCGTCATTTTGATCTCAAATGCCACATCTGCCATCAGCAACACCAATTTCATGATTCTTCTTCCATCCTATGCGATTGCTGAAGGTTTTGATAAGAATTCGGCAGCACTTTTGCTATCGGTAGTTTCTGCTCTGGATCTGATTGGTCGAATTGGAGGAGCTTCACTCTCAGATATAGATTTTATACCAAAGTATTACTACTTTGTAGGAGGTCTTGGAATGAGTGGAATTGCACTAGCTCTTCTTCCAATGGCTACAAGTTATAGGATGTTATCATTTTTTTGTGGACTTTTTGGAATTTCTTCAGGAACCTATATAGGCATCACGACTGTTGTTTTAGCCGATATGTTGGGTGCAGAGAGATTAAGTTCCTCCTATGGAATTGCACTTTTCGTCAATGGGGTCCTTCAGCTTTTGGGGCCACCTCTCATTGGAGTTATTTACGAAGAAATTGGATCTTACAAGCCAATATTTCTCGCTCTAGGAATTATTCTTATTCTTGGAACTTCCCTTTGGGCTATTGTTCCAGTTGTTAAGAGAAGAAAACAGAAGGAACTTGAGGCCAATTAATTTAAATAATTGATTAATTTTATATAAAAACTACACTCATTTGCGATAGGGATTCTTGAAGGATTTCTTCAAAGGTTTATAAATTTTAGAGATCCTCCAAGAAATACTTTACGAATTCTTTTGTGACAAATTCAGAAATATTTAAGGAGATGATGAAATTTGTTAGTTGCACCATTTCTTTAAATATTCTATAAATATTTACAAGTATTCTGAACCCATTGAAACGTGTGAGATTAACTTTTTATCTTCTAGAGAAATATTTGCATTTTATAAGTACGAAGAATATTATCTGGGTGTGTATAGATTAAATAATATAGTGAACTTGGACAATTTTTAAATGTTTAGACGAAGTCCGTTTGTAATGGATCGAGATCTGAATCGACGCAGAATATTTTTTAGATTCTGTCTTTAGAAAGAGGAACTCTTTTTATCAAGATGTACCTGCCGAATTTTTTTCGGAAATGAATTGTAGACAATTTGAAAATTACTTTTCAGACTGATGATTCAATTTCTTGAACGAAGAATTATTTTTACTCGACTATTGTAAAAATATAAAGTAGGTTTAGATGACCATTCAGTAGGTTTTCAATTATTAATTAGTAGTTTTAATTACCATTATCGTAAGTTATCATGCATTGTCAAAAATCGAGGCCTATCGTTAATTAAGTATTTAAATATCCCCGCTCTATTTTTATTAGGATTTGTAATCGAAATTAAGTGACTGTCTTTTGCAATCATTCCTTTATTTTCAATAGTAAATGACTTTTTTTTATAAATATCGTCTTTTATTTCAATAATCCTTTCCCAATAAAGATAGATTAAATTTGGATTATATAAATTAGGTATAAGGGTGGTCCACAAAAAGCCTTTTTCCTAATATGGCTCCTACGAATACAAATACAAGAATCAATTTCTTTTTGTTTTACAAATTTTATATTTTTATCCCAATATAGGCAAATTACAAATTTTGTTCCACCCTGAAATTCAAAATTTTCGAAAATCTATAGAAACACTTTTAGAAAGAAAGAAAAGTTGATTTCAGAGTTGCATATTCATTTTTTGTTGTTGAAAATTAATTTTTTTAAATAAAAATGTAACTAGTCCAGTTAAAGATTCATCAGTTTAGTTGTAAATTCAACTCTTTGGTTGAAAATCCAACTATTATTGGTTGAGAACTCATCTTCTTTGGTTGAAAATTTTATTATTTGTTTGGAAATTTAATTATTTTGTTTGAAATTGTAATTATTTTGTTCAAAATTCAACAATTTTGATAGAAAATCATATTGTATATATTCATATTATTATATTTTATATACATATGTATATTGAAACACTAAGTTATTTATTTAAAACAATTAGTAATTTTTAATGTGAATTAAGGATTAGTATTTCTTTTTCTATAAAATTCTTTTATTAGGCTTTATTCGCTACCTCAAATCCTTGTTAAAATACTCTTTGCACAGTCCAATCTTGAATTTTTATTTGTTAACAATTAAACAAGTAATACTCATTTCAATTCTTGATTCAATCATACTATATATAATCATTAATGTAAAGTGTACGTCGTAGAATACAGATAACTGTTATTAAATCTATTCTGTGACTACATTGTCCTTTCTTTTCTAAGTTTATTCTTCAAACAATTTTATTAAATAATTCTCTGATTACATACATTTTCCTACTATCTCTTTTGATGAATTTTCTTTTTCATTAAAGAATTCGTAGCCTATACTACCTTCGATTATTATGCTATATCTATGGGCCTTTATTTTAGCCTAGCAATTTCTCTTCATAAAGAATACTCTCAAATATAAATTTATTTTTAATTCTGGGTTTAGTATAATTGTAAAACACCGTGATAAATCATTACATTCAAATATTAAAAATAGTCTATCAATAATCAAATACCAATCGAATAAAAGAATTCCTCTTACTGAGGGATGCGCTCAAGAATACAAGCTTTTCTCCTTTTATATCAAAAATCAAGAGAGCACTGCTTTCTTTTGTGCAGGGTCTCGTCTATTAAGAATCGCTATTTAGGATCTGCTCTGGCAGGATATCTAGGAGCTGCGTAAAGTGCCTATGCACGCGAAGAAACCCTCGGTTTGGGTTCTCAGTCATGTAGGATTGTGTGTGGATCTCTCGCCCACGTTAGGGGAGGAGGGTTAGTTCCTGTCCCTAGGTTGACGAGTTTTCCACATTCGAGAATTCCGAGTCTTTGGATTACAGAAAACTCTGCTTCAAAGCCTTAAACCTCGGGATGCCAGCGGTAGTGGCCAGAGAAGAAGACAGTGGCTTTAACCTTGACACCGGGTTGCTGGTCCTCCGACCTACATGGCTGATGGCTCAGCCGCCGACTCTCTAGAAACGCTCGCGCTCGGCCTTTTTATGCAGCCCCTTCGCGAGCAGGATCGACCGGGTTGGGTTTCATCTTTCTCCCACGATGGCCTTGGCTGCTTTCTTTGTCTTGGCCTCCTTCATAATACTCCGGATTTGGCTCGTGGTAAGTCGTGAAGCTCGTGTCTTTCTCTTCAGGCTTCGCCTTCCCCCTTCGTCCTTCAGCACTTCAGCGTATAAGCTCTGCTGCCTGCTTATGCGTTTTGTACTGCCGCCATCCATGGGTTTCACATTCTCCTTCATTGTAATGTTCTTCTCTGGTGCTGGATCCCTTTCCTCCACTATTTTAATTTGATTTATACCCAGCACCAAGACATGTGGTTCTTCTGGGTCTTCTGGTTCTGGTTTTATGGGATGTGTCATTTTCAGCAAGTCCTCCTCTACACTCGTCCCGGCGTCCTTTGTCGGAAGTCTTTTCTTGTAGGGATCTACTCCGTGGATTACCATCCCTCCCTTCCGCTTGACTGGAGGTCGCCTGCTTCCATTTAGGTGTCGTGCTCGGGTAGATACCGTCTTTCCTTCAATGGCATCCCTTCGGATGTTGTCGGGACTCCCTTCCTCCAGGTTGCATTGTACCGTGACGCTTTCGAAAATACCTGTGGCCTGGTACTGTGACGCTGCTTCTGGCATTTTGGTGCTCGTGCTACGACGCGACGTTCCGTTGGTTATTGACGCCTACACGGCTTTACTTCTGCTCTGAGGGTTCTCTCATCCCCTCCACGGGCTCTCCCCTCCAGGTGTACTTTCGGAGGACCACTGCATGGTATTGTCCCCTCTCTTTACCGTTG
This sequence comes from Melikaiella ostensackeni, assembly GCA_032362435.1. Lineage (NCBI taxonomy): Eukaryota > Metazoa > Arthropoda > Insecta > Hymenoptera > Cynipidae > Melikaiella > Melikaiella ostensackeni. Next base: position 6,414,816 of record JAUMHM010000072.1, on the reverse strand, counting down.
GCTGGGTTATCCAGCACGTATACATTGTTGGCTATCTGTCTTTTAATGGCATAGGGTCCCTCATATAACGACAAAAATTTTGCCATTACTCCCGTCGCCACATTCGATGTGTGACATGCACGTGCTAACACCCACTCGCCTATTGTAAATGTTACACCTTTCTTGTTTCTATTTAATCGCTGGATTCTTCTTTCTCTCCTTTCCATCACACCATCGTAGGAGTTTTTTATTACACCTGGCCTCATAGGGCGTCATACCAATTGTTTTATGGTATGACTCGTTTAGGATAGTCTCTATGTTGCTGAACTATGAGTGCCATGCTCCGTGCTGGTCGGGAACTAGGAGGATTTGGAATAGTCGTGATAATTCCCTATTCACCCTCTCGACCAGATTGGCCTGTGGGTGACGTATATAGGTGAGTGTGAGTTTAATCCGTTTTGTTTCGAGGGCCTGTCTCCATTTAGCACTAGTAAATTGAGTGCCTCTGTCTGAAAGGACCCTTTCAGGTTTTCCCATTACTTCTATGAACCTTTCTAGACTTCTAATTGCCGCTTGTGTTGTGGCCTTTTTCAGTGGGTATAATTTTACAAATTTTGAAAACGTATCCATGATGACAAGGATGTGCTCATACCCATACTTAGTAGTCGTGAGTGGTCCACAAAAGTCCATCGACATTAACTCCATTGGTTTCTTCGGCAAAACCGGTTCCTACAGTGCCTGAGAAGCTGTTGCAGACACTTTGTCTCTTTGACAAGAGTCGCAGGTGCCTATGAAACTCCGGGTGATCCTTGCCAGTCTAGGATGATAAAATCTTTCCTTTAGTACACAGAGGTTTCGGAACGGCCCCCCGTGGCCAAAAGTGAGGTGGCACTCTGCTACCATAGTTTCTGCTAGCCCTGTGGGAATATAAATTTTCTTAATTCCTTTTTCTTTGTAGTAGAGTATTCCTTTGTGCAGCTCGAATTTGTCTTCCGGGCATCCTTCTCGAGCTTCAATCTGATTTATGATCTTGTTTGTTCTTTGATCTGCCTCTTGATATTGTTTGAGGTGCGTTAGTTTTTCCTTTTTCTCCGGGTTGCCTTGGTATTCGAGCTTATTTATGGTCAACTTGATGTCCTTTCTACCTCTCTCGTGCGCTCCCTTCTCGTCAATCCTGCTTAAGACGTCAGCCACTATATTGTCCTTTCCTGACACGTGCTCAGTTTGAATGTTGTAGTCCTGAATGGCCATTATTCACCTAGTCAGCCTTGCATTTACAAATGGGCACGTTCTCAAGAAAGTCAGTACCATGTGGACTGAGTGGTTTATGATGTTGGCCCCCTGCAGGTAAGTGCGAAACTTTTCAAGGGCCCACACCAGAGCTAGTAATTCCTTCTCAGTTGTGAAGTAGTTTAACTCTGGGCCTTTTAAAGTCCTACTGGCTAGAGTTATGATCTCCCTAGCCTTTTGCTCATTCAGCTGATACAGCACTGCTCCCAATGCGTAATCGCTCGCATCTGTCTCCAAGTAGTAGATTCTTTAGGGTCTGGGAAGTATAGCAGAATAGACTTACAGAATAGTTCCTTAATTCCTTCAAAGCTCTTCTGTTTTTCCTCATTCCGCTGCCATTTGACTCCTTTCTTGATCAGTCTGAGCAACGGTACTGTCTTCTCTGCATGTTGATTGCTAAATTTGGAATAGAAGTTTACAAGTCCCAGCAAACCTTTCAGCTGTTTGACATTTTGTGGCACTGGAAACTCTCTAATTGTTCGCACCTTTTCAGGGTCGGGTTTGATGCCTTTTGTGGTGATAATAAATCCAAGAAACTTGGTTTCCTGTTTGAAGAAGTGTGACTTGGCGAGATTTAATGTAAGATTGTGCGCTCTTAGTCTTTGCAGAATTTGTTCAAGGTGCTCCAGGTGTTGTTGGTTTGATTCTGAAATAACCAGCGTATCCTCCACAAACGATATCACATGCTCTCCTATTCCTCTCAATGCATGTTCTAGCCCCCGTGCCAGGGCTGCGTTACTAGTTCCTTGAACTCATATGTTCTGCCTCTATGCTGGAACGCTGTGTACTGTCTTGAATCCTTGTGTAAGGGCACTTGCCAAAAGCTCATGGTCATGTCGAGGGTTGACGTGACTTTGGTACCCTTACACCTTTGAAATAGCACTTCTGCTGTCTCGGGACAATCCCAATCTTCTACGAGAATTTCATTCAATTTGCGTGCGCCTAGACACGGTCTTATGGAGCCATCCTTTTTGCCACCGGTACTATTGGACTAACGTACGGGCTGTTCGATCTCTGGATTATTTTGAGATCCAGCATCCTCTGGATTTCCTGTTCTGCCTTTTCTCTGTAAGCCATTGGTATCGGATAACTCCTTGCTATGAATGGATGATGCTCCTTGACTCGTAACACGTGCTGATAAGATGTAAGTGGCCCCATGCCCTCTCTAAACACATCTTGGTACTTCCATAGAAGCTGGTTTAATCTCTTTTTTTCCTGGTCTATTAACTCTTTACTTTCTTTTATCTTCTCCTTTATTTCCTGTTCTATTGTGTTATCCTGTGTTACCTTGGTTTTAATTATCTCTTTTCTTTCTATGTCCTCTTTTGTGTGGTCGGGGTTGTTCTTGATTTCATTCACATCACATTGCATAGATGTTTTCTTTTCTATTTATTCGTCGTTCACTATGGGGATTGACGGTTTCCCTAATAAGTGTGCGAATTTCAATTTTTTTTTATCCATATCTATCTTTGCCCTTAATTGATTCAGGACATCTATGCCAACGATGCAAGTTCTGGTCAATCCTGGAACCACCATGAAAGTCATCTGTATTGTCTGGTTTGACAGCTGAACATCCGCATAAATCTGTTGAGTCAGTCGCGTGGTCTTGCCCTCTATGGGTCCTTCAAGCGCCACGCCACTGAGAGGTAGCATGGGGAGTGTGCTGAATCGATCCTCATTGTGTCGTATAAACACTTGTGATAGAGAGGTGACCTCTGCTCCTGTGTCTACCAGGGCCTTGATGAGGATTCCTTCTACCAAAAGGTTTATTACGTAACATCGATGTCGTTCTCTGGTGGTGCCTTCATGCCTTGTTGATATTCGTTTGTTCAAGGAGTGGCATTACTGCGTTTCCCTGCTCTTCACTGGTTGTGTGAGTTTCAGAGCTTGATTCTTCGGGGTCTTGGCTGGTGCCCATCCTTAAATTTCTAATTCGGTGAGTGGGTGCCGGTGACGGTTGGTTTCGCCAGCTCATTCCGTCGCCCATGTTTCGGCTCCATTGCTGGGCAGTCATTGGCCGCGTCCTGCCCTGAGGTCCAATCCGCTCGCTTTGTTGTGTGCCTTCGCCTTGATTGGTCGACGAGTATCTCTGGTTGGTGTTCCCTGGTCGCTACGACGGTTGAGATGTCGTCTCCACGTGGTCTCTTCTTCCACTCTCGAATTTGTTTGTTTTCCAATCTTTGTTTTCTGGGTAGCTGGTAGGTGTTCTTGTTAGGTTGTCGAAATCCTCCAATAATTCAATGAGCTGTTCATAGTCCGTGATGCCTCGTCCTACGATGGCATATTTAATTTCTTCGCTAAAATGCCTCGCTAGTTTGTAAATTAATTCCTTCGCCGTGGGCTGAGGGTTGAGTTCTTGCGCTTCAGCATATATTTTCGTGGCATACTCTACCCTTGTTACCCCTCTATTGGCTGTGAATTGTCTAAAGTTTGGTCGTTCAGAATCTATTTTTGAACTTTTTGATATATATGTCAATGTCGGTAATGTCTGCTTTGATGATCTGCCACCAGTTTCCTGATGTTCCCGTGAGCGATTTTTCAAATAAGTATTTTACGTCTCCTCCTCTGGGTCTCACTGCTTCCCAGTACTGTTGTAGTTGATGCAGGTATTTAATTGGGCTACCTTCCCCGTTGAATTCTGGTAGATTGTATGTAATGTTTGTCTCTCTGGTTTGAGGTTGTGGTCGCTGGTCTATTGTGTCTTCTCTTTTCTAAGTTTATTCTTCAAACAATTTTATTAAGTAATTCTCTGACAACATCAATTTTCCTACTATCTACCTCTTTTGACAAATTTTTTTTTTCATTGAAGAATTCGTAGCCTATACTGCCTTCGATTATCATGCTATATCTAAGGGCCCTTATTTTAGCTTAGCAATTTCTCTATATAAAGAATACTCTCAAATATAAATTTATTTTTAATTCTGGGTTTAGTACAATTTTAAAACACCGCGATAAATTATTACATTCAAATATCAAAAATATTCTATCAATCAAATACCAATCGAATAAAAGAATTCCTCTTACTAAGAAATGCGCTCAAGAATACCAGCTTTTCACACTTCATATCAAAAATCAAGAGAGCGCTGCTTTCTTTTGTGCAGAGTCTCGTCTATCAAGAATCGCTATTCAGGATCTGCTTTGGCAGGATAGCTAGGAGCTGCGTAAAGTGCCTATGCACGCAAGGAAGCCCTCGGTTTGGGTTCTCAGTCGTGTAGGATTGTGTGTGGATCTCTCGCCCACGTCAGGGGAGGAAGGTTAGTTCCTGTCCCTAGGTTGACGAGTTTTCCACACTCGAGAATTCCGAGTCTTTGGATTACAAAAAACTCTGCTCCAAAGCCTTGAACCTCGGGATGCCAGCGGTAGTGCTCAGAGAAGAAGACAGTGGCTTCAACCTTGACACCGCTGTCCAAGGAAACGTTAACTTTTCCTGGGTACCGTTGTTACTGTAAGCGGATTATGGGGAAGTGGGCGAGGTACTTACCTGTGAATTTTATTGTCTACAACTCAGGTTATTGGAACTGACAATGAGAATTGAAAGGTGTCATCTGCGTGTAATAGTCTACTGCTGGTGGGCCACATGCCCACCATAAAATACCATAAGTAATTTATAGACTACCTGAGTCGCTTACGGACGAATCATTTCTGGTTTTTGGTAATAATCTTATTGACCTTAAAATTTGAATTATGCGATTTTCAAGAGGTCGTACTCTAAATCTATGAGAAACACCTGCTGTCATTTTCAGCGATAAGAAACAATATTTAGGGCCTGAAACGAGCTCCTAAAAATCACGGTTTTAAGCAGAAACAGCCATGTTTGAGACTTAAAAAATAATCCTCATAATTATTTTTTCGATATTTTTTTTTAAACATCACTTTTTTCATTACTGCATAAGACGTTTTCAAAATTTCATTAGATTCTTTAAATAATTCATATATTAGATTGAAGCATGAAAAAAAAACATTTTTCTATGTTAAACTCCATAAGAAATTAATAACCTCGGCGCCGACTCTAAATATTATTTAAAAATCATTTTAAAAAATAGACATTAGTTTTTCAGTATGAGGAACATATTTCCAGTTACAAATAATAAAAAATCGAAATTCTGACATTTTGGGCCACCCTAATATATATATATATATATATATTGTAACCCTTGCAATTTGTTAAATTGCTTCAAGTTATTAATTAGATAATTTTGTCATTAACCTTAATAATTATTGATAACGTCTTGATTAGAGGAAGGGTCGTATGAGAGAAAAAGTGAGATTCCGATATGAATACACAATTTATTTATAAAAACCTAAGCTAGCTGATATACATAAGAGGCCCCATCATCTACTCTATGCTTTATTGGCTAATCGCGATTAAAACCCTGATCTAAATTTCCTTATTGTGAGCTTATTGATCTCGCTATATAGTTTTATAGTCACGAACCTATTCTATGATCGTCGTAATAAACATAATAATCAAACTCAATTCAGGCGTCTTTTACTACATAAGAAATAAATGGGAGCCTATTTCACAGTCCTTACACTTTATTCTATCAAACTATATATATTTTTCTTCTTATCCTTTTTATTATTTTTATTCTTTGCTTTCGCTGTCTTTTTCTTAAATACAGTTTGTTCTTTATTATTAAGTCTCACTCTACGGAGTACATAGTAATTCTTAAATTCTTTATATGAACTCCTAGACTATGAATTTTATTTCAATAAATTGAGGGATTTCCCTACACAAGGAATCTTTGCTATCTTGTCTCTGCGTAGTTGTATAAAACTAGCTAGCTGACTCCATCAACTAGAGGACGAAACTGACTTCGGTCTACAGGGTTCGATTGAAAAGTAATGAGCCTTATTTTTTTTAAGCAGTTTTATTAAACCTTTTGGCTTATACAA
>JAUMHM010000072.1:6396103-6406960 GCA_032362435.1 Melikaiella ostensackeni | reverse complement strand
TATACCACACTTATTCACTATTATTTACAAACTACCATTCTGTTCTTCATATAATTTATTTTCATATCAGTGTTTTAGAATAAATCACTCCTTTATAGTTTCTCTATTTTTCGGCAATAATTCTTTTACTATTTATATATTATATATTCCTATATATACTGATTTTCCTATAATATTTCATCGCAGAGAGGTACGCCTCAAGTTCAAACTGCGCGGCTGCGATAACAAAATGGCGAAACTGTGCGGTTGCGTGACTTAGAACGAATCAGGGACCTAGAGTGGTTAAACCATGTATTCATTAGTTCATGATGGGAACGACTGACTCCCTAGGACTCTAGTCAGGCTCAGGTGTCGCTCCGTTCATCGCAACGGCTTCTCGCTCCACTCGAGTCTACCTCCCCACTCTCCCCACTCTATACACACATGTTGGTAGAGCCTACAGTACTCTTGAAGTATCGATCTGGTGTCGATATAATTGGCGCTAACTTCGTGGGATTTACAGTCTGCGAAATTTGCAGGTTATATTTCTAACGTGATGTGATGTAACTTGTTATGTTTTCGGATAAGTTACTGTTATTTCTTAAATTTACAAAAACTAGAAAGAGAAGAAGAATTCGTGACATTCTTTCCTAAGTGTTGTCTAAAATCGTAAGTAATTTCAGCTAATTAAATAAGTCAATATAAGTAAAAACTCTCTTCAAATCGAAGAAGATATTTCTCGTGTCGATAATTTTGTAAATAATCGTTCAGGAAGTTGTTTAGTCTATAAATAAATAAATGGAATATGAGAGTTATAATAATATTTTATTTATTCAAAGTTATGAAATTTTAAATATTTTTTATGTTATTATGAAGTCTATATTTTATTTTGTGATTTTTGTCTGTTATAAATTCCGTAACTAAATAAACTTTTAGCCTAAATCTCTTAAAATGTTTTTTTATCCATTTTTATTGAATTTTATATTGTTTAACTTATTCTCTATTCTGTAAAATATCACACTTTTATTTCTCTGTCAACTTAAAGTCATTTGAATTGAAATACTTTTCGATTTTAGAAGCGCTCGAAGTTTAAAGGCAATATAATTGTAGCCTTGGCAGAGATAACGTTGTATCAACAAAAATCTGTGTTACTAGAATCTTCGCTCAAACTGTGAGCATATGTTGATATTTGTGACACATTTTGTTACAGTTTTGTTCCTCGTCAGCAAAAAAAGTTGTGAACTTTTTAGGTGTTTCTTTTTTAGTACACAAAAAATTTGGTTAGATTGCAGAATAGGGGCGTCACCTCTGTTTTGGCTGGAAAATTTTTTTTTTTCGGTAACAAACTATTAGAATTTTTAATTGAACGATAAATGAAGCGATTTGACGAGGCAAAAGGTTAAAATTATTGTTACTTTTGTTACTACGATGTCTCAAATATGGGTCTGTCACAATATCGGAATGATCATATTCAACTCACCGTTTGGGTGCCTTCCCGCCCCCACGAGACGTTGGAAAGGGGTAGGAGTTTGACCAACATTATTTTTGTGACCAGTCAAAGGGGTGCTTTCCCGCCCCCACGAGACGTTGGAAACGGGTAGGGATTTGACCAACATTATTTCTGTGACTAGTCTCAGGGATGCCTCCCAGCTCCCATGAATCGTGAATTCCGATATCGTGACAGACCCATATTTGAGATATCTTAGTAATAAAAGTAACAATAATTTTGAACTTTTTCCTCACCAGATCGCTTCATTTATCGTCCAATTAAAGATTCTAATAGTTTGTTACCGAAAAAAAAAATTTTCCAGACAAAACAGAGGCCACAATAGTTAAAGAACTTCATTTATAACATTCAAAATTAAATCAGCTTAACTCGAAATATCATAAATTAGATCATTTCAAATCTATGTTGTTTGAAATTCAACAATTGTTATTTGAACCCTTCTATATATTTATCAAATTTTTGCAAATTCATTCATTTGAAATTCAAATGATAAAAATTGGACAGTTTTAAATTGAAAAGCTTAAAAATTGAGTAATTTAAGAAAAAATTGCATTTTCAAGATTTTGAAACTGAACCCTTTAAGCTTCTGCAAATTTATTTCAGATTAAAAACCTTAATAAGTGTTGAATAATTTTAAAGTTTCAGAATTAGAAATTCAAGCTTTTTAATACTTTAATAGCTAATATTTCCAAACTACGAAAAGCGAAAAATTCCATATTAAAATTTTTATTATTGATCAATTTTAAATGAAGAGCATTTGAAATTGAGAAAATGTGAATTTAAACGTTATTGTACAATTTTTATTTGAAATCCTTCATACTTGAATAATTTCAAATTGAAGATGCTAAAAATTTCATAATTTTACTTTGATACTTTATAAATTGTGCAATTTTAAACTATAGTAGCAAGTGAAATTGAATAATTATGAATTACATCCTTCAAAATGATATTGTAATAAAATTTTATTTCGAATTGCAAGAAACAATTTTAAATATAAAACGTGTCTTGTTTGAAATTTAAATTGTTCAAGATCATACAATTTCGAACTGAAAGTCTTTAATAAGTTAAATAATCAAGTTGAAAGCGTTAAAAATTGATTAGTTTTAGAATATCAATTTATAAATTAAAATTAATTAAAAAATGCAAATTAATTTATAAATTTCCATTGAATGCCTTTAAAGTTATTTATAGATGAGTCAATTCCAAATTCAAAGTCTTAACAGTTGAACATTTTTCAGTGGTTAAATGTTCAGAGTTTAATTTTCTATTTGAAGACGTCGAAATAAAAATGGTTCAGTTTTGATGGCCTTTTCTTTTGAATTATACATACAGTTTCAAATATTTTTTATTTCGAGAGTTTAATTTTTTATTTTCTTTTTCAATTTTAAACGCTACAATGTTCAAATGTTGAATTGTTCCGCATTATATTTGTAAATGTAGATATTCCTATTTGAATAGGTTCTTTAAATTATGAATTCAGTTTTGAGAGCTTGCATTTTTAAATTTAAATGACCGGGAACATTTTTTAAAACCCTGAAAATGAGTTTCAAAGATATCGATTAATAAAAACCTATGCCCCAAAGACCATGAAATTTCCCATTGATTTAACATGGCGAAAATGCAACTTCTTGCATGTTTATTTGACTTATACAACATTTTTTTCGGTCACCTATTCATCACCTATTTTCGAAAAACAAATTGACCTATTCACCTTTTTTTAACTCCAATAGGTACTCTGGTGACTATGTTTGGAATATAATAAACACAAAAGGCTTATGATGGACATCTCCTTTAAATCGTTAACAATATTTCTTATTAATCTTTAAGAGTAATCGAAAGGCTAATCTCCCAATTTCCATCTCCTGGGGGTTATCACGAGGCCTGCTAGACTGAAAACTTTCCACAGAAGCTGTGCCAGGAATAGTTCGGTTGCGGCGATAAAATAATTTTTGTATGTTTGGAAACAGTTACAAAGTATTCAAAGACTCAGAAATTCAAAGATTCAATTTCAAAGACGTATTCTTTTGTTCTTCTGCTGCACGCCATTTTTAAAATATTAAAGAATGTATCTTTTTCAGTAAGTTCGTTACAAGTAACTCGTTACTATCCAAACCCAACATTGGTTTATTGTATGTTATACATACTACGACATAAAACAGAAAATCTTTGGGCAGAAATATCTTGTCATACTATGAACATAATTTTAAATAAAAGTATTTTCGTTGATCCAACATTATCTCTGCTAAGGCTTCAATATAAAATTTGAATACAAATTTCTGCTAGTGGGATATAACCTTGACCCTTTTTGTGAATATTAAAATAAATTCCACTAAAATTATGTATTTCTTTCCTTAATTTACCAGCATCACGGTGTCGAATGTTAAGGAAAAGAAAATGCCTCCAGGGCGCCGATATCCTAGTGGTCGTAATGGACCCGGAGGTCGAATGCAGTTCAGTCCGCCGAATATTGGAGGTACTAATTCCTCTTCTGGAATTGGAAATGGGGCAGACGATAAAAAATCCGGAGACTCAGTCGGAGGACGTTTATTAGCCCCAAAACATGTGCCAATTCCAACAATTCCTGTAGATGGACAACTAATGTTTGAGGCACTTTCTCTTGCAACGTCAATTATTGCGGCATGCTTGCAACTTCTCCACTTGTACAGAACTATTTGGTGGCTCCCACAATCGTATAACGAGTACACTATGGTACGTTATTTGTTAAATATTGTTCTTTTCTCAAAGTAAACAAATACGAATCCTTTTAAAAATAAATTTCTTTGTAGAACTTTTACCTGATAGATCCTCATTTACTGATATTTATCGGCACGATGGTAGCCCGAAGATTTATTTATGCTCTTTTGCAAAAAATTATGGATTCGGTAGCACCGACTCTTTGGCTACCAGCAGCACAACAAGTTTTGAGGTAAAAATCTAAAATTGAGTGTAAAATGCTTGAAAAAAGTATGATTAAATATTGTCTTAAATAATTTTGCTTAGGGTGATTCTTCTTATAATTGTGATCGGGATTCTTGGTTGGTGCCTGTACTACATGAGCGAAAAACATAATATCATGAAAGTCTTTTATCTTTGCTATCCGTGAGTATTGCTCATTATTTTATCAATTTAGATTACTAATACTAACACAGGGTTGCTACAAGACCTGGACGATATGGAAAAGTCATGGAATTTTGAAAAAATGACTGGATTCTTTGTATTTGCACCTACATCAAAGTTTATATTTATGGATTTCTATGAAAATTTTTAAGAATTTCTACGAAAATATCTACAACTTTTCATGCATTTTGGACTTCGAATGATTTTTTCGTAGAAAACGATAGTAACAAATTTTAGATTTTCGAACTTTTCCGTAGAATGACGTACATTTTAAGGGAATAATTTTTCGTAGGAAAAATTTCAGCGTCAATTTTTGCAGTATGCATTAATTCAGTTTAATTCACACAATACATCAAAAAATTTCAAATCCCGAAAAGATCTGTTTTTAAATTTTCATCGTCTAAAATTTTACAAATATTGATATTGTGTCAGTTCGGGGCAGACTGCCATAAATTTTCTATTCTTTTTAAAAAATTGTTTAGAGGTTCCGCTAGGCTGTCTTAGGTCCGAAAATGAATTTTCTTAGTTTTCGATTTTTTTAAAATACAAATTTAAAGCTCAAAAATCCTTTTGCCTGTAGAAAGTATTTGTTATTTATTGGGGAATAAGCCCTAAATTTTATGAAGTAAACAATTTTTTTTAAAGATATTATCGGGCTTAGAATACGAAAATTTGTAATTTCATTACAATTGTCTGAAATGGCCCCTAAACATTTTTTTCTTCAATAATATGCTCAAGATTTCTTCTAAAATATAAAAAAATATTCTCCATAACAAATAAATTTAAAAAATTTACACGGGGTGATAGGAAAAAATTTTGATTTCGAAATACACATTTTTTAATACTAGTTTAAAGATTCCTATGGTGCTTTAAAATGTATTTCAGCGAATTTAGAATGAATTCCTAAGAACTCAAGCTAAAGTCAAAACAATTCAGGTCAAATTTTAAAAAATGCAAAAGTATTAAGAAAAGGTCCAAAAAATGGAAGTGAATTTAGAACAACTCAAGGGAATTCAGGAGACTAATGAAACACATAAGAATTTGAGTGCATTTTTGCTAGTAAATTGGAAAAAAATTCAAAAATATTAACAAAATTCATTGAATGCATTAAGTTTGGAGTGAACTTAAAAAAAAATTTAATTCTTCTTCAACGTCCAACATTTAAATTCAATTTAATTGAATTTGATTAAATTTGGTCGTTTGACTCTTTTTTTTTTAATTTACAAGAATTTTGTAGTGGAATATGTCTCCAAATTTGTTGGTCGTTGGATGCTTGGTTTTATTAATTTCCAAGAATTTCGTAGTAGAATTTTTAAAATCCAAAAAAATTCCATTGAATTCAGATAAATGGGAGTGAATAGAAATTTGATGAAATTGACAAGAATTCAAGGTGAATTTAAAAGTCTTCAGGATGAATTTAAAAAATTGAAAATCAAAAAAGGATCCATTGAATTCAGTGAATCTCAAGGGAATTCTGAAAAAATCAGGGTGAATTCAAAATAATTTTAAAAAATTGAAAAATAGGTATAGACCTAAATTCTATAGTGGTTAGCCCTTGGTTCTCTATTTTAATTTATTGAAAAAAGTAACTGAAGTGATTTTTTCATTTAAATAAGTGACTATAGTGACTTTATCTTCAAAAACTGACTAAAAAGTGATTTGAAAAAAATTATTGATCTTTTTTAGGTAAATTTTAGCTAAAAATACATTTTAAAGTGCTGTAGGAATCTTTAAACTATAAAAATATGTATTTTTGTGTATTTCGAATAAGATTTTTTTCTGTCACCCAGTATAAATATTTTAAATTTATTCATTATGGGGAATATTCTTCTTATATTGTAGAAGGAATTCTGTGCATATTATTTCAGAAAAAAGAATGTTTGGGGGCCATTTCAGACCATTAATTGTAATGAAATTCAACATTTTCATATTCTAAGCCCGATGATATCTTCAAAAATGTTTTTTTTTTATTTCATAAAATTCAGAGGTTAATCCACAATAAATAAAAAATACTTTGCAGGGGTGTAAGAATTTCTTAGCCTTAAATTTGTATTTTTTTTTTAAATCGAAAATTAAGGAAATTCGTTTTCAGACCTAAAACGGTCTAGCAGAACCTTCAAACAATTTTCAAAAGGAAAAGAAAATTTATAGCAGTATTTTTTCACCAAAGAGTAGAAATCTAGGAGGTAGCGTTTGCAAAATTCAAAAATTCAAATTTTTTTGGGTACCCTAACGTTTATTTTCCTAAAATTTCATACAATGATGTAATTATTCATAAATATTTGTAAAAATTCGTAATTTACTATAAAAAAGCTATATAAAATTAAGATTGTGTTTTGTGTTTTAGATTTTCATAATTTTTTTAGAAACTTTGGATTTTTCATACAAAGTCATAAAACTTCATAATTATTCATTAAAAATCTTGATTTGTCATACATTGTAGTTTTCTGTGCCGAACTATTACAAAATCTATCATTTTCTACGATTATCTGTAAAAATGACGTTTTCATAGAACGTTGTAATTTGTCGTAAAAATTTTTTCCGCCACGATTTGAGTTGATTGACTGGATTTTTTAAAAAGTTTACTGCAGTTTTATCAAAAGTAGACCTGGAAAACCCGGAAAAGTCATTGAATTTGGAAACCCGACCTCTGTAGCAACCCTGAATTTAGGTTACTCATACTAACACTTTTCTTTGTGTATTAAAATTCTGTTCACTTACTTCCAGAAGTATTTCTGTCTATTTTCTGATGTTCGGAGTGAGCATAGGACCCTTTTTTGACATATCTACTACGCCTTTGTACGTCAAAGATGATCGCAAAACAAAATACTTACTCGGTAAAATCTCTTTTCTTAATATTACTTAACTCTTCATAATTTTTGGGTGTTATTATTTTTCTTTTTATGATAAATTACAGACAGACCGTTGCACAATTGTTCATTAAGTGCACCAGCCATCAGGGCGGAGGTATCGAGTTTGAGATTAGACTTTAATCGAAGATTGAAACGAGCCCTTTTTGCTTCCTCTGGTAGTGCCTATCTTTGTGGAATAGCACCGATTATATTTGCACCTCAGCATTTAAATTTCAACGTGACGTGGGTGACACAGCACATAGTTTTGTTTTGGCTTGGAAGGCTGAGTGCACATTTTGCGCAAGCTTATCCTGTGAGGTAAGTCGGGAAAACCGGGAACTTTTTGGGACCGGAAAAAAACCGGGAAGTGAGAGTGAATTTATTTTTCGACCGAGAATTTTTCACATTCTGGGTTAATTTCTATTAGAAATCCTTATCCAATCACTTTAAATTTCACTTGATATCATTTAAAATAATTTGAGATTGAATGAGTTTGGTTTTAAATTCTTTAAAATATTTACGTTTCGAGAAAGGAAATTTTACAGTTTTAAGCACTTATAATTTTAAATTATTGAATTTCAAAGAATAACTGTAAAATTGTTTAATTTTCAAGACTTCAATTTATAAATTTAATTTTTAGGTGTGAATTTTCAATTGTTTAATTGAGAACATTAATAATTTAAAAATACACAATTTTGAGTTTCAAATGTTCGAGTCTGTCAGCGAGTCGCATTTTTACTTTTGGAAGAATTTAAAATGCAACATTGAATAATTTTAGGTCGCAACTTGAATTAGGTAATTTCAAATCTGTGTTTGAAACTCAACCATTGTTATTCGAACACGTCTGGATTTAACAAATTTATGTCAATTTGAAAGCATTAATAGTTGATATTTTCATAATTTAAAACCTTTCAAATTCAAACATAAAAAATTGGACAGTTTCGTATTTAAAATCTTGATAGTTGTTGCTCAATTTTCTAAGATAGAATTCTTCAATATTGAATAATTAGAAAATTGTTTGGTTCTAAATTTAAATCGTTGAAAGTGGCAGATTTCGAAAAGAAAGCCATAATATTTGAATTATTATTATTTCAGAACGATCATAATCGAATAATTTCATACTAAAATCCTTAAAATTCGACAATTTTAGGTTAGGGGCTCTTCAAATTTTACAAGTGTGAATTAAAACCTTATACGGTGGGTCTCAACCTAGTTCAACCTAAAAGTCCAGTTACTCAATGGTACTTTACGGAATACAAGTCTGTGATAATACCCAGACAATATATGCACAAAAATAAAATAATCGTTGAAGGGCTTTTTTAAAAAATTCAGATTTTAAGATCGAAAATTTTGTTGTTTGAAATTTTTAGTTTATGTTGCATGAAAAATTAAGTAAAAAAGTCTTATGAAATATTTTTGTAAAGTGATTACCTTGAGTCCTGCGACAGGTTTTGTAGTGTCAACAAGTCCTTTTCACCTAAAAAGTTAATGAAAAGCTTGATTACTCGGCATTTATTTGCAAAATACGATTGTCTGATGACCCACTAACATTTTTAGTATGAAATAAAAGAAATCGCCGGAGGGCTTTTTTTGATAAAGGAAAATTTTAATTTTGTTATAAAATAAAATTTTAAAATTTTATAAAAATAGGAAAGAGCAAAAAAAGAGACTTTTCAAATTTAATTAAAACAGTTTTGCAAGAATTTTCTCATTTAAAATATAAAAAACCTCCATAGAATTGTAAAATTATTTTTATATAAATATTTCTCAAGATATTTTCACTCCATTTTTTATGCAAAATAACCTTAACGAAAAAAGTAGCAATATTCAAAAGAATTCAAATTTTTGAAAGAAGCCCTCCGGCGATTACTTTTATTTCGTACTGAAAATATTAGTGGGTCATTAGACAATCATATCCTGCGAAGAAATGCCGAGTCATCAAGCTTGTCAACAAACTTTCAGGTGAAAAGGACTTGTTGACACTGCAAAACCTGTCGCAGAACTCAAGGTAATCATTTTGCAAAAAGATTTCGTAAGACTTTTTTAGTTCATTTTTTATGCAAAATAACTTACACGTAACATAAACTAAAAACTTGAAAACAAAATTTTTCGATTTTAAAATTTAAATTTTTTTAAAAAGCCCTCCAACAATTATTTTAATTTTGTGCTTAAATTGTCAATATCATCACAGACTCATATTCAGCAAAGTACCATTGAGTAACTTAACTTTTAGGTTGAACTTGGTTGAGACGCACCGTGCTTATTGCACAATTTCCAGTTAAAATCCTCCATAGTTGAATAATTTTGAATTGAAGCCGCTTAAATTTTTTGAATTTCAGTTTGATACTTTACAAGTTGAACAATTTTATACTAGTAGCATGTGAAATTGAATTATTTGGAATTGAATCTTTGAAAGATATACGAGTACGATTTTGTTTAAAATTGGAAGGGACAATTTTAAACAGAAATCATTCAAATTGGAACAATTTTTTAATTGGAAAATTCAACATTTTTGGGTACATAATTTTAAATCGTTCATAATTGTGCAATTGAAAAATTTAAACCTTTTAATACTTGAACTTGAACTACATTTAAAGTTGAATAGGCGAAGATTGAAATTTTGAGAATCAGACAAGTTTGATTTAAAAGCGCATCGAGTTTTACAATTTTTGATTGAAGCATTAAAAACTGGTTAAAAATTGTACAGTTTCCGTTTGTAATCCTTCATAGTTAAATAATTTTAAATTGAAGACACTCAAAATTTAATAATTTCAGTTTGATACAAGTTGAACAATTTTAAATTTGTAGCTTGTGAAATTGAATAATTTCGAATTGAAGCTTTCAAAATTATAAAATTTTATTTAAAATTGGAAGGGACTATTTAAAATAGCGTTCAAATTATAAAAATTTTTAGGTTGTAATATTCAACATGACTAAATTTAAAAGTTTCAAATTAGTACAATTGAGGGTCCGGATGCAATAAGGGCACATACAATTTTCTCATGCGAAAACGAAGTCCCCTGGAAGCTTTCGAAAAAATTTTCGAATTTTAATTTTTAAAAGATATATATATATATGGATGTGAAATTTGATTGCGCATCTTTTTGTCTTAAGAAAAAAAGTTATAACTTGTTTAATCTAAAAATTAAAGCCAAAAAACTTACTTTTCTGAAAAAGTCGATTTTAATCCGTTTTTCACTTCAACTCGTGCTCTGCTCGTCAGTTTTTTAAATTTTTGAATGAAATTTTCAGCAAATATACCTTAGGGTATACTTCGATTCATAGAGGAACAGGAATCCAAAATAAAAATTTTTATCAATTTTTTTGATGCTCGGCGTGAATCGGACTTTTGTAACTTCCAGCGTTTCGTTTATCGAGCGAATTTTGAGCAAGCAAAGACTT
>JAUMHM010000072.1:6379568-6394523 GCA_032362435.1 Melikaiella ostensackeni | reverse complement strand
GAGCACGAGTTGAAGTGAAAAACGGATTAAAATCGACTTTTTCAAAAAAGTAAGTTTTTTGGCTTTAATTTTTAAACGAAAAAAGTTACAACTTTTTATCTTGAGAAACAAAGATGTGCAATCAAATTTCACATCCATCTATATCTTTTAAAAATTAAAATTCGAACATTTTTTTGAAAGCCTCCCGGGGACTTCGTTCTCGCACGAGAAAATTTTATGTGCCCTTATTGCATCCCTCAATTTTCAACCAGTTTAAAATTGCTCAATCTTAAATCTTTAATTCTCAATTTCAAACGAGTAAAATTTTTAATTATTTCGTATTAGATTCGTCACTTTTGAGATTCTTTTTTGAATGCTTCAAATTATAAATAGTCTGAACTGTTTAAATTGAAGGTTTGAATGTGAACATTTAAATAACCGGGAAAAACGTTTAAAAACTGGGAAATGAACAGGCATTTTGCATTCTTATCTTGCAATTTAACAGCCATTCTGATAATCTTCGTAGTTTATATAGAGGATACACAAAGGTCGAAGAGAATAGAAATATTTCTGACTTCTGATCGTTTTATTTTTTGGATCGTTAGGTACTGCGACGTTTTACACAGGGCTGCTCTCCACCTCGGAAGGTGGTACAAGGTTGAAGGTCGTAACATCCATTTGCCAGCGCAGACATGGAACGATTCTGTTCTGTGGCCACATGGATCGCTAGTTAAGCACAACAAAGAGCTGTACCGTTCGGAAGGTCTTTGCACATCTGCCGAACCAGGAAATTCGAGCCACTATCGTTTCCACGTAAGCAAATATACGGTTCTATCTTTTTATTTTATTTTAAGTGAACATGGATCTCGAACTTAGCAGACGTTCAAATGACAAGGATTTTGATTGCCTAATCCCCCTCGGACACAATCTCTTTGAAAAACTCCATTCAATTCTTTTGTTTCTTTAATTTTCCAAAGACATTTTCCCAAGATGTTTAGATTTCTAGTACAATATTTCTACGAAAATGTCCCGTAAGCGATCTATATTTAAAATCCAGAAAGTCTTGCTTCATACGCAATAAAATGTTACAAATTTTCTTGCTTATACCCAGGTTCTACCAAAAATCAGTTTAGCCTTTCTTTCTTCTATTTACAATCAAATAGTCAGTGCAGTGTAGGATTATTATAAATTTTAAACCCTGTAATTTGTTCCTCGATCACTTGAATTGCATTTGGGACAGAACTGACTTGTAAACACTCTAGCAAAATGATCGATGTAGATATTTTTTTAGTGGCGAACGATTTTGGTTTGTGAGAATCGCTTAACATTCGCATCCGCCACTAAATTTTCTTCTGCACGGGACATTACTCTTCTACTTTCCACTCGTGATTGTTGGCACGGGTCGAGGTTGATCACTTGTCTTTTTTATTTACAGGCACTATTCAGCAACCCGACTATGCTGCTTTGTTCACTGTTAGGTCTTCAGATATCGCTTGTGGCTTTTCAACTGATGATACTGCTACACACAATAGAATGGTATCAAGTGTTGTCGATGGCTTTGCTTACAGTGACGAATTACTATACGTTGTTTAAACTTGCCAGAGACTATCTAGTTTGTTGGAAAGTGTACGGTGTAGAGCAGATCGTTCAAGAAAAGGGGCAAACTGCTCCGAGCAATGCCACTCAATAATAACTTATCTAAATACTACTACCCGTTTTCAAATACCAGCCAAAATTCTGGAAAACCGCGGAAAATTTAAGTGTTTTATCAACGGCGATTTTCACTGTGAAATTTAATATATTCTTTCCGCAAAGTAATCATTTTTCCTCGTCAGAGACTTTGGCAGGTGCACAGTGGGGCAAAAAAGGTTCTTCTGGTCAAATTAGTCTAGTTTATTTAAAACGAAAAATGAACTTTGCTGTTGAATAAAAAAAAATCGGCTGTCAGAAATCTCTTTGAAATTTAGCTAACTTTCAATTTTTCAAAGCATTCAAATCGTGTCAAAATTTAAGCCCTAGACAAATTTGTCCAGGAAAACTTTTCTTGTCCCACTGTGCGTTGGTGTATTTGTGTAAGGTTTTGCACAACCACGTGATATCGAGTCCTTTTTTAATGCGCAAAGATAAAGGGTGTTACAATTAGGAGAGATAAAACACCGCCATATACCAAAAAAATAGCTGTGGGCAAAGATGTAAATATGTGATTCAACGATGTTTGATTTAGTGTATCTTACTACCGATACGTAATAAGCGAAAAACGAAGTTCCTCATTTTCTAGCTTTTGTGTTGTCACAAGCTAACTTTATAAAAATACAGTCGATTCTTTGTCTTTAAGCGACGTATCAATTACTCTTATCCTTTTGATTTTTCATTGAAGAGGTTTTTTGATTTTCAAAGAGGCCTTCGTTTTATAAAACTTATAGTCTCTTGGTGATTCTACATTTAATGTTCACATGCGAAGCAAATAATGCAATTCTCTCACATAACTTATATTTATGTTTCTTCCGTGTTACATCCGAGCCAACTGGTTTTGAAAATACAGTTGACCTTTTGACAGTGTATGTTTCTATTTTTTTTCTCAATACCTTATTGAATAACGCCTTCGTTTCTACAGTTTTCGATTTTCTTTCCTCTACAGAGTATTTTCTACAATTCTACAGATCCCAGTGAATGCAGTTCCAGTACATTCCGTACGCAGACTCCTAAGACATCAATTCCTCCAGCTTTTGCCGCGAACTCCAAGTAGACAATCTACGCGTAGAAAACAAAGCTATCACGCTAATTAATCTCCCTTAGAAAAATCGGCCTCGTCATCCGATCGTGTAAGTTTTGGCAGCATGAGAAAGCGAAGTGTGAACGTTGAATTCTCCTCAAGAGAAAAGTGGATCGAACTATTCACTGCCAACGTTTCTTCTATTCCTTTTCGAACGTCGTACGTCGCGAAAGAGGAAGCGAATTGCGAGCATTCCTTTTCAATTTTCAGCCTTTGAGAAGGCGAAAATATTTTCGATTAAGAAGCTGCAGTGTCTTTCCTGCCAGTGAAAGAGACGATGGATCGAATTCCTTTCACTGAGGTCTGCAAACAAAGGAGGATTAAAGTAAGATAATAAAAGGATAAAACGAGTTAAAGAAAAATGAGGTTTATTTACCAGATTTACCTTCTTTTTGGATCCATTGACGTAGTCCTTGTACATTTCCGATCGCAGGTATCTTGAGTAGGAATCACTCTTCATTAAATGGTAGACGTGAGCCTTGAAATAAGAATTTAATTTAGAAATTCGGTTAATTATATTCACTTTTAAATTATTTTTCTCGTTTTTCTAATTTTGTGGGGAGATACTTACTGCTGCAACATCAAATGACCAACGATCCGGCTTTTCTAAGTTCCTTTTTGTACTTTCGAAAGATCGCGAATCGACGTTAATTGGACAACTTGCATCTTGACCCAGATATTCGTTCCAAATTTCTTTGACTCTTGCTTCGACAATTCGCTGGGGTAAAGTTTTTAATTCCTGAACGGATTCCCAGAATCTGTAAATGTAAGATTAGATTATTTTTTATTGTTTTTAAGAAACTGAAAGTTCCCACAATTACAGGGTTGCTGCAAGGCCTGGAAAAGTCATGGAAATTTTAAAAAATGACTGGATTTTTTGTGTTTGCACCTACTTCAAAGTCTTGATAATTATTTTGGTACTTCGCGGAGAATTTTAAATTTGCGAATCGATAAGAAATGATTATTTTACTAATAAAAATAATAAGATAAAAATAATTTTAGAATTTTTTTCTAATTTCATTATATTAGTGAGAATTGTTTAGAATTCAATAATCATTGAAAAGACCTTTACATTCCCTGGTGGAAATAATTTCTATGACTTTGTATCAAAACTTTCATGAATTTCTATGAAAATTTCTGAAAATTTCTACGAAAATATCTATGACTCTTAACGGAACTTTCTACGAACTTCTAAAGCATTTCGGACTTGGAATAGTTTTTTTTTTGTAGAAAGCCATAATAAAAAATCTCAAATTTTCATACTTTTCCGTAGAATGGCGTACACTTTAAGGGATTAATTTTTCGTCGGAAGGATTTTGGCGCAATTTGCTGTAATATGTCTTAATTCCAGTTAATTCACACAATATATCAAAAGTTTTTTAAACCCCAAAATCATCTGTTTTTAAATCTGCATCGTCTAAAATTTTGCAAATATTGATACTGTGTCAGAATGGAGTGGACGAGGATCATTCCCCTTTAGAAAACCCTTAAAATTTTGTCAGTTTTCACGTACCTTTCACCGTTTTCGAGAAATTTCAAAATTAAGAAAATATGAATACCCTGGAAAAATTGTTTACGAAAAAACTAAAACGTTTTACGATGGTCAGTGATGGGAAGTAACTAGTTCCTTTCAACTAGTTACTATAACTAGTTACTTTTTTTGGCAACGATTGTGATAAAGAAGATACTTTTGTAAATAAGTAACGAATTGGTAACTAGTTAAATTTTTTTCAGTAACAGTAACTATAAAAATCGTTACATTTTCAATCACTTTCGAAATATGGTTCACAAGTGTTTTGTACGACAATCAATCAATTTTATTTCTTTTGCAATTATTTTTTCATTTTCACTATTCAGATTGGGGCAGCAGATAGCCATAGAGAATTATAGCCCAATATAGGAAAATTGACATTTTTCTCTCACACTGGAATTCAAAATTTTCTAAAATCTATAGAAACACTTTTTTTGGTTGAAAATAAATTTTTTAACTGAAAATTCAACTATTCTAGTTAAAAATTTAACATTTTAGTTGAAAATTCATCTCTTTGGTTGAAAAACCAACTATCTTGATAGAAAATCATTCTGTTCGGTTAAAAATTCAACTGTTTTATTGAAAATTCGTCTTTTTGGATTAAAAATTTAACTATTTTGATAGAAAACTCAACTATTTGGTTGAAAATTAACTTTTTTGTTGAAAATTTAACTCTTGTGTAGAAAATTCGTCTTTTTGGCTTGAAAATGCCACTTTTTGGTCAAAAATTAATTATCTGTTTTGGTTGAGAATTCAACTATTTTTTTTGAAAATTCAAAAATGGTTTAAAGTTGAAGTACTTTGTTAAAAATTCATTCTTTTTGTTGTAGATTCATCATTTTAGTTGGAAATTAATCTCTTAGATTAAAAATTTAACTATTTTCTTGAAAATTCGTTTTCTTTTTTTTTAGAAAATTAATCTTTTTAGTTGAAGATTCATCTTTTTTGCTGAAAATTCAACAATTTTGTTAAAAAATCCTTCACTTTTGTTGAAAGTTTAACTGTTTTCATAAAAATTTGTCTATTTGGATTGAAAATTCAACTACGTACTTGGTTGAAAGTTGAACAATTGTGTTGAAAACTCATTTTTTAATCTGTAGATTCATCATTTTAGTTCATAATTCACCACTTTGGTTGAAAATCCAACTATTATTGGTTAAGAATTCATTTTTTTGTTAAAAATTTAATTATTTGTTTAAAAATTAATTATTTTGTTCGAAAATCAACGTTTTTTAAAGAAAATAATTCTATTGGGTTGAAAATTCAACTGTTACGTTGAAAATTCGTCTTTTTGGGTTGAAAGTTCAACTATTTTGGTAGAAAACTCAACTATTTGGTTGAAAATAACCTTTTTTGTTGAAAATTTAACTCTTGTGTAGAAAATTCGTCTTTTTGGCTTGAAAATGCCACTGCTTGGTTAAAAATTAATTATCAGTTTTGGTTGAGGATTCAAGTATTTCTTTGAAAATTCAAAAAGGGTTGAAAGTTGAAAGTACTTTGTTCATTCATTTTTTTGGTTGTAGATTCATCACTTTAGTTGAAAATTAAACTCTTTGATTAAAAATTCAACTATTTTCTTGAAAATTCGTTTTCTTTTTTGGTAGAAAATTAATTTTTTCAGTTGAAGATTCATCTTTTTTGCTGAAAATTCAACAATTCTGTAAAAAAATCATTCACTTCTATTGAAAGTTCAACTGTTTTCATAAAAATTTGTCTATTTGGATTGAAAATTCAACTATGTACTAGGCTGAAACTTGAACAATTGTGTTAAAAACTCATTTTTTAATCTGTAGATTCATCATTTTAGTTCACAATTCACCACTTTGGTAGAAAATCCAACTATTGTTAAGAATTCATTTTTTTTGTTCAAAATTTTATTATTTGTTCAAAAATTTAATTATTTTGTTCGAAAATCAACATTTTTGATAGAAAATCATTCTATTCGGTTGAAAATTCAATTGTTATGTTGAAAATTCGTCTTTTTGAGTTGAAAGTTTAACTATTTGTTAAAAATTCATTTTTTTTGGTTGAAGGTTAATAATTTTAGTTGAAAATTCATCTCTTTCGTTGAAAATTGAACTATTTTGTTAAAAAAAAATTTCTTTGGTTCAACATTAATTTTTTTACTGAAAATTTAACTATTCTATTTTTGGTTTAAAATTTGTATTCTTTATTTGCGGGTTCAATTATTTGGTTGAAAGTTTAACCACTTGGTTGAAACTTGAACTCTTTCTGTTAAAAATTCATTTTTTTGGTTAAACATTAATTTTTTGATTGAAAATTAATTATTCAATTTTTGGTTGAAAATTCAACTGTTTGGTTTGAAAATTTATCTTTAATCTGCTTATTTGAAACGACGACGTAACTAGTTACTTTTTTCGTGTTGTAACGGTAACGATAACTAGTTCCTTTTAAAAAGTAACTTACCCATCACTGACGAGCGTAACGTTTTCATATAAAATTGTAGAAAATTATCGATTTGGGCTTTTACATTTTCCTAATTTTTCATAGAAATATGTAATTATATATTCCTTAAACTTTGTAGAAATTCGTAATTTCTTACAAAAACGTATTTAAAATTATGAAAAACTAAATTGAAAACTAAACCTTCATTTTGGAGTCGTAGATTTTTTTCCTCATAAAATAGTATTTATCAATAATTGTGTGTAGAAATTTGTAAATTTATTTCAAAAATCTGAAAAACTTTAAATATAGTTAATTTTGTAAATTTTCGTTATTTTGTGTAGAATTTCGTAATTTTCTACAAACACATATTAAAAATTATGAAAAACTAAATCTTCATTCTGGGATTGTAGATTTGTAATTTTCTAAAAACAAGATATCAAAAACTACATTTGTAATTTTCTCCAAAAAACTAAAAAAATGAGATTGCGTTTTTTGTAGATTATCATAATTTTTCTTTGAAAATCTGGAATTTTCCTACAAATTTGTAGTTTCTATGCCGAACTATTACAAAATCTATAATTTTCTACGACCATTTGTAAAAAGGACGTTTTCATAGAATTTTGAAGTTTGTCGTAAAAAAATATTCCACCAGAGGTTGTATTAATTAATAATTGTACAAGACATTGCTGATAAATTAGTTTGCAACCAGTAGAATGTGTTGAAATTTTGAATATAATTGACTGGATTTTTTAAAAAGGAGACCTAGAAAACCTGGAAAAGTCATGGAATTTTGAAACCAGACTTCTGTAGCAACCCTGAAATTAAAAGTTTACACAATTAGATATTTACTTGAGATTCTCTCCACTGAATTCTTTTTCCAAAAATCGTTCAAATTGTTCCCTGCCGACAGGATCTCGAAGCAGTTCATTAAGTCCAAAAGCCCATCTTCTGACTCTCCTCACAGGCAAATCTCTGTCGGGTTTTAATTCAAAATGATAATAATTAAGAAAATTGTCAACATGGATATTTCTCAGGTAGGGCGCCGTCTATAAACCACGGGGCCAGTTTGAGGTCCTGAATCTTCGAACTTTTCAGAAAAACATGAAAAATTAAGAATATTTTTACGAATTTTTGTTTGTACTTCCTACTTTGTATCATTAAGCTTATGTTTTAAGAAAAACCGCGTGTGGGGGGGGGGCAAATGTGGTAAAAAATTGTCCACGTGATATATGGACGGCTCCTAGTGAAATGATTTTTCGAAGATGAAAAATGCTGCATACCCCATTTTGTCTTGTTCCCACATTTCCAAACTATCAGACACCCAAGGGTTTGTCAGTTCTGGTTGCGTGAAAAATGGATCGTACTCTGCGTATTGTTCGAAGTAGCCTATAAGCCTGAAACGTGTATTATTCTACTTGAAACAATAGCTCAATGCTGTTGATCGAAGTCAGGAAATTGAAAAGCAATCGAGGAAACAGTATTGGAACACCTATTAATATTCGTTCCGAATTATTGATTGAAAATTTAATTAGAAACGGGTAATTGAAGAGCAATCGGAAGACAATATTGCCGTTGGTAGATAATAAATACGATTTTATTATGCTGCATTTTGAGACAAAATTAAAAATTAAAATTCAAGTCGTTTTTTTTTAGTTTATTGACTTTCGAAGATTTTTTTTAAAGTTTGAGGAAATTAAGTTATCTTGCTTCATATTTCTAAAAAAATTCTAGAAGATTCTAGATATCTAGATCATTCCGAAACTTTTTGAAATATAGCATAAAAGTTTGAAATTTTCTAGAAAAGGCTAGAAATGTCTAGAGTATTCCGGAATAATTTAACAGAATATTCCGATTCCTTCTAAAATATTCTAGAAATTTTTATAGAATATTGCAGAAGTTTAGAACAATCTAGAACGATTCGGCATGTTCTCGAAAAATCCAGATCATTTCCGAATATCTGGAGAAAAATTCCAAAACACCGCAGAATATTTTAGAAAATTTGAGAACATACCAGAAGTTTCAGAGATTTTTGGAAATAAAAGAATATTCTAGCAAATCTTGGAACTCTATAATTTTTGGAGAGTTTTAGAATAATCTAGGAAATTCCGGAACATTATAGAAAAATCTTAAACATTCCACAACCGACACATCAACATCAAAATATTAATTAATTAATTACCCTGGTCGACAAAGTAACATCAATATTCTACAAATGGCAAAAATTTCAGAATAATCTAAAAAAAATTTCACGTTCTTGGCGAACTTTCTAAACTCCTCAAGAGTACTCCAGAAAAGTTCAGAAATTTCTAGAATGTTCCAGAATTCTCGAATTATCTAGAAAATTACAGATCCTTCTTGAAATCCTAAAATATTCCAGATTGTTCTAGAACATGCCAGAATATTCTAGAAAACTATACATTTATTGAATATTCTGGAATGCTTTAGAATAGGTAATACAAAAAATTGAGAAACAACCAAAAAAATTGAAGACATTACAGAATATTTCAAAAGAGTTTAGAATATTCTACAAACTTCAAGAAGATTCCAGAATTTCAAAATAATCTAGAACACTGTTCAACATTCTACAACATTCTAAAGGTTTCCAAAATTTTCCACAGAAGTTTTAAACACTTTTTTTAGAAATAAAATAATATGCCCGAAGATTTCAGAACGCTATAGAATATTCTAGAAAATTTCAGACTACTTTAGATTATTCAGGGTGGCCGTTTTAATCCAGGAAAAAATTCCCTGGGTTTTTCCGATGCCAAAAAATTTTTCGCAGTTATTGAAATTAAAAAACTTGAACTCTAAACCTGAAAATATATTTACTTGATGTAATAAAAACAGAACTGCAAATTAAAGAGCTCAAACTGGAACTCTTTTGAATTTTAAACTTTTAAAATTGAAGCTTATCAAGTTTTTAATTCAGAAATTTTTTATTCAAACGCTCATTAATTTGCACATATAAAATGGAAGCTTTCAAAAATTTTCAATTGAACAATTTTAAATTAAATTCGTTAAACTGAAAAATTAAAAATTTTAAACTTTTATAAATTGAACAGTTCAAAGATATCTGGTGAAAAATTATAAATTCATCCAAATATAAATTTGTAAATGTTCACAATTATTATATAATTTTAAGGGGATGGCATAATTTTATCGAAAAATAAAAATCCCGAATGCTGAAAAATACCAAAAATATAATTATCGAAATAGAAAATTTCCGACATTTCAAATTATCGAAAACAAATAAAACTACCTCAAATCTTGATTAAGGAAACTGAAATATTCTGAAAGTGAAAGTAAAGGAAAATTGAAAAATTCTGAGGTTTCAAATTATTGAAATTATTAATTTCCCGAAATTGTATTTTTACTTGAATTGTAAAACCAAATTTTCAAAATTTATTAATTTCGAGAATTTGAAACTTCGGGTATGAAAATTTTCGTAATTTAAAATTTTTGAATTTTTCTAGTTTCGTTAAGTTTGATTTGCAGAATATTTCAGTTTCGTTAATAAACAGTTTCGGTAGTTTTATTTCTTTTTCGGTAATTTTAAGTCGCTTCAAATTATTCATTGTTCAGTTGTTATTTGTACATCAAATGTCAACACTTTCACTGACATATTAAAAACGTTTAAAATGGAACAATTGAAATTGTAACCTTTGAAGTCGAAATTTAGCACTCTAAAATTTTAACGATTCATGGTTTTCTATTTCAAACAATTCGGTTTCAAATTGTTTAGTTTTAAATATTTAATTTCTATAGCTCATTTTTAATGAACAGTCAAATACTGCAAAATAAGGAAAAAAATACAAATTGAATAGGTTATAAATGGAATATTTTAGTCGGAAACAACATTTAAATAAGATTCGAAATTGACAAAAAACGTATAATTATGAATCTAT
Organism: Melikaiella ostensackeni; assembly: GCA_032362435.1. NCBI lineage: Eukaryota > Metazoa > Arthropoda > Insecta > Hymenoptera > Cynipidae > Melikaiella > Melikaiella ostensackeni. The sequence goes on along the minus strand of JAUMHM010000072.1, from coordinate 6,383,929 downwards.
CAATTTGAAATTATTTGAAATTTGATAATAGTTTACAATGTTCCAATCGGACGTTTGCATTTATTCAACTACTAAGGCTTTCGAATTGAAACAGTTCAATTTTTAAAGTTAAAATCTGTAAATTGTTTAATTTTGAACAGATTCAAAATCGGTCTGTAAAATCAATTATTGTTCAATTTTTAATACTCAAACTCCAATTCAATTTTAAAAATCACTAATTAGTTTATATTCACAGTTGGTCAACTTAAAACGTTCTTTATCAGAAATTTTCAATTTTAAACGTTTTTTATTTTGACTTGTTAAAGTCTTCAAAACTGCATTTTAAAATTCTTTAAATTGAAAACGTAGAATTACGCATTGTAAACTGAATGATGTCATAATTGAAAAAGTTAACAACTGAGCTTAACGTTCAAAAAAAGTTTGAAATTGAACTGATTTTTTGTATTCTATCATGTGATATGAAATTTATGATATTTCAAGTGATTGGATAGATTTTTCTTTTAAAAATTTATGGAATTCCCGGTGAAAAAATAAATTCACTGTCATTTTCCGGTTTTCCCGGTTTAGCAGCCACCCTGTTATTGCAGAATATTCAAATATATTCAAAGAATTCTGAAACATGTTCAAAATTTGTGAAAAATAGTGTTTGTCTGCCATGTTCCTTTAAAAAATTTCTTCTACCTTTGATTAATAATTAAAGAAGCTGCATCTCATTATAAATCGATAATTTTTTATTAATAAATCTTTTGAACAACTCCCCAACAATTCAACATAGAAAAAATGATGCAATTTACTACTTTTTGAATCTGGTTACAAAATTAACACGTTTTATTAAAATAATTAAAAATATTAATAATTTACAAAAATACTTCTCGAAATTTATAAAATTGATTCTAGAAAATCTAAAAAAGTCAGAAAATTGTTAAATTGAAACTAAATGGTTAGTATGTCAAATCTTTTAAGGCGCGTGTTAAGATACTATTCGTTACATCATGCCCCTGAATACAAGTAGGAAAGTTCAAGGGACAACGAGATGGGCTAACGATTCATTTCTCGACCAGTACAAGTAATTCCAACTAGAATTCTGCAATAAAAATTCCTAAGTTTAATCCTAAAACAATTTCTATTGGTTAATTTTTATTAAAATTTACTTACGCATCTGCAACTTTCGAAATTTTGATAATTCGTCGATCAACTCTCTGTTTCAGGATATCCACATCCCTTTGTAAAGATTCAGCGGACTGCTTCAACATAGAATTTGTACGAGGAGGAGAAATTCTTCCACCTGCTACTCCCAGCTGCAAATGCCTACTTGCTTTAACAAGAGGTTTGTGGCTACGACATGCCTTCTTTATGTCGAGTTCTGTTGTATTGACACAACCAGGCTAAAATTAATTTCAGGAACATCAATTTTAATTTAGGATTAATTTATAATTTAAAGAGTTCAATTAATTTTCATTCAAAGGGATTAGGGGCCTTTCAAAAACTACGTCACACTTTCAGCGGAGGAGAGCGAAAAGTTTTGTGACGTAGGAGGTAGGGTTCACGCTGTATGTGAAACCACACATGGAAAATATGAATGTGAATCACGATTTTTTTAAATGCTTAAAAAAATGAAAATTAGTGATTTTATTTAACAAGTAAAATATCTAAATGTGGGCATCATTCCTCTTTTTCCCCATGTTTTCAAGAAGCTTCCCCTTTTTCTCTTTTTATCGCTGAAATGCAAACGGAATTAATAGAATCCAATAAGAAAATCCGACGGTTTTTCGTGGAAAATTAATTCTTTTCAATTGAAAAGTCTACTATTATATTTTTGGTTCAGAAATCATATCTTGGTTAAAAATTCTACTATTTAGTTGTAGATTTAACTAATATCTTAAAAATTCATCTTTTTTGGTTGAGAATTCAGCTACTTGATTGAGAATTCAACTACTTGATTGAAAGTTGAACTTCTTTGTTGAACATTCATTTTACTGGTTGAAGATAGAACTATTTTGTTGAAAATTCGTTCTTTTTGGTTGAAAATTGATCATTTTCAGTTGAAAATTCAACAGCCTGGTTGAAAATTTATGTATTTTGTTGTAAATCCGTATTTTGTTGTGCAAAATTAATCTCCTTGATTAAAAATTTAACTGCTTGGTTGGAATTTGAACTATTTTGATAAAAATTCATTTTATTAATTGAAGATCCATCTCTTTGGTTGAAAATTTAACTATTTTGTTGAAAATCAAAATTTCCAACTGCAAATTTAATTATTCCATTTTTGGTTGAAAATTGATCGTTTTCAGTTGAAAATTTAACAATATGGTTGAAAATTTACGTATTTTGTTGTAAATTTGTCTTTTCTGGTAGAAAATTAATCTCCTTAATTGAAAATTGAAGTGCTTGGTTGGAACTTGAATTACTTTGTTAAAAATTCATTGTATTAATTGAAGATCCATGTCTTTGGCTGAAAATTGAAGTATTTTGTTGAAAATTTGTTTTTTGTTTTGATTGGATATCAATTTTTCCTACCGCAAATTTAACTATTCCATTTTTGGTCGAAAATTCAACTGTTTTTTTAAATTAATCTTTTTGGGTTGAAGACTATTATTTTCGCAGAAAATTTAATTATTTGGCTGAAAATTAACTTTTTGGTTGGAATTTCATTTAATAATAGAAAATTCAATTATTTGGTTGAAAAATAACTTTTTAGTTGAAAATTCAACTGTTTTGTTGAAAATTTAATTATTTTGTTAAAAATTCAATCATTTGGTTGAAATGAAACTATTTTTGGTTAAATTTTAATCCTTTTTGTTTCAAAATTAGCCCTTTTGTTTGAAAGTTTAACTAGTTGGTTGTAAATGCAACTGTTTGGTTGATAAGTAAGACTCTTTTGTTGAAAGTTCAACTATTTAGTTAAAAATTAATCTTTCTTGGTTGAAAATTTATATTTTCAGGTTTAGAAGTTCAAATGTTTTGTTACAAATTTAATTATTTTGTTGAAAATTTAACTACTTTGTTAAAAAATCATTTTTTCCAAAAATTCAACTGCTTTGTTGAAAATTCGTCTTTTTGGATTGAAAATTAATCTTTTTCGGATTGAAAATTTTTCCCTTTGGATTAAAAATTCAATTTCTTCTAAGAATGAATAACTTAAAATATTGATGTTATTTCATCGACCAGGGTAATTAATTAATTAATATTTTGATGTTATTGTATCGATTATTTTTTGGCTTTAAAATTCAACTGTTTTTGGTTGAAGTTTAATCTTTTTTGTTTAAAGATTCGACCATTTGGTTAAAAATTCATATATGTAGGTTGAAAATTCGTCCCTTTATGCTTGAAAGTTCAACTAGTTAGTTGTAAATGCAACTGTTTGGTCTAAAATTAATTTGTTTGTTTGTTGAAAACTCAACTATTTGGTTCAAAAATGATATTTCTTGGTTGAAAATTTATATTGTTGGGTTTGAAAGTCAACTATTTTCTGAAACTTTCGCCTTTTTAGCTTGAAAACTCAACTCTTTCTTTAAAAATTCATCTCTCTTGGTAGAAAATAATTAATCTTTTTCGGTTGAAAATTCAACTGTTTTCCGGAAAATGCAACATATTTCGACTTAAAATCTTGAGCATTTCATATTGAATTCAATATAGTACCTACACATTAATTTTATTTACAAGAATTTATTCCCCTATTTTCGTGAAAAATCACCCTATTTTCCATGTTTTGAGAGCATTTTGGGCTGTGAAGTCTGTTATAATATTATTTTTGTATGTTTTGTGTTTTATTTCACTCGTTTATTAAATGAAATCCAAGAAAAATTTTGATTAATAAGGGGGTAGGGGGTGTTCGTCTTTGTGACGTCATCCTGGAGGGTTCAAACTTTGCGTGATGATCTGTGACGAAACAGGGGAAGGGCGGAAAGTGTTCAAAATAGCGTGACGTTGTTTTTGAACGGCCCTTAGTTTAATTAAAATAAGACTTACAATGGGATAAGTTGAAAGACCGCCTGCTAAAAATTCCGGACAAATTCCAGACGAATTCCGGAATCCGAAATTGTCCGGGACGTCATCCACAATCTATCCGGTATTGTCCGAAATTTGTTTGCCTGAAGTAGCACGAAAATAAATCCGAATATCATCCGGTAGAATCCGAAAGTTGTACGGTCCGACGGATTCGATCCGGTCGTGTCCGTGTTTTGTACGGTCAGACGGACTCGATACATCCGGATCGTATTATTATTACACTCAACTTATGTTTATTTACACAAAATGAAGACAAAAAAATGTTAATTGAAATTGCAATGACCAAACGGGGGCATGGTTATATTTGACTGGTTCTTATGACGGGGGGGGGGGGGGGGTTTGGAAATTCTTTT
>JAUMHM010000072.1:6339687-6365530 GCA_032362435.1 Melikaiella ostensackeni | reverse complement strand
TTGTAAGTTGGAGAGTTTATTGCGCTGACGATCGGTCTCAGTGGAATATTGTTTTTGTGGATTTTTGGGAGTCCGTAGAGTTTTGGATTTTTTTGAAACTTAACAAAAATTAAAGTATTGTTTTCAAACACAACGTAAATTTTTGAAACATGTAGCGAACGAGTTGCCACAACTTAAGAAAAAGAAATATGTGAACTGCATTACTTTTCGATAAGTTGTACTCAAATAAAAACTTTGAAGACGGTTCTCTCAAAATAGCTGTTTGGTGTATAAGCCCTTTTTTCATCGACAGCCTCAATTTTAAAGTTCCTATGTAAAAACCCTAGTGACTTATTTAAGGAAGAAGTTAGTTTAGTCTTCGTAATAAATTCATTACAGTTTCTTTTTCTACACTGCGATAAAATATCACATTAGATTTAGAGAGAAAGGCTTAGATTTCCAAGGTTTGTGCATTACTTGAGTTAAAAAGTTTTATTTCGTACTTGGGAAATAAATAGGGAATAAAGTCTGCAGTTCGACCTTGAAAAATGTTATTTATGTTTTGTTCACATGCAATTTTCAGGTTGAATTCTTGCCTTAAACAAAGTGTCTAGACTAGGGTGGTCTTAATAAAACGAATTTGGATTTTTTAAGGTCTCGTCCCCTCATTGGGTGTTATTGAAAAAAAAAATTTTCCCAACTTTTTGAGATTAAAAAAAAAATTTGGATGTAGCTATCGATCCCAGAGCATTATAAATTCAATAAGTCGTTTCATTTCCAAAAGAATCGTAAATGCTTTAATAGAGGTGATGTAGAAAAATTGTATGAACGAAACGACGGCTAAAAATTTCATTTTGTAAATAAACTCACCCCTAAATTCGATAAAAGTCACCCCCTAAGATACGTCTTGGATTCGTCTTGTATTAAAAATCGCCTGAGATTTGAAATCTATTTTCTTTTCGAAGGCTTGAATTTCAAAGCCTTGAATTTCAAAGCCTTGAATTATAAGTTGCAAAATTTTATATTATGTTGCATGCCAACAGTTTGTCCAGTGGATTTTTTTATTACTAGTTTTACTCTGTGAAACAAAAAGAGGAAAATATTTTTGAGTTTTCGATTTTTTATTATAAATTTATTATTAATACTATTAATAATTATTATTATAAATTTTTTTAATTTAAAAAAATTTGTTCAACATTGACTTGAATTATTCTAAATTCACCCCGACATCTTTAAAGTTAATCTTGAATTCATATGAATTTCATCAAATTCTCTGGAATTCCCTTTAACTCTTCTAAATTTGCTCTAATTTTGCTAAAATCAATGCAAAATTTTGGATTTTTTCCAATTCATTTCGGATTCAGCCAGAATTCTTAAGAATTTATCCTGGATTTTTTCAATATCCTTGAATTTTTGCGAATTCACTCCAAATTTAATAATTTCAATGAATTTTTTTAATATTTGTGAATTGTTTCAAGTTCACTTGAATTCTAGGTGTAAGGTAGTTTTTGTACGTGAAAGAAAAATTTATAACGGTCAGGGAAAATTAAAATTAAGTCAGGGAAAAGTAAGAAATTTTGAAATTAGGATTTTGTAACAACCCTGATTTAATTCATTGGTTTTGTATTTTTATTTTTTGAATTTTTGTTGAATTTACTTAAATTTCGTTGGATTTGTCCTGAATTTGGTTGAATTCGCCCTGAATTCTGTTCACTCCCATTTTTTTCAATTTGATGAAAATTTTTTTAATTTTAAAACGTGTCTTCAATTCACTCAAGTTCTTATGAATTTCGACAAAATCTCTTAAATTCTTCTAAGTTCACTCCAATTTTACTGGAATCAATGGATTTTTTTGGATTTTTCAAATTCATTTGAATACTTTTGAATTTAACTTGAATTGTTTTGAATTAATTCTGAATTCTTATGAATTTAACCTGAATTCATTAAAATTCATCGAATTATTTTGGATTAAAAAGAACATTAAGTCACATTATTAATGCACATTAGTCACATTTTGGTTTAAGTAGGTCACTTTTTTCACTCTTTTCAAGTAAATTAAAATGTAGCAGCCCTGTCTATACAGAATATAATATGACACTCTTTAAAAAAGCAAAGAGCTCAGTAGGTATGTCAAAAATTGTCAAGTACTTTTTCTTTTAATTTTACGAGCGTTTTATCTTCAAAAATGCAATAACTTTGGAAATATTAGGAAAAATTACGTAGGATGGAAATTATTTTGATTTGAAAGAAGTCTCTGACGAATCAATCAACTTTCTGGTAAAATTTTATGTGAATATCGAAATCTGCTGTTTTAATTGTTGATTTCAGTCCATTTTCAATATTATCTTACTCTTTTTATCCTTTTCCCGGAAGTTCTAGGAAGAAACTCAAACTATTTCTTCTCTGCGTAAGAACATTCCTAAAACTTCGCAAACAGCAAACACAAAAAATATACTCCATTAAGTTCTCAAGTTTCCAAGAGAAAAAAATTCCCCTTGGAAAAAATCGGATCTCTGGACTGAGGACCAAGCTCGAGATTTTGTAGTCTTGTCATTCGGGAGATGCGAAAAGTTTTGAAAGTTCGAAAATTCAATCGATGACCCTTAAAAGGCAGAATAAGCGACCTTGTAGTACCGCATCAAATGGTATTGGTGGTAGTTACAAAATCGAAAATCCTTTAGTTTAGTACGCAGAGAAAAAGAATCGATTGAACGGAAATTTATTTGAATCGGAGGATTTAAGAATGCTGATTCACATCATTTTAATCGGCTACCATACAGAAAACACCAATTCAGGCAAATCTGGTTGAATAATTTTTCAGATTTTTTTAAATCAGAACGACATTTATCGGCTGAGTGTCTAAAATATGAAGAACTTGTCGTCCGATTGAAAAAAACTGAGTAATAATTCAACGTGATTTGACTGAATCGGTGGTTTCTGTATGATGGCAGATTGAAATGATGTAAATCGGCATTCTCAAATTCTCCGGTTCAAATAAATTTCCGTCCAATCGATTCTTTTTCCCTGGGTAGAAAAGAGCAGAAGTTGGAGGTTCATGTCGAGAGCATGGGTAGGTCAATACATAGGAGGGCTGGAAAGTCTAGATATATGTAATAGAAACATCGTTCTAGGCCGGTAATCAATACTGTTTGCCTTGTCTCTGTGGTCATCTAGGAATCTATATATCGTTATTTTTCAATTAATCTTTTACAAATGAACCCATTTCGATATGGAATTTTGACATCAATTTCATTTACTATTCTCACCCTCGACGCTCGCGGAAATTCGCTACGCATCCAATTTGCACGGATCAGGATTCCCAGTTCAGAGCACCCCACGTGAATGCTTATTCGCTAACTGTTGATCCGATTTTCATTTCACTGACGTCCATTTAAATTACTTCGCTGTAATTAACTCCAGGATGAAAAAATGAAAAAGCCGATCTTCCGGATTGAAGGATTAGCAACCTGAAAATTTGCACATTTCAAAAACAGCACGTTCAAATGCAGACATATTCTATAAAGGGCCCCTCGTGAAAAGAAATACCAACTGAATACCCATTCCAAACCAGATTCGAACAAGGTTTAGTATTTTTTTTAGTATGAACCCATTGTACCCCTCAGTTTAGCCCCCCTTACTGCCAGGGTCAAAGGGACCTTAGTCATCTGAGGATCAGAATATGACTGTCTGTACCGTAGTCTTTAGTTGGTATTTCTTTTCACGAGGGGCGCCTAGGGAAAAAGAATCAGTTGAACTGAAATTTATTTTTCTAGTATGCACCCATTGTACCTCTCATTTTAACCCCCTCATTGCCAAGGTGAAAGGGACCATAGTCTTCTGAGGACCAGAATATGACTGTTTGTACCGTAGTTTTTAGTTGGTATTTCTTTTCACGAGGGGCACCCAGGGAAAAAGAATCGCGTGAAAGGAAACTTATTTTTCTAGTATGAACCCATTGTACCTCTCACTTTAACACCCTTTATTGCCAAGGTCAAAGGGGCCATAGTCTTCTGGGGACCAGAATATGGCTGTCTGTACCGTAGCCCTTAGTTGGTATTTCTTTTCACGAGGTGCGCCCAGGGAAAAAGAATCGCATGAAAGGAAACTTATTGTTCTAGTAGGTACCCATTGTACCCCTCAGTTTAACCCCCTTTACTGTCAAGGTCAAAGGGACCGTAGTCTTCTGGGGATCAGAATATGACTGTTTGTATCGTAGTTTTTAGTTGGTATTTCTTTTCATGAGGGGCACCCAGGGAAAAAGAATCGCATGAAAGAAACTTATTTTTCTAGTATGAACCCATTGTACCTCTCACTTTAACCCCCTTTATTGCCAAGGTCAAAGGGGCCATAGTCTTGTGGGGACCAGAATATGTCTGTCTGTACCGTAGTCTTTAGTTGGTATTTCTTTTAACGAGGGGAATCGAGGGCAAAAGAATCAAATGAACGAAAATTTATTTGAATCGGAGAATTTGAGAATGCCGATTCACATCATTTCAATCGGCCACCGTACGGAAACCACCAATTCAGGTAAATCTGGTTGAATTATTTCTCAGTTTTTCTTTTAATTGGAACGATATTTACCGGTTGAGTGCCTGAAATATGAAGAACTCGTCGTCCGATTGAAAAAAAATCGAAATAATGATTCAAGGAGATTTGCCTGAATCGGTGGTTTCTGTAGGGTGGCCGATTGAAATTATGTGAATCGACATTCTTAAGTCCTATGATTCAAGTAAATTTCCGTTCAAGCGATTTTTTTTCCTGGCCAGTTTGGACAAAAATCCTTACTGAATTAAATTAATAACAATTGAGGGCCCGGATCAAGCAACCGTTCATAAAATTTTGTTTCAATTATTCAAATATGAAGGCTTATATTTCCATATTATACAATTTAGAACACATTAAATTTAAAATCGGATGATTTTAATATTTTAATCTACATGAAAATATTCAATTTTAAATACTTGATACATAAAATTTTTAAACCATTAAAGCTTTCAGTTTCATACTGGACAATTTTTTAGCTTTTGAAATTTTAAGTTTTTGAACATTTGTAATTAGGATTTTGAGAGTGTCTGTCTGACCGAGAATAATTTGCATATTAAAATTGGTTTCACATATTTTATTATTCCAAATCTGAGTTGAAACAGGGAATAAATAAAATAAATATAAAAAGATTTATGTGGAAAATTACAATTATCCTGATTTGGAACAGAGAATTTCCGAAAAGAATTATAATCCCAAGTTGCTACATGGAATTTCAGTAAAGAAATATAATTTTGAGTTCAGGTCAAGGAATTTCCGTAAAGAATTATGACTTTTACTTTGTGACAGGGAATTTCTGACATGGAACGGAAATTTTGGAAAAAAAATTCAATTTTGATTTAGAAGAAGAGAATTGAAAAAAATCCCTGTTCCAAGTCAGAAATCTTCACGATTTAAAACTTCCTTTTTCAAATTTTGTGAAAAGGAAGTTATTATATTTTTTGAATTAAACAAACAAATTTGGTAAGTAAATATAATTTTTACTTTAAGACAGGGAATTTTAATAAAGAATTTTCTAAAAGAATTATATTTATGAGAATATTATGAGAGAATATATGAGAATATTATGGAAATTACCGTAAAGAATTATAATTTTCATTTTAGGTTCACTTTATGATAGGAAATTTCGTTAAAAATTATTACTTTTACTTTAGGATAGCGAGTTTCCGTAAAGAATTTATAACTTGACTTGAAACAGAGAATTTTTACATGAAAGGGGAATTTTGGAAAAGAATTTTAAATCTGATTTAGCAGAAGAGAATTGAGAAAATCCTCCTCCCAAGTCAGAATTCCTCAGATTTGGAAAATTTCTTGTTCCAAATCAGAATTTGTTTGAAATAATTTTTTTTTGCAAATAAAAATTTGCCACAATTTGAAACTTCCCTCTTCCAAACTTTTTAATTAATTTAGAACTTCCGTCATGCAGTTTTTAAAATCTGATTTAGATGAAGAGAATTTTAAAAAATCCCTTTTAAATTCAGAATTATAATTCTTTTACAAAATTCTTTGTTCCAACTCAGAATTATGAATCTTTTTCAAAATTCCTTGTCCAAAATAAAAAATCTTTTGAAATGTTAAAAAATCTCTTGAAATCTTTAAAAATCGTTTGCAATCATTCAAATCTTTTGAGCTCTTTCCAAATTGTACGATTTTTAACAAATTAAATTTTAAATCAGATCACTTTAATATTTCAATCTGCATGAAAATATTCAGTTTTGAACGCTTGATATTTAAAATGGCTGAACTATGAAAGCTTTCTGTTTCCCACTGTACAATTTTTTAACTTTTGAAATTTTAAGTTTTTCGAACATTTGTAATTAAAAATTATCATTAAGGCTTTTAATTTGAAATTATTCAATTTTGAACTCGTAAAATTTCAAATTGTACAATTTGGAACTATTTAGAATTGAAATCGTTAAATTTTTAATGTCTCAACCTATTCCGTTTTTTAATTATTCAATTTTTAATTATTTAAATATGAAGGCTTATAATTCCATATTATACAATTTAGAACACATTAAATTTAAAATCAGGTATGTAACTGCAATATTACATTCTCCATGAAAATATTCAATTTTAAATACTTGATACTTGAAAGTTTTGAACTTTTAAAGCATTCAGTTTCATATTGTATAATTTTTAAACTTTTGAGATTTTAAGTTTCTGAACATTTTTAATTTAAGATTATTTGTATTAAGGCTTTTAATTCAAAATAAAATAATTTTTGACGATTCAAATTTTGAATTAAACAATTTAGAATGTTTTCAATTCGAAATTATTCAATTTTGTTCGCTTCAAATTCTAAATTGTAGAATTTTTAACTATTTAGAATTGAAATCGTTAAATTCCTATTGTTCCAACCGATTTTGTTTCTTCAGTTATTCAGTTTTAAATTATTCAAATGAAAAGGCTTATATTTCCAAATTATACAACTTTGTACAAATTAAATTTTAAATGAGATGTCAACTTCAATATTTCAATCAACATGAAAATATTCAATTTTGAACACTTGCTATTTGAAATTATTGAATCATTAAAGCTTTCAGTTTCACACTGTACAATTTTCTAACTTTTGAAATTTTAAGTTTTTGACTATTTGTATTTTGGGTCTATTATTAAGGCTTTTAATTTTAATTTATACAATTTTTGACGACGTGAATTTGAAATTGAACAATTTAGAACGTTTTCAATTCGAAATTATTCAATTTTGAACGCTTTATATTTCAAATTATAAAATGTTGAACAATTTAGAATTGAAATATTTAATTCATAATGTTTTCACCTATTCTGTTTTTCAATTATTCAATTCTAAACTATTAAAATATAAAAGCATTTCTAAATTATGCAATTTTTAATCAATTAAATTTTTAATCAGATTACTTCAATATTTTGATTTTCATGAAAATATTCAGTTCTGAACACTTGATACTTAAAATTGCTGAACCATTGAAGCATTCAGTTTCACATTGTACAATTTCTGATCTTTTAAATTTTGAAGTTTTTGAACATTTTTTATATTATACAATTTTTGATGATTTAAATTTGAAATTCACAACTTAAAACACTTTCAATTCAAAATTATTCAATTTTGTATGCTTTAAATTTCAGATTGTGTAATTTTGAACAATTTAGAATTAAAATCGTTACATTTTTAATGTTTCCACCTATTCTGTTTTTCAATTATTTAATTTTAAATTATTAAAATATAAAGGCATTTTTACGTTATATAATTTTGAATGAATTAAACTTTACATCAGATAACTTCAAAATTTTAATCTACATGAAAATATTCGGTCCTGAACACTTGATACTTAAAATTGCGGAACTATTAACGCATTGAATTTCCCATGGTAAAATTTTTGAATTTTATAATTTGAAGTTTTTGAACATTTTTAATAGAAGATTATTAATATTATTAAGGCTTTCAATTTTTAATTATACAATTTTGACGATTATAATTTGAAATAAAAAAATTTAGAATGTTTTCAATTCTAAATTATTCGATTTTGAACGCTCCAAATTTTAAATAAATTGTACAATTTTGAACTATTTACGATTTGAAATCGTCAAAATTTTGATACTTTGACCTGTTTAAATGACAGCAACTTAAAATTATCTACATATTTGTAAAGTTTCAAGTTGAAATTATTAAATTTTGAACGTTTTTAATTTAAATTGTTTAAATATTGAGGGTTTCAATTAAAAGTTGTACAATTTTGAACGTTTGAAATTAAAAATGATTGAGTCTGGAATTATTTCTTCTAGGATCGTTTTTGATTTGAACTTGTACAATTTTGAACTTTTTAATTTAATATAGATCAAATTCTACGAATCTACGAATGATGAATTAAAATTATGAAAAGATGTCCTCTACAAATACTAACTACAAATCTGAAATAAAATAAAAACGCTAATTAACAGTCAAACATTTCTAAAAATCATTTTGGTTTATAGAAATCATTCTTATTCAGCAAAAAAAATATTATGAAGAAGACTCCATATTTTGAGTTGAAGATTTTAAAAAAAGGTTTAAAAGTCTTTTCCCAGCTTCCCAGAAGAATGGTAAAGGATAAAGATATTGAAATTCTAAAGGCACATTTAGATAAATTACTCAAAAACTAAATTTTTCCACACTTTACAATATATTTATCTACCTTTGTATATTTTAAGAAGGTTTTAAAAAATGTAATGCTTAAAGAGAACCTCAACTTCAATAGAACTGGTTTTTAAAAATTGTTGGAATGGATTAACTATTCTGGTACGATGGAAGAAAATTTTAATTAGAAACTTGAATAATTTTAAAAATCGCATTATATTCGATCCCACGTAAAACACTACATGCGAAAAAATTCCGCGAAGTACATGACAATATTAATTTATGTTAAAGGTAACCAAAGTTGTGAAATCAAAAAATGAAGCCAAGCTGAATAGTAGAAAATTTATAAATAGAAGTCTTTTCTAATAAAAGGAATTAGTTTAATGAGTTAGTTTATCAAATAATTTTTTTGTTTGATAAAAAAAATAGACTGATAGTGTAGACGAATGAAAAAAACATTTAGCAGACCTGTAATATAATAATTGATTATTATTGTTATGTTGGCACAGATATCTTTATTATTTAAAGACAATAATAGGCCCGCCATTTTTTTTATTCGTCTACACTATCAATTAATTTTTTTATCAAACAAAAAATTATTTAATAAACTAATTCATTGAACTTATTCCTTTTATTAAAAAAACACTTCTATTAATAAATTTTCTACTATTCGTACTGATGGAAATGGCGATGGACTTTGCACGGCACAGTGGAATAAAATAGAAAAAGGAGGTTCAAAATAATTTGTAGAAGGCAATTCTTGACAGATTTTGGATTTTTTAAAAGAAAAATTCAACAATAAATTTTGAAGAGATTTGTGTGGCCTGATTAAATTTTTTTTTTGTTTCAACTTTTATTTTAATGCAAATAGTGAAGAAAAGTCGATTTTTTATTTATGTACGCGTTACTTACCATACGAGTATTTATGCAAAGTTTCATCGAAATCGGTCGATTGGTTTTAGCTGACGGTATGTCTGTGCACAGAAAAAACTAGAGTGTTAAATAGAATCAGTTTTCGGGTTCCAATAGAGATGCAGCAAAACAGAATTACTGCGGTGTGAAATCCACTCATTTTCGAAAATGTGTCCAAAGGAATCAAATTATGTCGTCCAAAAGAACCACTTTTGTTGAAAGGTTGGCACGAAAAGAAACAAGTTTCAGAGAAGTAACTTTCTACTTGACAATTATTATAACTTAACAAAAAACGTTTAAAGTTATAATGTGTTTAGAATGGATATAATAACGAAGATATTGAATGAATAAACTCAAGTTGTCAAGATTTTATGTGATTTGAAATGATACAAGGACTTTTCTGAATTGGCTTGGAGACATTCGACCTAATAAGATACTACTAAAAACAGGAGTGCTCGACCGCCATGTTCGTACCACTGTGCTTGGCGCACAATTCAAATTATGGTTTGAAAACAAATTGTGATTGTAATTACATATTGGTGCACTGCAATACACCATTATTAATTTATAAATATTTATTAATTATTATACTTGGCGACGAGCGGTGGGTTGGAATCTAACCTAATTTAACTGTCAACGTATACAACTTGAACTTGGCGCCAAATTAGAAGGTAAGAAAATAGCGATTAAAATAGCGATGGAGCACTCCTGTATAACAGAGTACCTTAATTCGACCCTATCTACGATTTTCTAGACTATGCTATGCTAATTCCGAGGTTATGCTTGTATATTTTGGCGGGAGATTTCGCAAAAATTATCAGATCTTGTCTAAAAATAACTGCTTTGATAATTTCGAGGATATGTTTGCAAATTTTTGCGGAAAAATTATATTATTTCGCGAAAATGGTTAGGCCTTGTCTAAAAATGTTTGTTTATGCGAAAATTTTATTTGCGAAATGCTTTGCTATTTTCGAGGTTATGGTTGCATATTTTTGCGGAAAATTTAGATTATTTCGCGAAAATATTATTTCGACGGAAAAAGATGGTGTCTATTCCCCAATTAAATGGATTGGTGATTTCGAGGTTACATTTTTTTCAATATTTATTCTTTTGCTATTCCTTGAATTGCTGAAAATTATAAAATGGTAATTGAGATATTTTTTTAATAATTGGAAGGAAAATAGAAGTAAAATACGATATGAGTTTTTATAGGTTCTTAGTAATATTTCTGTAAAAGAATTCATTTCCTGCAGAAAACACCCAGCATAACCTCAAAATAATGGAACTTGTGAGGTTTCAAACGGACTTAGTGATTTTCCTATAAAAGAATCCATTTCCCACTGAAAACACCCAACATACATTCAAAATGATGGAATTTGTCAGTTTTCAAAGGGACTTAGTGATGTTTCTATAAAATAATCCATTCCCCCTAGAAAACACTCAACATAACCTCAAAATAACGGAACTTGTGAGGTTTTAAAGAGACTTTAGGTTGCCGTCCCTTTATCGCGTTTTTCTGTTAGTTCTGAGGTCCACGTTTGATCACTACTATATGTTTAAAAAATGTTGACCTCTCTACAAAAGTTAGATTAAGTCAGTGAAAGAAAATCGCTTAAGATCGAAACAAACTTCATTGTAAAGGTCATTTTAGTGGGCACAAATTCTCCAATCATGGTTCTTCATAGGTTACTTATAAAAATAGTTGCGGTTGGATGAAGGTACAAAAACAGGGTCAACAACGCAAATTTTCGAGAATGATATATATAAGTAGTGTTCTATTTTCTTGAAAAATCAGTAAAAACGAGTCAAAAAAATCAGGCGAACACCTTGAAATTTTCTTTAAAGGTACGTATCATGAAAATTTTAATAATTTTAGTTGACAGGGTTCATTATAGAGGAGGATGTGATCTCAGCTCCAAATTGTGACAGGAAGCTCTGCTAAAGCTTAAGATATTTAAAAAATTGAAACAATTCAACGATGTAAGAAATAAAGTTTTAAAACAATTACATAATTGGCTATTAGCAATTATTTTTTCCACGCTTTTTTTTCTCCGTACATAAAAGGAGTGATCAGTATCAGTGTCAGGCCCAGGGTTACTGTTCGGCACGTTCTACCCGATGCCTGTAACTTGGAGAAAATGAAAAAAAGCAAAGGCGTAGGAAACGGATATTCACTTGGGAAAATGAGTTTCACGTTCCCAGTCGGAAAAGTTAAGCATAGTGGACAAAATTATGTATACTTTTCATTTGTTTTATCCAAGTAATGTATAAAACAAATAAAAATTATACATCATTTTTTTCACTGCGCATAACTTTTACGCCTGGAGTTGACAGTCCCATTCCAGAAAAAGAAGAAACTTTTAAAGAAAGACAAAAAGTATCATTGGAGAAGAATGATCGCATAAGATAAAAATATTTAAACTCGGATTTTAGTTTTTTTAAATGTAAATTCAACTTCTTGCAAATTCAAAAAATCTCAAATTTTCTAATCTACAGTTTAATTTTAACTTCATTCTTTCCCGAACTCGAATATTTTTTATTTGAATTCTTATTATTGGGAAATATTTCTAATTGAAATTATTTTCAAAATAGATAATCCTTAAAGTTGACATTTTGGTATTAATAAAAGGCTCAAATGGCTCAAAAGTTCAAATATTCACTGATTTCTAAATATTTTTCTGTCCTCGATTTATCTATTCGGTTCTTTCGGCCCACTCTATTATTAAGCTGTCAGTTTCAATACATACTTGTAATGTTTGGAAAAAAATTATGCATTTGATACAAAAATAGGTAAGGAAAGTAAGTTAATTGTTTATAATAACAAACTGCAATAAAAAAATTAATTTCTTCAGCTACCATTTTCTTAATAACGAACGGAAATATTTCCTATGCCTTTGGTAGTTCTAACGTTGCACCCATAATTTTCAGGCATCTGGAAGAGGTACTGAATGGGGACTCTGGACCGAGCGCTGGACCGAGCGCTGGACCGAGCGCTGGACCGTACAATAAATTATGGTTGGGATTCCATTGACGGTATCAGTTACACTTGCCGTTCCGAAGTGACAAAAAAAAAAAGACTTAGCAAAAATAGTTGCTAATAGGCAGTTATGTAATTGTCTTGAAACTTTATTTCTTATATCATTGAATTATTTGAATTTTTAAAATGATCTCAAGCTGTAGTAGAGCTTTCTATCACAATTTGGAACTGAGACCACATCCTCCTCTATAATTAACCGTCAGCTAAAATTATTAAAAAATTTTTAATTTTCATGATACCTACCTTTAAAGAAAATGTCAAGGTAGTCATCTGATTTTTTTTACTCGTTTTGATTCATTTTTCAACAGAATAGAGCAAGTCAAAATTCACTGTCGTGAAATTTGCGTTGTTGACCGTGTTTTTGTACCTTCATCCTAGCATAACTTTTTCTATGGTCAACCTATGACGAACTATAAATGGAGAATTTGTGCTCAATAAAATTTCCTTTACAATGAAGTTTGTCTCGTTCTTCAGAGATTTTTTTTCACTGACTTAATCCAACTTTTGTAGAGAGGTCTACATTTTTGAAAGCTATAGTACGCACGCCTTTGGCGGGGATGGTGGAAAACAGCCCACAATCGGGATCCCCTGTCCTCAGATTTTCATTTATTCCCAGACGAGAGCGCTACGTGCGGAAACTGTAGGAACGACGAGATCACGTGACGTCGCGGAAATTTTTTACCGGTAAAAACATAACCTCAAATGTCAGTGTGCAATTAACGAAGTTCATGGGGTTCGTGGTGCAATTATAATGTTTTTTTGTTCGTGTTTTTTTTTGCTTTAAAAAAAGTTAGTGTGCAAAGTGTAAAGTGTAGTGTTACAGAACATGTCTATTTGTTTTTGTAAGGGCTGTGATTCGGATAGTACACGCTGACACCTGATACAACCAAACTTAACCCACAACCACACTCGACAGTCGAAGACGTCGTTGGTCGACGTGGTTTTGAGGTCCGCGTTTGGTCACTAGGCATTTCAGCCAATGTGAGCTTTCTAGTCGTTCTCAGACTCTCCGTCACTGGCTGAAATGCTAGTGACAAAACGCCGAACGCAGAACTAGGCAGAAATACGCTGACATGGGATGGCACCCTTAGTGATGTTTCTATAAAATAATCCATTTCCCCCCGCAATTAACCAACATAACCTTAAAGTAATGAAACGTGTGAGTTTTCAGAGGGACTTAGTGATTTTCCTATAGAATTATCCATTTCCCCCAGAAAACTTCCAACATAACCTCAAAATAATAGAACTTTAGTGGTTTTAAAGAGACTTAGTGATTTTTCCATAAAATAATTCCATTTCCTGCCAAAAACACCTAATATAACATCAAAATGATGGAATTTGTGAGTTCTAAAAAGGACTAAGTGATTTTTCTATAAAAGAATTTATTTCCCGCTGAAAACAAGACGGAATTCTGACCCCTATGGCATTTGCAGAAATATGAGACGTGAAAGAGTCTTAACGTCTAATATCATTGTCAACTGTTTCCAGAAGAAACACTTCTGATTAACACCTGATTTTGACGGATTCCAAAGGAACCAGTTTTTCAGTAGAGACGCAATGACATCTTTCTTAAAAAAAGTTTGAGTTCACTTAGTTAAAGCGTGTAAGCTGTACCTTGGTCTGCATTTCAAAAATCACGCTTGTAAATCTTATTTTCTCAACAGATGCAATTGCGAATTCATTTCGCCCTGATTAATATGTAAAATCGTAAAATGAGATATGATTGTCAAAGTTTTATAATCATTGAAATAAAATTATAGCACTGCAGACGACTTTTTGTTGATTTTTTAATTTTAATTTTTTGAAAATTCGATTATTGCTCATTTCTTCAATTTTGAATTAATATCTTCTCAACTTATAGAATTTTTGTAGTTTGGTGGGTTCTATATACCCACCAAGTTTGGTCAAGATATCTCATAAATTGACTGAGACATTCTACTTTTCGTGTTCAAAATCATTTATGTTACAGATAATAATTCCCGGTAGCGATCTTTTCGAAAATGTCCTTCATGGCAGATTTTTTTTCTCGTATAGGTTTTTCGAATCTTTTTCTCCTTTTTTTAGTACTTGGCGGCGATTCGCTACCGCGAATCTTGATTATAACATGCTAGATGAGTATAATCAATCATGAAACTTTGATATGCCTATAGATCATTTGCCATTTGCCAATCGATTTTTATAAGATTTAAACTAAAGCCTCTTTATGATAATCTAGATTCAAATACCAAGGTTCACTTATAGTTTCTCAGAAAGCTGTAAAGTGAAAGTCAAACTAAACTTTATCAATAATTCAAATATTACGGAAAGCTTTTCACTAAAGAAATGCTTCAATAGGGAGCGAAATTTTAACACATCGAAATAAATCGTCCAAAATTGTAAATTTTAAATTAAGGGATTCAGATTGCATTCAAATTCTGTAAAAAAAAGTTTCCGGTCAGTTAACTGTGTTTTGTTAGGTTTTTTGTAAATAATTTCAAATTGTAGCCTTCGTAACTGAATAATTTTAAATTGATGAGCTCAAAATTAAACAATTTTATAACGTAAGCCTTCAGGAAATGAATGTGAATTTTTAGGCTCTTAGTATGAAATCATTTTAAAGTTGAAACCTTAACAAGTAAAAATTTCTATATTGTAAGTTTGTACAATTAAAAAATTCTTAAAGCATTTAAACTTGAACAGTTGTTCATAAAATTAAAAGCATTATAAATTTAACAATTTTAATCTACCAAAAGAATAGTACAATTTACAAATTTTACAGTATTCAAAATATTACCAGGGTGTCTACCCGATGGATGATTTTTAAGTCCCAGTCATTTACCGTTTTTTTCCCCCCGGTCAATTGTAAATTTCTCCCGATCAACTAAAAAGAGTTCAAAAGATTTAAATGATTTGAAACGATTTTTAAATATCTTAAGAGATGTCTAAACATTTTAGAATATTTTAAAGATTTCTGATTTGGAATAGGGAGTTTTCGAAAAAATTATAATTCTGAATTTGAAAAGGGATTTTTTAAAAACTCTCTTCTAAATCAGAACTAAAATTATTATCAAAAATTTCCGTTCTATGTCAAAAATTCTCTTTTCCAAGTCAAGTAATAATTTTTTACAAAAAGTCCCGATTAAAAAGTGAAGATTATATTTTTTAAATGGAAATTACCTGTTCCAAAGTGAAAATTATAATTTTTTACGGAAATTCCCTGTCTCAAAGTCTAAATTATAATTCTTTACGGAAATTCCTTGTTCAAAGTCACAATTAAATTAATTTCCAAAATTCTCTGTTTCATGTCAGATTTATATTCATTTACCAAATTTTCTATTATAATTCAGAAATATAGTAACTTCGTTTTTCCAAAATTTGGAAGAGGGAAGTTTCAAATTGTGACGAACTCCGACTTGGAAGATGGACTTTTTTTAATTCCCTTGTTCTAAATCAGAATTAAAATTCTTTTCAAAAATCTCCTTTCCATGTCAAATTATAATTCCTTATAGAAACTCCCTGTCCTAAAGTAAAAATTATAATTCTTAACGAAATTTCCTGTTCTAAAGTGAACCTAAAGTGAAAATTATAATTCTTTTAGAAAATTCCCTGTCTAAAATTTGCTGCCCATTTTATCAAAATTATATTTCTTTACTGAGACTCCCTATCCCAAACTCAAAGTGATAATTTTTACCCAAATACCCTGCCCTAAAGTAAAAGTCATAATTCTTCACGGAAATTCCCTGTCCTGAATTCAAAATTATATTTCTTTACTGAAATTTCATGTAGCAACTTAGAATTGTAATTCTTTTCGTCAATTTCCTTTTCCAAATCAGAATAATTGTAACTCTTTACGTAATTTTTTTATATTTCTTTTTTTATTCGTCTTTTTGGGTTCAAAATTAATCTTTATGGTAGAAAAATTAACTTTTTTTGTTAAAAATTCATCTTTATTGGCGGAAAATATTTGCTTGTTTGTTGAAAATTCAACTTTTCAGGATAAAAATTCAATTGGCCTCTAAAAAATTAATCTTCTTGACTTGAAAATTGCACTGTTTGGTTAAAAATGCAACTCTTTTTGGTTGAAATTTGTTTGTTTGTAAATTCAACTGTTTGGTTGAAAATTCATGTATCTTGGTTGAGATTTATCTTTTTTGATGAAAATTTATCTTTTGGCATAGAAAAGTCAACTTCTTTCGTTAAAAATTCATCTTTCTTGGTTAAAAATATGTATTTTTTATTTATTTTTGTTGATAATTCCACTTTTCAGGTTGAGAATTTAACTACCTTCTGGCAAGTTCATCTTCTTGACTTGAAAATTTAACTATTTGGTTAAAAAATCGGCTATTTTGTTAAAAATTCGTCTCTTTAGCTTGAGAGATTGACCATTTGGTTGTAAATTTAATTGTTTGGTAAATTTTTTATTTATTATTTTTGAAAATTCATCTTTTCGATTAGAAAAGTGATCTTATTTGTTAAAAAATGCATCTTCCTCGATTGGAAGTAACTTTAAGGTTGAAAATTCAACTCTCTCCTAAAAAATTCGCCTTTTTGACTTGAAGATTCAACTATTTGGTTAAAAATTAATCTTTGATGGTAAAAAAGTAATCTTTTTGGTAAAAATTTTAACTCCCTTGGTTGAGAATTCAACTTTTCAGCTTAAAAATGCAATTGTCATTTGAAAAATTCGTCTTCGTGGCTTGCAAATTCAACTATTTGGTTATATATGCAACTGATTAATTCATTTTTTTCTGAAAATTCAACTATTCGGTTAAAAATCCATCTTTTTTGGTTAAAAATTCATCTTTCTGGATTGAGGGTTCAACCATTCAGCTTGAAAATGCAACTCTTTTTGGTTGATGTTTTATCTTATTTGTTTGAAAATTCAACTATTTGGCTGTAAATTCAAATTTTAAGGTTGGAAATTCAACTCACTTCTAAAAAATTCGTGTTCTTGGCTTGAAAATTCAACTATTTGTTCGTAAACGCAACTGTTTGATTGAAATTTTGTTTTTTTCTGAAAATTCAATTATTTGATTAAAAAATCATCTTTTATAGTAAAAAAAGTCACCTTTTTGGTTAAAAATTCATCTTTTTTGGTTGCGGATTCAACTTTTCAGCTTGAAAATGGAATTTTCTTCTAAAAAATTTGGTTAAAAATGCAACCGTTTTTGTTTAAAGTCTAACTTTTTTTGTTTAAAAATTTAACTATGTTGTTAAAAATTCATCTTTTATGGTGAAAAAAGTCATCTCTTTGGTTGAAAATTCATCTTTGTAGGTTTCAAATTCAACTATTTGGTTGATTTTTTTTTTTAAATTCATCTTTACGGATGGAAAAGTCATCTTTTTTGGTAAAAAAATTCATCTTTCTCTATTGAAAATTCAACTCCCTTCTAAAAATTGGTCTTCTTGGCTTGAATATTTAACTGTTTAATTGTATGTGAAACTGTTGGGTTGATATTTTTTTTCTTTTGAAAATTCAACTATTAGGATTAAAAATTCATCTTTTATGTTAGAAAAATGATATTTTTTCGTTAAAAATTCATCTTTCTTGGTTGAAAATAACTTTTTTGGTTGAAAATTATCTTTTTTGATGAAAATTTATCTTTTCGGGTTTAAAAGTCAAATATGTTTCTTAAAAAAAGTCCTCATTTTTGGTTAAGAATTCATCTTTCTTCATTGAGAATTTCACATTTCAGGTTGAAATTTTAACAGTCTTCTAAAAAATTTGTCTCTTTGGCTTGAAAGTTTAACTATTTGGTTGAAAATTATTATTTTTTTTTTGGGAATGCAACTATTTGGCTTAAAATTCATCTTTCTTAATTGAAAATGATCTTTTTTCTTGAAAATTCATCTTTTTTGGTAAGAAAGTCATCTTTTTTAGCTAAAAATTCGACTTTCTTGGTGAAAAATAATTGTTTTGTTGAAAAGTTAAACTTTTAAGGTTGAAAATTCAACTTTCTTCTAAAAAATTCGTCTATTTGGTTTAAATTTAGTGACAATTTACGATGTACAAGGATTTTTTATCACTGCATAGTTTTTGGAGGATAACTATAATTGCAAATACTAATTTCAAGAACCCTTTTCATGTATTAAAAAATTGATTTCGTACCAAAATAACAAAAAATTTGCTATTATTCGTTATTTTGAGCTTTATCGTGGATGCGCGAACATAAGATATATTTTTTTTATCTGTAATTTTTTTGGGAGATCCGGGTACCAAACTGCAACTTTTGGACCCCCTCCGAATTAAAAAAAAAAATCTTTTTCGTTCCGCCCCAATGTGCAATTGAAATTTTTACAAAGAAGCATCAAAAGTAGAAATTTCTAATTAAAAGCTCTAAAAATTGTCTAATTTCAAGTTGGAAAAGTGCGAAATTGAATATTTAAAATTGTAAACCTTCCATTTTGGGATTATAACTTTTTCAAATGTTGCACTTGAACTAGTTACTAGATTCTTGATTAAAATAAACTTCCATCATGTTTTTTGGTTGAAAATATATTTCTTTTTAAAATTCCACTTAACAGGTTGAAAATTCAACTACCTTTCAAAAAGTTCATCTTCTTGATTTGAAAATTCAACTATTTGGTTAAAAAGTCAACTATTTTTTTAAAAATTCGTTTCTTTAGCTTGAGAGATGAGCTAATTTATTGTAAATTCAACTGTTTGGTTACATTTTTTTAAATTCATCTTTTCGGGTAAAAAAGTAATCTTTTTTGTTAAAAAATTAATCTTTCTCGATTTAAAATAACTTTATAGTTGAAAATTCCAATTTTTAAGGTTGACAATTCAACTCTCTTCTAATAGATTCGTATTTTTGTCTTGGAAATTCAATTTACATCTAAAAAGTTCGTCCTCTTGGCCTGCAAATTAACTATTTGGTTTTATATGCAATTGTTTGATTAAAGTTTTTTCTCTGAAAATTCAACCATTTGGTTAAAAATGCATTTTTTATGGTGAAAAAGTAATCTTTTTTGGTCAAAAATTCATCTTTCTTGATTGAGGATTCAACTTTTCAGCTTGAAAATGCAACACTTTTTGTTTGAAGTTTTATGTTTTACGATGTATAAGGATTTTTTTATCGCTGCATAGTTTTCAGAGGATAATTATAATTGTAGATAGTAATTTGAAGAACCCTTTTCATGTATTAAAAAATTGATTTCGTACCAAAATAAAAAGAAATTCGCTATTATTCGTTATTTTGATCTTTATTGTGGATGCGCGAAAATAAGATATATTTTTTTTATCTGTAACTTTTGTGGTAGATCCGGGTGCCAAACTACAAGTTTGTGACCCCCCTCGAATTTGAGGAAAAATGAAATATTTTTTCACTCGCCCCAACGTACAATTAGATTTTTTGCATAGAAGAATCAAAAATAAAAATTTATAATTAAAAGCTTTCAAAATTGTCCAATTTCGAATTGGAAAACTTCCAAATTGAATATTAAAAATTGTAAGCCTTACATCTTTGAATTATAAGTTTTTCAAATATTGCAGTTGAACTAGTTACTAGATTCTCGATTAAAATACACTTCCAAAAATAGAATTTTATGTAGGTGGAATTTATTTTCGTTTCTGTTCTTTCAGGTGGGCGATGATGCGCCATCTTTAGCGCGGACATGGTCACCATGAGCACCGAAAAGTCTACCTGCCGCAGGCGAAAGCCGGCAGAGAGCAACGGAGTGGAAGGTAGTTCGGAACAGCATGGAACAAGGTCTTCTGATAACGAACAAAGTACACGTGAACCGGAAATCGCCCGAGACCCACCCCAATACGCTTCCGGATATGCGGCCATTACTTGTGCCGAAGACACCCCAAATTATCTCGTCTACAAAAAGGTTCAATTTCAAAATATAATAAGAAATTTTGTATTTTTCGAAAATTTATTACCGTCGTCATATCTCGAATAAAAATATTTCATTTTGGTAACTCTTTTAAAAGAAAATGTGGAAAAAAGAAACAAAATCCGTGTGAAAAAAGAGAGTGGGCCCCCGCAAGGGGCCCGCATGGATTGCCGTCAGGCCATGAGAGGCCCTTGAGGGTAATCCAGGCGTAGCTCCTCATGAAAACGACATGCTAATCCATAAGGCTCCAACATGGGCTTCCCTCATGGTTGCCCTCGTGGGCCCCTCGCACTTGCCCTAGCGGTAAATTTTTTATTTTAAAAAATACCTTTAATAATCGTTTTCTCATCATTTTTAAGTGTATTCTAATAAATATATATCAGGGATCACAGCGGTTCAGTAGTTCAATTTTAGGTAATACGGGGTATTTTTTCACGTAAAAAGGGGATTAAAAGGAAATTTCATTTATTATTAAAAACTTTTTATATCATACGAGTATCTCGTGAATATTGCACGAAAGTGTCCTCTAACAACAGTAGCGCCTTTTCTTTAACAAGTTTTCTAGTCACTTTTGTATTAAAAATTTTTTTTTAGTTGCTTTGACAAATCTGTTGAGCACTTCAGCACTTTCTACTAATAAAAATACAACAGAAAAAAATTAGAAAAGACAAAGATTAAAAAATTGATAAACAACAGAATTGGAAAATTTTATATTTTCAGGATGAAAGTTCAACTAACTGTGGAAAATTCGTCTTTTTGGCTTGAAAATGCAACAATTTGGGTGATGTTTTTTTTCCTTTCTTGCCGAAAAAATCTTCGTTGGTTAAAAATTCATTTTTTTTAGTTGAAAATTCCACTGTTATGTTAAAAATTAAAACCTTTTTTGGTTGAAAATTCAACTACTTGACTGAAAATTCAATAAAAAATAAATTAAATTAAATAATGCAACTTTTTGGTTGAAAATTCGTCTTTTTTGGTTACAAACTTAATGATTTGGACGAAAAAATAATTATTTTGTTGAAAATTCAAAAATTTGGTTGACATAATTTTTTCTTTCTTGACTAAAAATCTTTCTTGGTTAAAAATTCGTCTTTTTGGTTTGAAAATTCATCTCTTTTGGCAGAAATTTTATCTTTTTTATTATCAATGCAACTGTTTAGTTGAAAAATAATCTGTTTTGGTTGAGGATTCAAGTGTTGTGTTGAAAATTCGTCTTTATTGGTTGAATTCGACTATTCTTTATTTAAAATTTAAATATTTTATGTTTAAAATATCAACTATTACATTTTTCATTGAGATTCCATCTTTTTATTGAAAGTTCAATTACTTGGTTGAAAATTCCTTTTTTTCAGATGAAAATTCAACTATTTGGTTGAAAATTCATCTATTTGGTTTAAATTTCCACTGTTATGTTGAAAATTTAAATCTTTTTTGTTTGGAAATTCAAGTACTTGACTGAAAATTCAATAATTTTTTTGAAAATTTAACAATTTGGTTGAATTTTTTCTTTCTTGACTACAAAATCTTTCTTGGTTAAAAATTTCACTCTTTTGTTGGAAATTCGTTTGTTTCTGGGTTTAAAAATTTACCTTTCTTGATTAAAAATGCAAGTTTTTGTTTGAGGATTCATCTTTTTTGGTTCAAATATCAACTATTACATTTTTCATTCAGAATTCGTATTTTTTGGTAGAGAATTCAACTACTTGATTGAAAATTCAACAATTTGGTTGACATTTTTTTTCTTTCTTGATTATAAAATCTGCTTTGGCTGAAAATTCAACTCTTTTGTTGAAAATCCGTCTTTTTTATATGAAAATTCATCTTCATTGGTTAAAAATGCAACGTTTTGGTTGAGAATTCATCTTTTTTGGTTACAAATCTAATGAGTTGGCTGAAAACTGAATTATTTTGGTGAAAATTCAACAATTTCGTTTAAAATTCATCCTTTTTGGTAGAAAATCCGTCTTTTTGGCTTGAAAATTCAACAATTTGGTTGACATTATTTTTTTTTCTTGACTAAAAAAATCTTTCTTGGTTAAAAATTCGTCTTTTTGGTTTGAAAATTCATCTCTTTTGGCAGAAATTTCATCTCTTTTGGCAGAAATTTCATCTTTTTGATTAACAATACAACTATTTGGTTGAAAAATAATCTGTTTTGGTTGAGGATTCAACTGTTTCGTTGAAAATTCGTCTTCATTGGTTGAATTCGACTATTCTTTATTTAAAATTAAAATATTTTTTGTTTTAAAAAACAATTATTACATTTTTCCTTGAGATTTCATATTTTTTATTGAAAGTTCAATTACTTGGTTGAAAATTCAACTTGATTAGAAATTCAATAATTTGGTTGACAATTTTTTTCTTTCTTGACTACAACATCTTTTTTAGTTATAAATTCAACTCTTTTGTTGAAAATTCGTATTTTGGTTTGAAAATCAATCTTTACTGGTTGAAAATACAACCTTTTTGTTGAGAATTCATCTTATTTTATTACAAATTTTATGATTTTGTTGAAAATTGAATAAGAGTCAATAGAGTTTAATAAGTCATCCTTCTTGGTTAAAAATTTGCCTTTTTGGTTGATAATGCTATTATTTGGTTAAAAATTTATCTATTTTGTTAAAAATGCAATATTTTTACTTGAAGTATCAGGAATTTAAAACGTTTCAAATTGAATTCAATACAGTACCGAGATTAATTTTATTTAAATAAATTGCAAAAAGTGGGTTGTCCGAAATTGGTAACATTTGTTTCAAACAAAATAAGCAAATAAATCGTTTAGGAAATATTTGAAATTGGTATCGTCAAAAAGAATCTCTTTCAAAGCGTCTTGTTTTCGAATGTCTTGAATTTATGTTTATGATTCTTGAAAATTGAATCGAAACTTTGTAAAAAAAAAGGGGGAAAATTGGTTCAAAACTTTCGATTTTAGGTGTTTTAAGGGATTTTTCAAATTTAGGGGGAAAAGGGGATTAGGTAAAAAGGGAATGGACTGTGATCCTCGTATATGTATTGTTGATGTATAAAAAATTTAAAAATAAAAAAATAAAATATTAGCGCCACGACCGGGACTTCAGCTCTTGACCAGTATGTTATCAGACTTCCATTTTCCCTCTTGACTAACTTACCAGAATGTTTATAACCTTTTTCAGACAGACACTCCGCAGTCCTCACGCGCACTTCGAAATTTGTTGGAATTATCTTTCTTTTCAATAATTGCACATTTGAATGAGATATTGTTATTATTTGACACAAAAGACAATTTATTACAACAAAGAAATCATTTTAATTTTTGTAAACTGAGGCATGAGGGCAACTAGCAGGGCCCCTGTGGGGGCCCTCGTGGAATATCTGAGATTTCGAATTAAATTTGAAACGAGCAACCGTGAGGGCAAACGAGCAGAGCCCCTTGCGGGGGCCTACTTGCATTTTCCCCTATGTTTTATCCAGATGGGCCCTTGACGAGTGCAAACATTCCGAAAAGGGCAAAACGGGGGGTTTTCCACTCGGGAATTTCTTAAATTGCTAATAATTTCTGAAACTACTGAACATTTCCAAGTTTAGTGATCTCATTAGTTTTTATAGTTTTGCCAATGTTGTCAAATTAGTTAAGCATCGATTTTTTGAAACAATTTTAAATCAGAGCTTTTGGTATATTTTATATATTCAATATCTGAAGATGACATTAGTAAATGGTGCACAATTTTCCTTTTAAAAAGAGCTTGAGAAACTTGAAAAATATTCAGTAGTTGCAAAAATTTAATATTTTTTATTAGAAATAACTTTTTTTTTGACATCAAGGTATAAACTCCCTAACGTAAAGAAATTAAATAACTGTCAAAACTAATTGTAATTATCTAGATGGAATCGATTGTCGAGAAAATGATGGATGAATCAAACGGTGTGCCAGTCAAGACAGTTAAAAGTTTTATCAGTAAAATCCCCTCCGTTTTTACAGGTAATTTCTCAAAAAATTCTCTTATCATTTTTATCAAATAATCCTGGATTTTAAAAAATGTATAATTTCTTCTTTACCCTATAAGATCCCCTCATTTTTTATGCGTTCAAAATTTAATAATTCACAATTTAAAGTATTGTACAAATTGAATAATTTTGAATTGAAAACTTTTTAAATCGAGTAATTTCAAATTCAAATTCAGATCATTTCAAATTTAAATCTTCAAAATATTCAACTCTGAATTGTTTCGATATTCTATAAATTGGATTATTTAAAATTAGTAGAATTTTAAATTTAACAATATTGAAGATTGTACAATCTTCATTCCCATTGTAAGTTTTAATAGTTGAACGCTCTTAAATTCAAAAATAGGTCAATTAAAAAATTTTTATATTGAACTGTCAAGTATTATGCGGTTTGAATTAAATTTTTTAATTATACAATTTCAAATTTCAAACTTTATTAATTGATCACTTCTAAGTTTGAAGCGTTGAAAATAAAATGATTTGACTCTAAAGCATAAAAAATTGCGTGGCTTCGATTTTTTTTAATACGTCTTCAAAATGAAAGCTTTGAACAATTAAAGTTCAAAAATTTTAAGTTGAATAATTACAGATGGAAGCTTTCAAAATTTCACAATTTCAAATTTAATTGAATCAAAATTATACAATTTAACATAAGCGCTCAAAATTGAACAATTTAAAATTGTAACATTTAAAACTGCGTGTTCAAATTTATTTAGTTCAAAATTGTACAATTTTAAAATTGAACCTTCATAGTCTAACAATTTTTAATTAAAAATGTTCCATTAAGCTTGCAAGGCTTCCTCAAATTTACAAGAAAACGTTAGCAGCAAAACAAGAAAGACCAATTTTTAATTTGAAACTTAAAAAAAAAGTATGAATTTAAATGAGATGAAAATAGATTTATAACAGATTTCATCAGGATGATTAAAAAATGCGCAACTTACGAAACCTTCCAATTTATAAGGAAGTCAAACTAAAAGCTGAAAATAATTCGAACTTAAAAATAATTCAGTTTAGAGAAAACTCAAATTTAAAACAAATCTAGATTATAAATTTTCCGAGTTTCAAAATAATATAAGTTGCAAAGTTCGTTACCTAAAAATTGAATATATTTCAAATCTCAAATTAATTAACGCTGGAATTTTGAAGGCGTTTAAATTTGGGCTCTAGGGTGGTCCAAAAAATCTTTTTTTTTTTTTAAATTTTTCAATCACCATCATGGAACCACATGTTCCTCTGGGCTCAAGATAGACGCACAAATTTTGATATATTTAAAAAAAAATATTTAGAGTTCGCTCAAAGTACTTTTCTGTCGAAATTGGTCTTTTTATGAGTTTTTCATTTTCAAATCACAGATATATTAAGGTTATAAATGTCTTTTCTGTCTGAAATTGTTGGTAAATGTATGGCAAAAAGTGTTATTTTTTGTAATGAGGGGGGGGGGGGGGGGGGGGGGGGGGGGGGGGGGGGGG
>JAUMHM010000072.1:6319461-6339677 GCA_032362435.1 Melikaiella ostensackeni | reverse complement strand
CCCCTTCCCCTCTAAATGCGACACGTATTTTTTGAACGGCCTCTTAGATGTGGTTAAAATACAATAAAAATAACAATTTTGCAATTATTCTGACAAAATTGATTCAAAATAGATATTTTTTCATTTTTGGTGAGGGATTGAGAGCCGAAGATGTGTTCTATGAAAATGGAAATATAAAATAACTATAATTATTATTACATGGAATAATGAACATTTCCAAATTTTTGGTGATTTTTCGCAGCCTAATTTTTGATATTTAAATTTCATCTCCATAATAGATTTTTTCCCTAGTATATAGAGAGTTTCCCAGAATTTTTTTGAGACATATAAAAAATGATTAGAAGTATAAATGTGCTCTTGTATCTAAACCTTCCGACAAAATTGAAATTTTTATGACCTGTTTAGTTTACTTTAGTTTATAGACGGGCGGGGGCCCGATAGGGATAGTCCCTTGCGGTCAGACTATAAAGCCCATTGTGCCACACCCTTAACAGTTCGCTCCTATAGTGGTCGGCTATAGACCTTCTGATGAAGCCCAAGATTTCGACCACTGTTTGCGTCGTAATTTCCGCGGGTTCCATGAAATGAGCCCCAAGGTGTTCTTGTCTGAGACTAGCTCGTGCCGGATACTGGCTTAGGGCATGCATGTGTCTTGGCAGGTGCTTGTGGTAGTTCAAGTGGTTGTGCCCTGTAAGCATCTGAACCACTAACCTTACATTCTTCTTGGGTAACCTGGGCTTGTTCCCAGTACTCTCGGTGCTTCGTCCGAATCCAGGTTTTGATGGCCATCCCAATGCAGCAAGATGCTAGTCCCAGGGCTGATGCCGGGCCTATATATTCACTTACTGCACCGCTCTTTGCCAGCTGGTCCGCTTTTTCGTTGCCCCTGATCCCTGTATGACCAGGAACCCATATGAGGGTCACGTTATTCTTTTCTACCAGTTGCTTTAATGCCTTTTTGCATACCCAAACCAGCCCTGATGCTATGTCTGATTTTTCCAACTGCAGTTATTGTCGCTTGGCTGTTTGAGCAGATTGTAATCTGCCTGCCAGCTGCGTCTTCTTCTATAAGTATCTCAGTGCAGCGGAGGACACCAGGATCTTCACCTAAAAGACTGCGGCATGTCGTCCGAGTGGGATTCCCATCCTTCTCCTTCCTGCACTGTCGTAAATTCCTGCTCCTGACCCCCGTTCTCCTTCGGAGTCATCTGTTTACCAGATTCGCCCCTGGAGGAGCGGGTTACCATTTGCTTTTCACATATACCTGTTTGGGATGACAACGAGGAAAGCCCTGGTGAAGTTAAAGCGTTTTATTATTCTGTCCTCCTCATTCCCAGAATTGGCAGTGTACTGCACGCAAAAAAATACTTCCTTGAAGCAACGAAGTACTTCGTTGGGACAACGAAGAATACTTCGTTGGATTTCTGAAAACCAAGAACTTGGTTAAATATACCAAGTCCACTTCGTGAACAGAGTCGACTTAGTAAATCTGACCAATGTGACTTGGTTCAGTAAACCAATTAATTTGTTAATCCAACAAAAACTAAACGAAGTATATTTCGTTGCCCTAAGAAAGTATTTTTTCGCGTGTACTTTAATTTGCTGGAGTGTTTTGGAGCTTTAAAAGTACGTCTATCTGAACATTTGAGGCTAAAAGAATTGGTGGTTCCAGCACAAGTGCTTTACACGTTTTTGAAGAAAATTGCAGGGCACACAATTTTTTTGCGGAATCAATTGGCACAAATTTAGCAAAAAATTCCTACGTTAAAGAGAATTTGATGTGAATAATATTTTTCGTGTTCTGGTGTGGTAATTCCAGCTTTACGACCTAAGAAAACTATATGAGGAAGGTGATTGAGCGGTTTTCTTTCTGCTTAGATATATCAACTATAAATAATTCAAGTAAAGTTTCGTCAAAACTATTATCATGATTAATTATTCGAATTGTTTGTATAAAGAGATTAAGGTCATAGGAAATAAGAAGTCGTCTTTTACATATTTGATTGCATCAAAGCGTTATAACCATGCTGTTTCATCATATTCAATAAATGTAGAGCACATCAATAAAATTATTGTATAGGTACGTTTCAAAGAAAAATTGAATTTTTTCAGTTATGATTACAAATTATTACAATAATTAGTTATACGAACAAGAAATTTCGTATTTTATCGTTTAGACATAAGTTTAAGCATCTATGCTCCGTTATCTAGCTAAGAAAACACTTGTGACGTGAATTATGACCTTCTAGTTTACTTTATATAGTCTTAGTAATTTGTAAATATTAGGTGTAAATAATCCTAGGTGGAAAAAATATCTATAATCTATTCATAGTACAGGTATGAACTAAAAATTTTGTACAATCTGTCGAAATATATATTTTTTACGCACTATCTTATTGAGAGAATATATATCTGGATTGATCATACATAATTTTCAGTTTACACACGAACTATCAATAGATTATACACAATTTCTCCATATGGAATGCCATATGCAGATATATGAAAAGTCTTTATTCAATCTCTTCCGAAAATATGAAGACGAAATTCTCGCAATCTTCCTACATTATTATAAACTTTTGCGTGCTCATAAAATTATACACAAGTTTCTTATTAATTCAGCAAAATTTTCATCTTTTTTATTAAGTGATGAAATTTCTGTTGTACAAAAACTCCACAAAGAGATAAAAAAATCATAGGGTTGTACATAAAAATTCAAAAAGTTTTGATTTACTGATTCCAGCAATTGCATTATTTTCCTTTTATTTTAAACTTATGTCTGATTTGTGAAAAATATTAACCTAGTGCAATAAGATAAGATGAGACCACCTTTCCTCAATTCTTCGTTTAGTTCTTCCAAATGAAAACAAAACTCACTTTATCAGAAGCATGCCTTCCACGTTGATTGGGTAGGATATTTTCAATCGAGATCAAAGCCATTGAAGTCGTATTTCTTCAGAAACTTGATGATGTTGTTTACAAGTTTTGTCCGTGAAGTAACAAAACAAGTAAAAACAAATAAAATGAAATTATAAATTCATTGGTTAAAATATAGTATTCTAAAACATGTTGTCATAATTTCTGTAACTTACGTGTAATGATTCAGTGCCCTTGTTTCATTCTCCTATAGAAATTAAATTTCGAAGTGCAACTGAATATTTGAAACCATTGTTTATTACATATATCCATGGACCTGAGATCCTAACAGTGCCGTCCGCAAGAATCTCAATAAAAGAATAAATGTAATGGCTATAAATCGTGCAAATAGTTGCTTCGCTCTTAGAAATGGCATATTTTCTAAGAGAGGAACGATGTGTGGCCCAACTTCCAGGGAGGAAATTTTCATTAAGATAAAATCGACTAAAAATACTGATTGAAAAAAATTCAGTGTCTTTATAATTAAGAACTCAGGACAATGTGGATTATTAGAGGTGTATATAATCCTTTATTTTTCCGATTAGGATTAATACAAGAATTTAACATTTGTCTCTGAGGACTCGGTTCAAAGTTTTCAGCAGTGGGTAGCTTTCTCCACAGTTTCCATTGAAATCATCTTGATCTACACTCCACACAAAGACTCCACCAAGATTCATTTTCTTAGCATATTGTGCCTTCTTCTTGATGGATCTGAAAATAAATATTAAAATTAAATATTCTCATCATTATTAAAACACGAATTTGAAAAAATGTTCATTGAAGACTCACTCAACATCATCATAGGCAATAATTTGATTCCCTTTGTAGATATATGACACTTGTTGTTCGGCGTCATAGAGATGCTTCCATTCTGGTTTTTTTGCCAATGGACAAATTTCGTAATATGCTGGTGTACTACCAGTTTCTCCTATGCGTCCCCCATCAGAAAATGGCGCACCTCTACCAATTATTTTTGGATTAGCCAAAATATAGGCATTTCCGTAAAAAGCAGTTCCTAGTATCAGCTTTGTTGGTGGAGCACCTTGCGAAAGCCAGTATTTTACAACAGAATCCTGAGAACAGAATTCATTAAAAATCAGGAAGTACAAGATTTCATCAAATTGGATTAAATTTTCTCAGGGATTATCTTTTTTTTCTAAATTAACAAGAATTTTCAACAGCACATAGCATTTTTTAAACTTAGTGATTTTGAACCACCCTACTTTTCACCTTCAGAACATCCTTAGAGACTGCAAAAAAATTAAGAATCTAAAATCTAAAAGGTTATCAGTGAAAAGTTTGTATTCCAATCATTAAAATCTAATTAGAAGTTCTTCTAGTTATTAAAATTTTGAAGATTCAAATCATCAATAAAAATTTTCAAAAAATTTTAAACATCAGATTAGAAGTGTTATGTAGTAGAGCTAAAAATAGAACTACTGCAATTGAGGCACTGAGAATGACAACCAGGTAAAACCCAGAGAAGAAATTTCACAGAAGAAGCAAAAAACGTTTTCTGTGACAGGATTCAGAATAGAAAGTTTTAAGAGGATTATTGAAGCAAGTGGTGGGGGTTCACTTATGAGGGCTCACTTATGAGATATTCTTTCGAGATTTAAAAACACTTTTGAAAAAAAATTTCAGAATAGGGAGGAGGGAAAACGAAATCGGCTTTACCTAGTTGTCAATCTTAACTATTTAAAAGTGAATTTTTTAATCTTTTAAATTCATGAAAAAGTTCGAGAACATTTGAGAATGAACTTTTATTATGAACAAAAAGTCACCTGAAATAAAAAACATCAGTTTACTCCTCCTTATCACTTCTGAGAAAGAGGGAGAAAAAAGGACTTCACTCAGATGTAATTCTGGATTATTTTAGAGTTGATTTCTTCATGTTTCAAATCTCAGAGAAACTTGAAACTATATGCTAATACATAAGGATCCAACATGAGCTTCCTTCGTGATTGCCCTTATGGAGCCTTCGAGGAGCCCTAGTTGGACTTGAAAATTTCAACCAATCAACCGTAAGGAAAAATTAGTAGGGCCTCCTGCCGGAGCCCCCGTGGGGTTTCCTCAATGGACTTCCACATGGACCCCTTATGGGGGAAAACATTCCAAAGAGGGATAAATGGGGCTTTTTCCAAACGGTTATACATAATTTTCTCATCAATTTCAATTATCTTGAATTCTGTTTTCCATCCTGGATAGAAAATAAAACTCACTTACTATAGTTCTCAGAATTCGCCTCCGATCCCCCCATGGAGAATAAGGTTTTTAATTGTGGATTCTTTTTCCGAAGATTGTTGAATCTTTCAAATCCTTGTTCTGTTATGGCTTTGTATGGCGAAAAAATGTTAACAGAAGCGTCTGCATTAAGTCCAACGTTATTGTAATATAAATGAGTGCAAAGAGAAGTACTGATGTTCTCCGTCATCAATCTCTCTTCCACTGGTTCCGGATAAAATTCTGCCCAGCTTTGGTAGTAGCATGCAACGACTTCTGGAAAATAATAATAGGGGATTTAGCTTAACAAATAATAATATTTACTGTTATTTGTAAAATTCACAATTTTCAGTCACCTAGCTCATATAATACTAGCTCTCTTCTTTATATGAAATTAATATAACGTGATATATCACTTACTCCCACACTCTTTAGCAGGTACTGGCAGCTTACTGCTTGAACCGAAAGCTGAGCATATTCCAAGAAAAAGTGTCAACTTATACATCTGTAAAAAATTAAATCGTAATATTAGAAAATCAGTTCAGATTTTATTCACTTTAATTGGATGTTGGTTTGTGTACTAGGTCCTTCGAAAAGTCTCGCGCCTGATGACCGGATGGAAAGATACGAATTTCGTGTTCTCATTAAACATCATTATTTGAGGGACAAAACGGCTAGAGAAGCTATGGAAAAGCTTAATAAGTATTATGGCACACCTGCTCTAGCGAATACAATTGTCAGAAGGTGGATGCAAGAATTTAAGTTTGGTCGTACGAGCAAGAATGACGAACCACGTTCAGGGAGGCTTTCAGACGCCACTACGCCAGAAGTGATAAAAAAAGTCCTCCGTTTAGAGACTGAGGACCATAAATTGAAGATGCGTGAGATCTCTAGGATGGTAAATGTGTCAATTGAACGTGTATACAACATCTTGCATAATCATTTGAACATGCGAAAGCTATGTGCGCGATGAGTGCCGCGCGTGTTCACTGACCAGCAAAAGTTTGAAAGAACTGATGCTTCTGAATCCAATTTGGACATGTTCAAGCATAAATCAGAGGAGTTCTTGCGCCATTTTGTATCCGCTGATGAAATCTGGATCCACCACTATACACCCAAGACAAAGCAGCAGTCAAAGCAGTGGGTACTGACTGGTGAAAGTGCGCCAAAGAAGGCGAAGGCTGTTTTGTCAGCTGGAAAGGTGATGGCGACAACATTTTGGGATTCCCAAAAAATCATCTTCATTGAATACTTGGAGAAAGGTGACTATAACAGGAACATACTATGCATCATTATTGGACCGTTTGAGAGCCATGGTGATAAAAACGGGCACGATTGGCGCACAAAAAGGTGCTGTTTCATCACGACATCGCACCGGCTCACACCTTCGCAATCGCAATGGCAAAAATACACGAACGGGGCTTTGAATTGATTCCTCATTTACCCTGTTCTCCAGACTTGGCCCCGTGCGATTTTTTTCTGCTACCAAACTTGAAGAGATGGCTCGCTGACAAGAGATTTTACTCAAATGGAGAGGTCATTGTCGAAACAAAAGCCTATTTTGAGAAGTTGAGCGCTGTCTACTATAAAAAAGGCATGGACCTTATAGAAACTCTTTGGAAGGAGTGTATCAAGCTGGGAGGAAACTATGTTAGAGAGTAAATGCAAATTCTCTAAAAAAAATGTTGTTTTATTACTTAGACCCGGAACTTTTCAATCGACCTAGTATTATCTTTCATTATTCATTTCGTTCCTCATTATTTTTATAGAATAGGTATGATTTCTTTCGAAAGTACATTAGGGTGGCACAAAATTTTTCCATTTAATTTTTATGCTCTCACCTCCCAAATTTGTTCGAATCTACAAAAAAAATGAATGTGTATTTTTTTTAAATTAAATGATATTTAGAGGTTTCGCAAGCCCCATGAAGTTTAGCACGTACTTCCCATAAAAAAATACATTTTTTTACATTTTTTTCAGAATCATCAATATTAGGTGAACGAGTTGACCCTCAATATTTCTCTTTACAATCAGCCATAGTGTGAGGTAATAATTAATGCAATTAAGCAAAATCAATAGTGTAAACAATTTATTGTTGTTCATAACTATCTTCTCCTATAAAGAGTAATACGAGAAAGTTGTGGTTTTTAAAAAAAAAATTTTACTTTTGGTCCTTTTTCACTTAGCGTGGGGTAATTGTTAATAAAATTCCACAAACACAATTTTTTGAGCAATAAGTTATTGTTTATAAGTATCTTCTCCTATAACAATGCTATACAGTTGCGGTTTTTTCGGAAGTTTTTTACTTTTTGTCGACTTTTCACTTAATTAGGTAATAATAATGCAAGTTAACAAACATTATTGTTTACACAATTTATAATTGTTTATAACTATCCACTCTTAGGTTAATGCTAAAAAGTTGGGGGTTCTCAGAAATTTTTAGCTTTTTTTGATTTTGTAGTTATAAACAATTAATACATGAGCATCAACAAGAAACATCTTTTGAACAATCTCTTTCTTTTCTGTGGATATATACTTCAATTTACTCTCCTAATTATTCCACCCTTTGTTCTTATCTCTACTGTAAGGTAGCCTTTTTGTTTGGAATAATATTTTTCAAACATTAGAAAAAAGAGTTAAAATACTTCATTCTAATGAAGTTAAATACTATTCAAGAAATGATACTTGTTGATGTTCATTTATTATTTGTTCCTAACTAAATTGTCAAAGAAAAGATGAAAATGTTTGAAAAAACCGCAACTTTCGAGCTTTACTTTAAGAGGAAATATTTATAAGCAATAATAAATTATTATTGTTGATTTTAAACTATTATTATTCAATAATAATAATTATTATTATTAATAATTATCATTTATTAATTATTATTATTAATAAGTTTTTCCTATATCTACTCAAAATTGAGTCTCCTTTAATAATTTATTGGCAACTTTCATCTGCTAAGCTTAGGGAATGAGTTATTTTAGAAAAAGAGAAATTTTATTTGAGAAATTGATGTTGCACAGAATTTCATGAAAAAGGGTCATATACTTAAGACCATAATTTCGGAGCAATTAGAGCTGGAGCAAAATTGAGTGTCCGTTAATTAATATACTGGTAACTTTTACCTCCATTGCTCTGGAAATGATTTATTTTGGGAAAAAAAGAAATTTTGTTTAAAAAATTGATGTTGCACAGAATTTCATAAAAAAGGGTCATAGTCAGAAGGCTATAATTTCGGTGCTATTAGAGCTAGAGCAATGTTTTTTCTCAGATCTACTTAAAATTGAGTCTCCTTCAATTAATTCACTGACAACTTTCAACTGCAATGCTCAAGAAATGAGTTATTATGAAAAAAGCGAAATTTTATTTAGAAAATTGATATTACATAGAATTTCATAAAAAAGGGTCATATTCAGAAGGCTATAATTTCAGTGCTATCATAACTAGAGCATTGATTTTTTTTATATCTATTAAAAATTGAGCCTTTAATTAATTTACTGTCAATTTCTACCAAAGATGCGTAGGGAATATGTTATTTCATAAAAACTAGATTTGAAAAAAAAATTATTCACTCATGATTGATCTCTAAGGGCGATAACTCCAAAACTTTCAGAGATAGATCATTTGAACTTTTTCGTTTTATAGGAAATTTCATACACTTCAATTCCTGTGGAGGGACTTGGAACTTGGGATGAGCTGGAAAAAGCAATTTTCAATAAACTAATTTTTTTCCACTTCTCTCACAATTTTTCAAAAATAGCAAATGGTTTTAGTTCTCGTAAGATATTAAGCTCCTACAGCACTTTTTTGGATGATAAACTGAACGGTTCACACCAATTAAATTTCACTTTGAACTTATTTTCATGAGAATCTGTTGATTAGCCTCTTTTAAAAATTAAAAATAACAAAGAAAACCGAGATATGCAACATCAGTCGAGACTCACCGTGTTCAATTTTTAAAAAATCTCTAGAAATATTGTTCATAAAATTATGAATTCAGATGTGACCATTTTTTTCTCATTTCAGTGGTCATGAATTAATACGATGTAAATAGAAAATACAAACATTAGCTTGGTTTCGAATTTCCTCATTTTGTACGCATGCTTTTTGAAAATTTACAATATAGACATTTTTTAAATCAAAAGTTCTCCGAGGTTTCACCTCGTATCTGAATTTTTGTGATTCTAAAAGGTTCATCATGATGTTAACAGTCAGATTATTTGCCACTTCATGCCATTTTTGACATTTGACGAAGAAATTAGCAAATGAAGTTAAGCGTGCATGCACGGTGCAAGGATCGAGGCACGCATTAAATGAACCGCAAAACCCAAAGGTGCGAACACCAAGAATATTCTTCTTGATTTTGTACCTGAGATGTCTTACAACCATAATTTTGAAAAAAAAACAACATCTTGTTTAGAACCAGCTTCGAAAAATCTATGTTTATTATTGAAAAATCGAAAGTTTCAGTTTCTCTCGAAAACAAAGCGAGATATGTAAAAAAGTTATGAACGCAAAATTGTTTCTGAAAGAAATTTCAACGAAAAGACGCCCTTAATAATTTCTAATCTCTCTCCGTTTTCTTAAAGAACTTGATTTTTCGATTCCATTATAAATTTCTTCCTTTATTATTTCTTGTTCTCGATATAATTATTTCAAGTAGAAAAGCTAGGAATGTACTCATCTATATGTTTTTTAACAATGAAAGCTTCTTATCATGAGCCGATAAAATTTTTGAAATAAAAAAATATCTTCAGACAATTCGCATAATAATATTATCTATGCTAATTTATTCCTTGGTATAAAATAGTGAAAACTGAATTTTCACCTCTTAAAATTGAAAAATCAAGTTTTTCAAAAAAAACGAAGTCAGACTAAAGATTATTAAGAGGGTCTTTTTGTTGCAATTTTTCCAAGAAACAGTTTTTCTCTCCAAAATTTTTTCCACATCGCGCTTCGTTTTCGAAAAAAGCGGAGTTTCAGACAAATCTGTAAAAATAAAAAAATTTTGACCCACATATTGCATTCGCAATTTTTATCTTGTAACTTTTGACGTCAAAATCGAAATTAATAACCTTATGAGCTTCCTTGTAACAAGTTTTGAGCAAATATGTAAAAATTTCAACATTTTACCCGTTCTATATTATCCGTCATTTTGAATTCATAACTTTCGACGTAAAAATCGGAATTAGCAATCTTGAAAACCCCATTGCAGCAAATTTTAGGCAAATCTGTAGAAATTTGGAAATTTTGGCCGCCGTTCTGAATTTGTAACTTTTGACATCAAAGTCGAAATTAACGACCTTGAAAACCCCCTTGTATCAAGTTATAGGAAGAACTATTAAAATTTTTGAATTTTGGCTGCTATATCGGTTCCGCCATTTTGAATTTGTAGCTTTTGATGTTGAGGTCGAAATTGGCGACCTCAAATACCCCCTTGTACCAAGTTACAGGCAAATCTGTAAAAATTTGGTTATTTTGGCCACCATATTGCATCTGCAATTTTCAATTCGTAACTCTAGAAGTCAAAATTGAAATTAACAATCTTATAAGCCCCTCTGTAACAAGTTTAAGGCAAGTCTGTGAAAAAAATTTTAATTTTTGCCACCATATTGGATTCGATATTTTGAATTATATCCATATCCAACGAAGTCTTGAATTTTGGCCAGTTTTCTGCGTCTCACAGCTCACTGTAGGATGGTATCGGACCACTAGTCCGGTGACCTATTAAAAATTAGCCGCGAATTATAAAGGTGATAGCGCTGTCTAGAATAAGGAAAAAAAATTTTAACTGTTGGAAAGCTTATAAAATTCTGCGTTGAATGAACCCTAGATGAAATGATTTGGCACTGTGGGTATTAAAATATTACATGAGAAAGACAAAAAAAAATCGTGTTTTTAAGGAATTTTCTACTTTAACTTCAACTCTTGGCAGAATCTAGGGAAATGAATTCATTAATTTGATATAAGCAGAGAAGTCCTTTTAAGGATTTTACCTTTTATTTGAGCTATTAAACATCGAAAAATGTTCACGGTTTCATGAAATGATAATTTTTTGGTGCAAGCATACTAAATTTGAAATACATTACTGTACCATCGAACCACGTTGCGGTAATGTATTTTAAATTTAGCATGGTCGCACCAAAGAATTATTATTTCATGAATTCGTCAAGATTTTTCAATGCCTAATGGCTTAAATAAAAGATCAAATCCTAAGTATCACTTTTGTATCAATATCAAATTAATAAATTTATTTTTATGGCTTTATCAGCAGTTGAAATTAAGGTACAAAATTCCTTGAAAATCGAAATTTTTTTTTGTCTTCTTCACGTGATATCGCTATCGACTTTCAAAGTCAAGGCTAATTTTTAATAAGTCAGTCGGTTAGAGGTCCGATACCATCCGTCGTTAGTGTACATATTAGGGTGATTCAAAATTTTTTTTATTTTTTTTTATTTTTCATGATCTCACCCCCCCCCCCCCCCGAATTTCTTCGAATCCGCGGAAAAATAAATGCGCATTTTTGTTTATGGAAAAAATTATACCCTCAACATTTCTCTTCTCAAAAAGCCATAGAATACGAATCAAAAATGACTTTTTCAATTTCACTCCCTGAAGTCTGTTCTATAGTGTCCAAAAAGAACCCCATAAGGGAAAAATTGGGTTTTGCCAGTTTTTGGTGATAATTATTATCTTTACACGGTTTCTTTAATCAAAAATTGTTTCTAGTACATAAAATATTACCTTCTACTGATGATTGGATGTTCAAATAAATTGTATTAACAATTGGTTATTGTTTACAGCAATTTTTTCTCAGAATAGGGTTAGAAATTCGCGGTTTTTTCCGACTTTTCCAACTTTTCAACTAAAGAGAGTTACTTATAAATTGGAATTAACAAAAATGTTTAAACAATTCATTATTATTCATAACAATATTAGCTTAGAATAATGCAACAAAATTGCGGTTTCTCTTGAAATTTTCCTTTCTTTGTCAACGTTGCAATTAAAATGGCTTTTATTTGACTTTTTAGTTAGTAACGAATAATAAATAAATATTAGCAAGAATAATTTTTTAATAGTATTACATTTTTTCAGAATAAAGTATTTGTACTCTTTTGATAATGTTTTAAAAATATTAATTTGAACAAAAATGCTACCTTACAGTAGTACAGTATAGTAGTACAGTATAATTAATTGTTTAATCAATGACGTTTTGTTCAATTGTATTAATTATAACCTCACTATAAGTTAAAAGTGGACAAAAAGTTGAAAATTTCAGTAAAGACCGCATGTTTCTAGCACTATTCTAAGAAAATATTGTTATAAATAATAATTAATCATTTAAACATTCATTATTGTTAAATTAAATTGATAAGTGCCTCGCCATCACTTCAAAGTTGACAAATTTAGAAAGAAGCGCGACTTCTTAACTCCATTCTACGAGAAAATTGCTATGAGCAATAATAAATTGTTAAAAAATTTATTTAAACATCTAATTATCAGGAGAAAGTAATATTTCATATATTAGGGATAATTCTTACTGAAAGAAGCCGCAAAAAATTAAACTTAGCGGCAAGAACTGGCAGACCCTAATTTTTCACTTATGGGGTTCTTTTGGGACCCGATAAAATAGACTTAACCGGGTGAAATTAAAAAAAAAATTCGATGTGTATTCCATGGCTGATTGTGAAGAGAAATGTTGAAGTTCGACTCGATACACCTAATGTTGACGATTCTGAATAAATTTTACAAAAACCTCTATTTTTCTTATAGAAAACACGTGTTAAACTTCATGGGGCTTGCGGAATCTCTAGAATATCATTTTTTTCAACAAAAAAAATCACATTCAAAAATTTTTGATGAATAAATATTTGAAGAAGTGTTATCCTTCTTTATTTATAACATGATTCAGTTTAATTTATACCAGTTTCATTATTTTAATTATTATAGTAATGATGCTTTTAGATTTTAAATCGATAAAATTCTCCAGTTCAAAAATTGTAAATTCTGAATCTCAACATTTTTGTATCTTTTATGCAGCAAAAAGTAATGTAAACAGAAACATTCTTCAAACAGTATACCTTCAGATAATGTGAATTAGACGTACCTTTAACTTTTTGAATCGTTCTTGAAGAATTTCGATAGAACACAATATTTTCGTGTAACATGCAGATCTTTTTATACTTTTATTCACACATACGACATCATGACTGCCGAATTTTTCATATCTTCATTAAATATTGCCGTAGTTAGGTAATAACACCAATCATAAATGATGAAATTTTTCACTGTTACACTTCTTACTTTCATATTCTGAAAACAAACTCTGTTTATTTTTCTAATATATATTTTAGGGATCATTCAAATATTAAGCTTTGCACATTATGGGGTAGGGGCGTCTAGCCTAGTGTTGCACAATGTCAGAAAAAAAAATTTTTTAAATAAAAAATCCGAATAGGCCAGTGACTCTAAGGTAAGAAACAAGAATGTGCAAGGAGAACCCAAAGCGGTCATTAGTCAGTTCACGGAATTAAATAATATAATTCTATAATAAAATAAATTATTAACTGCATAAGTTCCAGAATAAAATTTTAGAAATATTAGAAGGGATTTGAATAAAGTCAATCAGTTTATTCGACAGGGTTATGTGTATATGCTCTATTGTTTATGTACACAATCTATGTATGTAATAATAATAAATCATACCCACTCCTAATTCCCCTCCCCCAACCGTAATTTCATATTTTATTCCCAAAATGTATGTATATGTATATGTGGACATGATTTATCATAAAATGTTTGATATTGTTAAAATACTTAATTTTTCTTTTTGCGTCATTAATTTTAATTTTATAAACATTATTACATAAAAAGATAATACTGTCGAATACGCTAATTGATTTTCTTTGATTTCCTTTTTATTATTTCTAAAATTTTATTCTGAAACTTATGTAGATAGTAATTCATTTCATTGCAGGATTATACTATACAATTCCATACACTGAATAATGGCCATTTTGAGCCCTTCTTGCGCATTCTTGTTTTCTACCTCAGAGTTACTGGCGTATTCGACCTTTTTTTTCAATTTTTCATTTTATGCCTTCAAGTGAATTCATTTGAAAAAAATTCATCAGGATACTGTGAGAATGTCTCCTATCCATACATTGATATTTAAACACAATGCGGTTAATACAATTTTTTCATTTCTGTATTTGTGAACATAATTGAAAGAATTCTTTACAATCACGCTAAAAATAATTTGAGTAAGAATAGTATATTCCTGACCATATTAGTAACCAGTATATCAAACTACAACGACGTGTGGCCAACTATAGACGGGTGATTTTTTCAAAACTAGAAATGGTGTCGAATATAATTAAAATTTATATTTTGCCGAGTTGGGCTATAGCCAACTATAGACGGCTGTTTTTTTCATACTGGAAATGGGGTCGAATATAATTGAGAGGTACATTTTTCCGAGTTGGGATATGGCCAACTATAAATAAATGTTTTTTTTTAATACTGGAAATGGTGGTCGAGTGCGATTCAGGAATGAATGTAGTCAAGTTGAGGTATGGCCAAGAATGGAGAAAAGTATTTTCAAACTTTTGACCTTGACAATGACATTTGCAAGTATTTTCATGG
Organism: Melikaiella ostensackeni; assembly: GCA_032362435.1. Lineage (NCBI taxonomy): Eukaryota > Metazoa > Arthropoda > Insecta > Hymenoptera > Cynipidae > Melikaiella > Melikaiella ostensackeni. Next base: position 6,324,893 of record JAUMHM010000072.1, on the reverse strand, counting down.
CCATATTCATAATAAGCGGATCAAATTCATCGATATTCGTTAAAAAAACCAATGAAAAAACTTCATATTCCAAAAAAATGTATTTTGTCAAATTTTGATTTATAAAATCAATAAACGATGTTTCATGCATGTCCTCTGATAATAGCTACTGGAAATGGGATAGGTGGAAAGGGAATAATAAAAAAAGGGCCACTGGAAAGGGGATAGGAGTGTTATCCTACTCAACCTTACCTTTCTCCAGTATATCCCCTTTAACGAAGACGCTACTCCCTTGGCCCCTAGAATGCCTATTTCTGTATTTTAATTCAAAAACCGTATTTTTTTCAAGTGCTGACCTCAAAAATGACTCTTGTTGGTATTTTCATGGCCATACTCGTAATCAGTGCATCAAAGTACATCAACATACGAAATTTCAAAAATATCGGATATATAAGCTTTTGGGAACTTCACCGTCATTTTTTTCAGAAACAATATAAGTTTTATGTCTGATTTTTATGTACACAATTTATTTTTTACTGGTTTTTCATTGATTTTGAATGGTTTTTTGCAAGTCAGTCAATAATTGACTGAGATATCCAATTCAGGTCAAAAAAATCAATTTTCTATATAAAATTTACGTGGTTGTTCTTGGTTGTAATTGAGAGATTCGAATATTGATGTACCTATGTTACTCTGGCTATCATTAGGTGCATCAAAAAAATTCATTCCGATACGTCAATCCTGTCCAAATTTACAGTGAAGCGTAAACAAAAACGTTAATGAAAAATCAATTGTCGATGTAACATTTTCGAAGTTTTACTTGGCTGTGATTGACAAACACAAATCTTCATGTATCTATGTCACTCCCAATGTCAGTACCTGCATCAAAAGGAAAAAAAAATCACTCCGATGCGTCAAACCTGTCCAAAGTTATAGAGGAACCTGGACAACATGAAAAAAAAACTTGATTATATAAGTTTTCTTTTTGGTGCGCGTATTTGACTCAAAACATCGCTCAAAGTCGAAAAACCACGTTTATTAGGGGGGGGGGGTAAATTCTCGGGAAATTCTTTTACTATATACTTGAGCGGCCTATTATTTATGATTTCTCGTTTGTATAAAGGAACAGTATGTCAGTGAACCCAGGCAGAGAAGTTATGCATCATGGAAAAAATTATGTATGATTTTCCTTTGTTTTAACCAAAAAATATATGAATTTTTTATAATTCATTGCATAAATCTTTAATTAAAACTATGAAACTATATCTTTGGAGATGAAAAAATGACCCCAAAAAATGCGAATATTCCCTCACTTTCATAATAATCATAATGGCGTTCTTTTTTTTTTCTTTTCGTGAGCATACCACATTATAAATATTTATTTTAAACAAATATTGAATATTTTTGAGCACAGTTCTCTTTGTCAAATAACAGCTTCACTCAGGTGAGATTTTTTATCTTGAATCTTGTCAGGGACTCAAAATAAAAATTAAGTTTGACTCACAATCAGCAATTACGTAATTAGGTAAATATTCGTATTTCGTAAATATGATTGGAGTCCGCTTTTCATATCCTAGCTATTTATCATGACCTAATTAAGATGTTTTTATTGTTTCAATAAGCATCACTTTTTAAAAAAGTATTAAGCCTAAGCATACATACATTATTTTTTGATTTTGAGAAAAGTATATTCATAAATAACTGAAAATTTTGAAAACGTGTGTCGTTTCTTATTAAGAGTCAATTACTTTTATAATTCAGATTTGATTACACTTTTCTCCCTAAAATCATTCATCCGAAAATTAAATTAAATGGAAACGTGGTCAAGTTAGCCAAGTAATTTTAAAAATAAAAAAGGAAACAGTACTTTAATCAATCATCCCACTGGACAAGAGTGTGAAAAGAAGCCATTAGAACGTCCCTCTTCTCTAACTATTTCACTACAAAATCTTGTTGGTAAGACTACAATATGCGGGGCAAAAATCAATAATGCGGATTCTGATAGGTTTTTTGCGAGGAAAAAGAATCCTTTAAATCGATATCTCGATTGGTTTTTGAGTTATATATTTCATTAAATCAAAATTATTTAATTTTTTGTTAGTCTGAAAAATTTTCAAATGCATTTCATTGAGGGAGAAGTTGAGAAGAAGCTTGAAATTGAGATAATTTTCTGCAATTTTAATAGAATTTGACCCTCACCAAGGATACAATAGCTTTTGATAAACAAACGAGAAATTTGTGTGAGAAATTCAAAATTATGTGAAAATTAAAAGTGGCAGTCATTACAGTTCCCTGGAAATGGAATAATAGTATATTTTCGAACAAAATTACTCGAAATACTATTTGACTTTCAATGTAAAGTTCGAATGTATATGAATCTTCTCACTACAATTAGACCTTGATACAAGCAAAACCTTATGATTTTTACTGTGGTATAATATTTATTTACAACATTAGACTTCTGAGGTGGTTTTGAACTATTGCTTTATTCAAATGTTTTACAGATTTCAAGAACTAGACTATTTGTTATGCAATATACTTAATTATCCATAAGAAATCTTCTTCAACAATTTTGAACATATGATACCATTACAACATTTTGGATAAACTTTTGTCAAGTCCCCTGTACCTTATCTTTCTTCTGGTCAAGTAGACAATATTTAGAGCATCTAGAAAAAAATTATTTGTTTTAAAATTAATAAATCTTCCTTTCATTGTGCAAAATTTTTCACACCGAAGGAAAGGGAAATTTATAAAAATAATTAACAAGAAAAGGAAATCATTGCTATAGTTCTTCATGAAAATTGAAGTAGACGTACCATTTCATGACGATTCAGCTGCGTAGCTCAGACATAATTTTTATACTTAGGGTGAACATTTCTTGCATCAAGCTGGTAGTTAGATGTCTACTTCAAATAATGAACAATACAATTAATAATAGCCTCGGATAGGTAGACAATTCCGTTGACGAAAGGCATGCCCTCGGAAAAGTTTCAGTCGATGAATGGAGGCTGGGTGTTTGGAATGCTAGTGGTGTAAATTATCCTAAGGGAAGGAAATTACGGGATACAATGCGCGTAAGGAAGCTAGATATTTTACGTGTTCCGGAAACAGAGAAAAAGGGATGTGTGATAAGAAAGACAGAAAATGGACTAGAACTCTGGTCAGGTGTAGATAATGAATCACATAATAACCAGGGAGTCGGTCTGATTATGAATGAGAGAGCAAAACAGCATGTCAAAATGGATGAATGTGTATCTCCTAGATTATTATGGGTCAGAATGAACGTGGAAGTCGGATGGCTATTTATTACAACATCCTATGCTTCAGTTGATAGTGACGGTAGTGATGCAAAAGATACCTTCTGCGACTCGTTGAATAATACTATAGGTACTTACGATCCTGAGTAAAGAATCATTCGGCTCAGAGATATATGAGTAGCTGTGTTGGTGGGCAAAGTAGAGGTACAGACAGGGAACTTGGTCATTTCGAAGACCCAAAATCGAACGGTGAAGGGGACAAATTGATCAGCTCCTGCTTAGAGGAGGACTTGTTTATTACAAATACTTGTTTCAGATGTGAGATAATCCACATGTATATAGGGTGCAGATGTGAAAGCCACAGTATGATTGACATTATCGTCGCGGATGAGAGATTGAAAGGGCTAGTGAGAGATACAAGGGTTATGAGAGGCTCTGAGTGTGGAACGGATCACTACCTCATAGTTTCAAAAATGAGCCTAGGTCAAGAATGGAGGAGAAGAAAAATCAATGATAAGTCGATAATAAGTCAAGTGTGCATCTAAAGTGTGCGATACTGTGGCTTAGGAAGAAGGACGGAGATGCTTGGTGGAATGATGAAGACCGCGTTACCATCAACGAGAAAAATCAACCATACTCAAGAATGCTGAATATGAAAGGTCTCAACAGTGAGGGGTGAACTAGACTAGAAAATAATTATTGAACTAAAAACAGAAAAGCAAAGAAGTTAGTCAACGATAGCAAGAATAAAGTCAAAGCGGAAGGAGATACAAAAATCCAAAATGATTTTGAAGGGAATAAGAAATTATTTTGGAAGTTGGTTGAGAAGATTGGGAAAAGAAGTACTAGCACTGAGTTAGTCGAAATTAAGAATGTTGATGGTGAAATGGTATGGGATACGGATAAGTAAGGGACTGTATGAGTAACTTCTTCAAGAAATTGTGTGGAGGTGATGCTATGGAGCATGACAAGTGTGACACAGAAGAGGGTACGGTAGTCAGTCCCGTAGTAGGTGGGGAAAGAAGAATCGATATCTGAGACATTACATTGGTAATTAAGAAACCAAAGAATGGTAAGGCTGCTGGTGTAGGTGGTATCACCGTTGAAAATGTTAAGAGCGGCGGCGGATATTTGTTTGTGTGGCTAAGCGAATTCATGAATACGTGTGCTGAAAACGGTAAAATTCCAAATGATTAGGGAAAGGCGATTATCGTTCCACTCTACAAGGGACAGGGTGATAAAGGTGACTGTACTAACTACAGAGCGATTAGCCTACTAAGTACCGTGGGCAAAATATTTACTAAAATACTTATTGGTAAGCTCATGCGAAAAATTGAGCGATGGATCTGGGAAGTCCAATATGAATTTATTTCAGGAAGATCATGTGCTGATCAGATATTTAGCTTGAGACAGATCTTAGAAAGAAGTTGGAGAGTGAACAAAAAAGTTTTATGTGCATTTGTCAATCTGAAAAATGCTTTCGATAAGGTGGATAGAGCTGAACTTTTGGCAGTACTGAAAGAGTATGCAGTAAATTGTTGGCTTCCAAAAGTAATAAAAGCAATATATATAATGATAATAAAGCGAGTGTAAGAGTGAATGAGCAACTGAGCGATTGGTTTGATATTAAGCAGGGTGTTAGCCAAGGATGCTTCGTGTTCTGCTGGATGTTTAATATATACATTGACGAATGTCTAAGAATGCCTCTCTCAGACGAAGAAGGTGTTGATTTCGGATCAGTGAAAGTGCGTGAACTGGCGTTGGCAGATGATAAGATTGTTATGACAGAATCAGTCCAAGACTTGCAGAATATTCTGAGCAGAATGGATACTAGCATCAAGAGTATGGGTCTTAAGATTAATGTGAATAAAACAATACAGCTCAAAGTGGAATCCGAACCGACAGAACCTCAGTAAAAGTACATGGAAAAACTTCCAGGGGTACCAGCTCAGGGATTGAAGCCCGGACCTCTAGCAGGAATTCCGAGCGCTTAACCGCTTGAGCCACCAAGTCTTAGGCTTATTATTATTATTATCATTATTATTATTTTTTCTTATTATTATTAATATTATATATATTTAACTTTGTCTCGGAAACCCCGGTGCGTCATCATCATCCACGGACTAAGTCAAGTGCCTGATGAGTTAAAGATATTAAAAATTTAATTACTAATTACGAAGCTTGAAATGTGTT
>JAUMHM010000072.1:6308507-6319361 GCA_032362435.1 Melikaiella ostensackeni | reverse complement strand
CATTCAACGTAGGGTTATCGCAGAATTTAGGTTATGTTACAGTGTGTAGCGTTGTAATTTTACAAGCTCGTGTTGAATCCCTAACCTCAATATGTGAAATTGACCAGGCTCAGTGTGGTAATATTACCGAAAATTTCATCTGTAAAATTACAAACGCTTGTGAATCCCTTTTCCATTTTTTATAGTGTATGGTATGTGTAAAACATAAAAAAAAGGAGGTAATTATTTTTTTAACAATAAATCGGATAGGGTCAAAGTTTTAAAATTTAAAAATGGCAGATTTGGAATAGCAAAGTTACTTAAAAAGCTAAATGCAGAAAAAGATTTTAGTTTTTCACAGCCAGCGTTTTTTGCTCTTACCTTGTTTATCTTAACCGCTTTTTATGGACAGTATTACTTTGTTTTTTTAAGAAAAAGGGATTTTTTCCATTTTTCTCTTAAACTATGAACCTTAGAAGTTATATTTTTGGAGAAACACATTCAAGTTTTTTGAGACCGACATTGTTATTCTAGTCAATATTTTACGTTTTTGTGAAAACAAAATACTTTTAATTCTTTTATGAAAAAGTTCTTGATTAAAAAAGGGTTTAAGATAAAAAAGGTAAGAGCAAAAAATGTCGGCCGCAAAAAACTAAAAAAAAATTCTCTACTGATTTAGTTTTTAAAGTTCATAGTTTAACAGAAAATGAGAGAATCCCTTTTTCTTCAAACGAAATGTAAAACACTAGACTGCTTGAACACTGTTCATAAAAAGAGTTTCAAACAAAAAAGGTAAGAACGAAAAATTTTGGACATGAAATTTTGAATTTAAATTGTTCTTTTCTAAAGTCTTCAATGATTAAACTTTAATTTTTGACTGCATCTATGTAATTTGAAATTTATAACTTCTAACCGTCCTAATTTTAAAAGCTGAATACTTTTAAGCGATTTTGAAAATAAGTTAAAAAGTTTCCATTTATAAAATAATATCACCATTATGTTTTCAATATTTTTAGCTTGAAAATGTATTAATCGGGAAGATTCTGATAATTTTTCACTTTTCTATTGAAAATCGACGCCAAAAGTTTTAAAGTGTTCAATTATTGCTAAATGCTGTTTCTGAATTTTTACTCTTTTATAAAATTGTTGATTTCCTCAAGAAAATTTTAAATACCTATATTCAAATGTTGAAAGTTTTCTTTATGTATTCAACATGTTGAATTTCGAAATTTTACAATTTTAAACGCTTCCATTTAGGAATTATTTTTTAATATTTCTATTTAATTAAAAATTTTAATTGTAAAGCTAGAATTTTTTAATTTCTAAACTTTCAACATTTTTTGCACCAAATTTATTTAATTTAGAAGTTGCTAGACCTGGCTCAACACTTTCATCTCGAAGTTTAAACCTTTTGATTTGCCAATTAACCAAAATTTATCGATGTTAATTAAAAATTCTTGAAGTTTGATCATTTTCAAATTAATATCGTTTAATTTGTTAAGTTTTCTATCGAAAATTCTTTAATTTTGACTGTTTCTCTCATTTTTTTATGTTATTGTTAATATTTCAATTTTCGAATTTGCCAAATTTTAACGATTCCAATTTAAACATGGTAAAAAATGAAAATTTCCGAAGTTTGAAATTACCGAAATAAATAAAAATACCGAAAATATTTATTAACAAAATTGAAATATTCCGAAAGTAAAATTTAACGAAACTAGAAAAATTCAGAAATGTTAAATTGCAAAAATTCTACAATCACAGAAATTTTCAAACCCAAAATTTCAAATTTCCGAAATTAGTACATTCCCGAAAAAATAATAATATATAAGTTATATGCTTCATCTCTTAGAATAATATTTTATTTTATATAAGTGCATACTGCAAAATTTGAAATTTTAAAAGCTCTTTTAAATTTCAAACTATGCACGTACATAAACTAAAATATTATCCTAACAATTTTTTAGTTGTGTTAACTTTTACTTCCAGAATATTTTAATTTCGGTAATGAAGATTTCTGGTAGTTTAATTTTTTTCACTAATTTGCAATTTCGATAATTATACTTTCGGTATTTTTCAACATTTGGGATTTTTTGGGCAAAATTATATCATCTCTTTCGAACTTTTGCAAAAGATTTCATAGAATTTTATGGACGTTGTAAGAAATATTAAAGGATTTTCTAATAATTTCATAAGGTTTTTTAGAATTTCATGTAGTGTTATGAAATTTTGTGGAATTTCAAGGGATTTTATACAATTTTATGGGGCATTTTGAAAATTTTATAAGACTTTGTAGTACAGATGGCACATTATTTTATAAAATATCAAGAGATTTTTATAATTTAATGGGATTTTGTAGATTTCAAGGAATTTTGGTAAAAATTCATGGGATATCGTATGTTTCGTTCCGTGGATTTGAATACGAAATTTCGCTAGACACTCCGCTATTATCAAGAATTTTATGTCTGAAATTTTTTCAATTAAAAATTGATAAAATTTGCAATTCTTCAAAATTCGAATACCTGCTCTTTTAAAATCCTCTTGAATAAATATTTTTGAAAATAATAACGGGGATTACAGTCCGTTTCCTTTTTTACCTAATCCCCTTTTTCACCCCTTAAATTTGAAAAATCTCCTAAAACACCCAAAATCGAGAATTTTGACCCAATCTTGCCCTTTTTACAAACTTTCGATTCATTTTTCAAGAATCATAAAGAGAAATTGAAGAAATTAGAAAACAAGACGCTCTAAAAGAGATTCTATTTCATGATACAAATCAAAAATATTTCCTAAACGATTTATTCGCTAATTTTGTTCAAAACAGGGCCCAAAATGTTTTAAATTTCGGACTAAACAACCTTTTGTATGCCGACCGCCCTCCCCCCACCACTTACAAGAAAAAGCAAAAAAAAATTGTTAATAAAATTAATGTGGGTACTATATATTAAACTGAATTTTAAGCGCTTTAAATTCCTAATTTATCAAGTAAAAATATTAAATTTTCAACAATATAGATGAATTTTTAAACAAATAGTTGAATTTTAAACCAAAAGGATTAATTTTCTACCGAAAAAAGAAAAACTTTCAACGTTATACATTAATTATCAACTAAAAACGATCAATTTTCTACCTAAAATGGAATAGTCAAAATTTTAATCCAAAAATAAGAACGAATTCTTCAACAAAAAAGTTTAATCTTCAAACAAAGAGATAAATCTTCAAACAAAAAAATGAATTTTTAACAAAGTAGTTCAACTTTCAACCATGCAGTTTGATTTTCAACAAAATAGTTGAATCCTCAATCAAAACAGATTAACTTTCAACCAAACAGCTGATTTTCAAGCCAAAAAGATGAATATTCTACAAAACAGTTGAATTTTTCACCCGAAAATATGAATTTTCAACAAAAAAGTTAATTTTTAACGAAAAAGTAGTATATTCTTCCAAGATAATTGAATTTTCAACCCAAAAAGACAAATTTTCAAGCAAAAAGGATGAAATTTTAACAAAATTCTTGAATCTTCAGTCACATCATTAAATTTGTAACCAAAAAGTTGCATTTTTAACCAATAAAGATTAATTTTAAAACAAAAAGGTGAATTTTTCAACAAAATAGTTAAATTTTCGACCAAGAAAGACTTTTCAGTCAAGAAGAAAGAAAATTTCAACCAAACAGCTGCATTTTTAAGCCACAAAGACGAATTTTCTACAAAACAGTTGATTTTTCAAGACTAAAATATAAATTTCCAACAAAAAATTTAATTTTTAACAAGCAGAAGAATTTTCTGCCAAATTGTTGAATTTTCGCCTCAAAAACTAATTTCTAAGCAAAAAGGATGAATTATTAACAAAATTGTTGAACTTTCAATAAAATAATTACATTTTCAACCAAATCATTGAATTTGTAACAAAAAATATGAATTCTCATTCAAAAAGTTGAATTTTTAACCAACAAAGATGAATTTTCATACCAAAAAGGCGAATTTTCATCAAAAGAGTTTAATTTTCAACCAAGAAATATTTTGTAGTCAAGAAAGAAAAAAAAGATGTCAACAAAATTCTTGAATTTTTCAATCAAGTAGTTGAATTCCCAAACAAAAAAGGTTTTAATTTTCAACGTAGTAGTTGAATTTTAAACCCAGTAGATGAATTTTTAACCGAATAGTTCAATTTTCAACAAAAAAATGGATATTCAACCAAGTAATTGAATTTTCAATAAAAAAGATGAATATTCAACAAAATAGTTGGATTCTCAATCAAAACAGATTAATGTTTAACCAGACAGTTGCATTTTTAATAAAGAAAGATGAAATTTCTACCAAAAAAAGATGAATTTTCAAGCTAAAAAGACGAATTTTCAACCAAGAGAGATTTTTTTGTCAAGAAAGGAGAAAAAATGTCAACCAAATTGTCGAATTTTTAAGCCAAAAAGACAATTTCTATAAAAGAATTGAACTTTAGAGGCTAATAGGCAAATCGAAAATAACAATAGTTATACATATGGTTGGTTTGGTTTTAAGTGTCAGCAAACTACGTATTTAAAAAAATTCTTATCTTCATAATATTGCTACTTTCATGAATAATAATAAACAATTTTTTTTGTAAACTAATATTTTTTAGCTAAGATTTAAAAATATGTTGAACATCTGAACATAAAATAGTCATGTTTTTGTTTTTCAAATCAATTCTTTCTAGCTTACATGCTTAGAAAAATTAATTTTAACAAATTCAAACAAGCATTTTTCAATCTGTTGTTTATATATTTTTCAATCTTTGATATTTTCAAATTTTTTTCTGATGTATTTCCATCAGTAGAAAGTGCTGAAGTATTCAACAGATTTTTCAAAGCTAGCTAAAAAAATGTTTAAAACACAAAAATGACTATAAAACTTGCTAAAGGAAAGCCGCTACTGTTGTTAGAACGCACTTTCGTGCAATATTCACGAGATACCCATATTATATAAAAAAATTTTAACGAGGGGTTGACGACTCATGAAGTCAGGTACACACTTGTAATGAAATCTCCTAAAATATCTGAAGTCACTTGAGTTTTCTTGAAATCTCCTAAAATATCTGAAGTCACTTGAATTCATTTGAATTCACATGGATTCACTTGAAGTCACTTGAATTCTCCTGAAGTCACTTGAAATCACTTGAAATCAGTTGAATTCATTTGAAGTCACTTGAATTTGCTTGAAGTCACTTGAATTCTCATAAAGTCACTTGGATTCAGTTTAATTCACAAGAATTATCTCAAGTCACTTGAATTCCCTTGAAATCTCCTAAAGTCAGATAATATGGAGTGAGCAGTGAGACAATAAAAAGCGAGTGCGGGTATCAGACTCACACTCTGTAGAAACCGAGGTAGAAACCTATCGCCTAAGTTTGATTAAAGTATTTGTAGGAAATTTCAAAATAATTTTAATGAATGAAATTTTTATACTTGGTTCTAAATCAGAAAATTGATTAGTTAAGGTCGTGGCTAGTCATCCAGCTCCTAAAGTCAATGAATTCTCCGAAAATTTTCTGAAATCTTTTGAAATCTCCAGAAATCACTGAAGTCTATTAAAATATCTGGAGTCACTTGAAATCACTTGAATTCGTTTGAAGTCACTTGAATTCTCCTGAAGTCACTCGAAATCACTTGAAGTCACTTGAATTCATCTGAAGTCGCTTGACTTCTCTTGAATTCTCCTGAAATATCTGAAGTCATTTGAATTCGTTTGAATTCACATAAATTCACTTGAAGTTACTTGAATTTTCTTGAAGTCACTTGAATTCCTTTGAAATCTCCTGAAGTCAGATAATATGGTGTGAGCAGTAAGAGAATAAAAAGCAAGTACATGTATCAGACTGACATTCTGTAAAGTACCGAGGTAGAAACCTATCGCTTAAATTCGATTTAAGTATTTGTAGGAAATTTTAAAATAGTTTAAATGAATGAAATTTTTATATTTGGTTCTAAATCAGGAAATAGTCATCCAGCTCCTGAAGTCAATGAATTCTCCGAAAATTTTCTAAAATCTTTTGAAATCTCCAGAAATTATAGAAGTCTCTTGAAATATCTGGAGTCACATGAAATCATTTGAATTAATTTGAAGTCACTTAAAATCTGAAATATCTGAAGTCATTTAATTTCATATGAATTCACATAAAGTCACTTGAAATCACTTGAATTCATTTGAAGGCACTGGAAATCACTGGAATTATTTTGAAATCTCCTGAAGTCAGTGAAATCTTCCGAAGTCATTGAAATATCCTGAAGTATCTTGAAGTCCGAAGTAGGTGTACTATACACCCGATCGGTCGAGTTATCAACCCCTCGGTTTTTAATAATAAATGAAATCTCCTTTTAATTCCTTTTTTTTATAAGAAATTCCCTTTTCACCTGAAATTGAACTACTTAACCGCTATGAACCCCGTAATAAATGAAATAATATTTTTAATTTTTTTTTTTCATAGGTGGACTAGAAATGAAAAAGCCAAATCATTCTTTCTGTGTCAATGGGAAGCAGATGACTGCACTTCAGGCCTTCAGTGAAAAGAAGCATGTAACAGGTGTAAACAAATGAGGTAGTGCTGAGCAGCTTTACCTGTCGCAACGAGAAGTACACTTGACTTATCTTCAGCACGAAATCATGACGTTCTACTTGAAATCTAAAAATAGCTGCATGCACGAGTTGGAATTATTATTAATACACGTGCTTAGGGGTGGTTTAGCCTTTAATCCTGATCCTAGAATCCTTAAGGGGAAATACAGAATCGACGATGAAAAAGTTCCCAGGAAAATTCAGTGGAAAGGTTGAAAGCTAATGTTTTATTTACAGAAAAGGGATTCAAAATCGAGATAAGACAGAATTGCTTCAAATTCTTGTAAAATTATAAATATGTATTTATATTTGTTTTATTCAGGTTAAGTCTTAAGAATTTTTTCAATTTAAAAGTTTCATCATTTAACTTGAATTTCAATCAATGTGAATTTTTTAACTCTTTAAAGTTTGATTTAGTATACTTTTATACATTAGAAACGGCACAATGTCAAATTTAAATGTTCCGAAAATAGAAAAATTATAAACATTTTCAATGTAGAAGCATTAACAGGGTGACCGGGAAATCGGGAAAACGGGGAATTTCGTTCACCGGGAATTTGATTCAGTGATCAGAATTTTTCTCTCGAATGTACTAATAAAATCTCACTTGGAATAGGAAATTTTGCAAAAGAATTACCATTTTGACTTGGAAAAGGGAATTTTCTTAATGATTTATAATTCTGAGTTGGGACAGGGAATAAATAAAATAATAATTTTAAAAATAAACGTAAAGAATTGCAATTATCCTAACTTGGAACAGAGAATTTTCGAAAATAATTGTAATTCGAAGTTGTGATATGGAATTTCAGAGAAGAAATGTAATCTTGAGTTTAGGACAGGGAAGTTCGGTGAAGAATGATAATTTTTACTTTGGAACAGGGAATTTTAGTAAAGAAAACTAATTTTGACAATTGGGATAAGGAATTCTCGTAATGAATTATAATTTTGACTTTTGAACAGGGAAATGCGCAAAGAATTATAATTTTCATTTTAGGTTCACTTTAGAGCAGGGGATTTCCGTAAAGAATTATAATTTAGACTTGAGGGCGGAGAAGTCGTCACAACTTGAAACTTCCCTCTTCCAAATTTTGGAAAAAGGGAGTTACTATATTTCTGAATTATAATAGAAAATTTTGTAAATAAATATAATTCTGACTTGGAACAAGTAATTTTTGGAAATAAATGTAGTTGTGACTTGGAACAGGGAATTTCCGTAAAGAATTACAATGTTCACTTTCGAACGGGCATTTCCGTAAAGAATTATAATTTTCACTTTGGAACAGGGGATTTCCGCAAAGAATTATAATTTAGACTTTAGGACAAGGAATTTTCGTAAATAATTATTATGTGACTTGGAACAGGGAATTTTTGACATAGAATGGGAATTTTGGAAAATAATTTTAATTGAAATTTTGAAAGAGAGCATTTTTTAAAAAGCCTTGTTCAAATTCAAAATTATAATTATTTTCCAAAATTTCCTGTTCCAAATCAGAAATCTTTGAAATGTTTTAAAATATTTAGAAATTCAGATGTTTTCCAAAAAGATGCACATGCAATTTTCTTATACTTGAAGCCTTTCTATTTTCCATAACTTTTGAAGATGAATATTCTTGAATTGAGAAATTTTCAATTTCGAATTTACTCCGAATGCAATGCTTCCCTAAACTTATCAATTTAAATCCTCTTTCCAAATTAATTTTTTTTCAAATTGTTAATTTTCTCGTTCATAAATTACAAAAATATTTGGATTTGACCGCCCTTGAATTTTAGATTGAAAGGGTTTAAATTTAAGTTTGACTAAATTCGAAAATTTTCAATTTCAGGGGTGATTTTTTAATTTTCTAAATTAGAAGAATTTCAAATTTTAACGCCTTGATTACAAATTTATTATTTTATTACTGCACTGTTGCATTTAATGCACTCTTGAAACTTTTTAAATAATTTTCCTACCCGATAGCATGTAATCCCCGGTAATCATCCTATAATTTCCAATTTACTCTTATAATCCTCTCTTCATTAAATGAAAATTTAATTAATTCTCTGCGCACTTTTTCGCATTCAGAACCGAGAGAAAAAGACTCAAGGAATAATTTTATTCCATATTTCCTGAAAATAGAAAAGAATTTATTTCTCCATGTATAGCAGGTTTAGATTTTTACATTTTGTTTACAAAAACCCTCTTACTCGAGAAATTAACTTTAAATCATCTATTTCCTGAAAATATAATTTCAGTTTGTTGGTAAAACTACAATGAATTAATAAATATGTAAGAGATTAGAAAATCTGTTTTAATGGTGATAGAAGATACCGGAATACGATGGATCAACAAGTAGTTATAAATACTTAAATATTGATCCGGAATTCTTTATGAATATAAAAGCAGACTACTATACATTTTAAATATTAGAGTTTAATTAATTGCACTTAACAAATTAAGCAAGGGCTATATTTGTAACTGAAAGGCAAAAAAGGCTTCTTTTTAAAATTTATTTTATGAGTCTTGAATGTTATAAAGATATTTTTATGGTTTTATGTAATCCAAACATGCGAGAAAATTCTATTTAAAGTTTTAAAGCTGATTAGAAGAGTAATTTTCCCTTTTTCAACGGTTAACTGATAATTATTATTTATATAAATAATTTGGGCGATAAAAAATTTATTACTGAATGAAATTCATATTGGGAAATATGTGTTTAATTTAAAAAATGTCAAATTAGAAGTTTTCGAATTTGGAAAGTTGAGAGTGAGACTTTCGGAAATATAAAATTAATGTCCTCCAAAAAAAGCAAGAACTAAAAAAATTAAAAAATAGATTTTAAAATACTTTTTTAATTTTCGCCTTTCCTCCCTCGAGTAGATGTTATCAGCTGAAATTAATTGAAATAACCTAATGGGAACTTAAATTGTGCTAAACCGAATTTCCCCTTGACAGTCTAATTTATGTGCCAGGCGACCCGGAAAAAAAGTGAGACGTTCCAGGGACGTCTGTGCACGATTTGTGTATGTATATGGCAGCGCCAAATTACAATTTCAAGTCACGCAAAACCAATTTTAATACTTACACGTGATACAAAAATACATTCCAAAAAAATGCAGAGATTCCAAGAGTTAAAAGATTTCAATTACATCAGTGGATTTCAACGAATTACATATAAGGAATTCCAGAGAATTACCAAGGATTTTAAGCGATTTCCTCAGATTTTATGAAAATTTCACGAGATTCGAAATGATTTAAAAGATTTTCAAACATATTAGAGATTAAGGCTTTCTTAAAGGATTTTAAGGGTTTTAAAAGGATTTTATGGGATTTCCAAACGTTCATCTAATTATAAGAAAGATTTAGAAACATTTCAAGGGATTTCAGAGGATTTCAAAGATTTTCAAACATTTCCGGGAATTGTAAGGAATTCCAAAGAATTTCAAGAGTATTCGAGAATTTCAAGGGATTTTAAAGAATTTTGCAGGAATTCCAAAGATTTCAAGAGATTTCCAAAGAACTTAGGAAAATAAATTAAATAAACATTCAAGGGATTCCTATGTAGCGACTGCAAAGATTTCATGGGATTCTAAGGTATTTCAAGGAATTTCACAAAATTTAAAGTTTTTTGAGGGAACTTTAATGAATAAGTTCAATTTAATTTATTTTCAAGGGATTTCAAATGATTTATACTTACTTTAATGGACTTTACGATATCCAAAGATTTTAAGGGATTTCAAAGAATTTTGTAGGATTTCCAAAGATTTCAAGAGATTTGCAGAGAACATTTTCGAAAATATGTAAATTCAATTAAATTAAATTTTGAGGGATTCCTAGCGATTCTAAAGATTTCATGGAATTCTAAGGTAGTTCAAGGAAATTCACAAAATTTAAAGGATTTTATGGAATTTCCAAGGATTTAGAAGGATTTCAAAGATTCTTAGGGATTTGAACAGTTTTTTTAAGACAACTTCAATGAATAAGTTTAATTTAATTTATATTCAAGGAATTTCAAATGATTTATACTTATTTTAAAGGGTTTTTACAATTTCCAAACATTTCCAGGGATTTCACGGGGTTTTAAGATACTTCAAGTAATTTCACAGATTTTTGAGGATTTAGACAGTTTTTTTAGAGAATTTTAATAAATAAGTTCAATTAAATTTTATAGTTTCAAATTTCAAGAGATTCCAAGCAATTCCTAGCAGAAGTTTTAAGGCATTTCAAGGTATTTCAAGGAATGTCACAAGATTTGAAGGATTTTATTGAATCTCCAAGAATTTCAAGGGATTTCAAAGATTTCTAAGG
>JAUMHM010000072.1:6257833-6295137 GCA_032362435.1 Melikaiella ostensackeni | reverse complement strand
CCATAAGAAGAATTTGAAAAAGGTTGATGAATGAGTCATAAATGTATATATACATTACGCCTTCTCATTTTGAGATTCCTGAAGAAACTTATCGACTGTACTATTTTCATTGCTTTCTTTCTTTCTTTTTGGGGGGGTAGAGTAGTTTTCTTAGGCATACATTTATTTTATTTTTTATTTTTAAAAAAACTGAAATTTGTTAGTACGATCAATTTTTTATCACTTTACTGAAGAGTAGCAAAAAAGTAGCTTTACATTGAAAAAAGCAACAAAAAAGTAGCCTTGCCTAAAAAAGTATCAAAAAAGTAAAAAAATGAGGAACTTCGAAACCTGTCTAGGAGATTAATAATGTTAATGTAAAAAAAATAGTTGTTTTCGAATTTATCTTAAACATTTTTAGTGACAACATTCATACACAATTTTAAACACTTCAAATTCAATTTTTCGAAAATTTCCTAACTCTTTCAGGTTTTCCCTGACATTCCCTGACTTCTCTTGACCAATTTTAAATTCCCGGACTTTCCCTGATTTCCTAGAATTCCCTGAAATTACAAAATGACTGGTTAATAAATAATCCCAGGTTTATAGGAATAAGATAACGCATACCATATTTATTGCGATTAAATAGAAATATAAACGTGGAATAGGAAAAAATGAATTTGCATCGACAATCGACTTCGAAAATAGAAGTGGGTATGTAAAGGTATACAATATAATACAAAATGACATGGCACGTTCACGCAGTATTATAATATTACACCGATAATTAAATATTTGATCAGAAAGGCAGATGTTCGCTGAGGTTCTCTAAAATGTAAAATTTATATTTAATCACATAATTGGGGAGCAATCTAAAATTCCGATTGATCAAAATTTTAATTAAAAACAAGAAGAATTTTGAGCAAAATCGTATTTTGTGATTTAATTATTCCTTATCATTCCTTGGCATAATTCGAAGATCGTCGACACGCATTAGAAAGACGTGGAACGTTTTGTTTATATGAAATTTGCCAGAAAAAACCTTTAATCCATGGAATACAAATTTATTCTCTTAATTATTTATGTGCAACGATCTACAATTGTGTATAATTTTTTCCTCGATTCTAGGTAAATACATATCTCGCTCGCTTAATTATTTAACTACACGGCCTTTTTGCACTTACAGTGCAAAATTTCCTAACGTAACTCGCATAGATTAATGAACTTTCTCTATTTTTAACAGCCTGGATTAGAAAGCATTTTGGCCCGAGAATCTACAGTGGTGCATCATGTGTTTCAAAGTTCTTCGCAATCGAGATTCTTGTGCGTTTCAGAAACGCATTGTCATACCATAAGTTCGAAACACAGAGCAGATTGCCTGCTTGCCATTTTATTTTCTAAAAATAAAAAAGTGTATAATGCGGAAATTCTGTCATTTCATTTCAAATAAGTCTAATATATTTGGCTTAAGGCTCCCTTTTATCAATAAATAAATATTTCTCTGACAGTTTCAAATTGCAAATTTTCATCCTAAAAAAGATGTTATCTTATCGAGTAAAAATTTTCCTGGGTTCTACTTAATAGTAATCGTCTTAAAATTAAGCAGAATTCTGCACAAAAACCCTTGATTAAAACTTAAAATACTTTAAAATACTCTTACAAATCGTTAAAATCAATAAAGGAAAAAAAAATGTACAAAATTAATATAATGTATTAGTTTCACATCACACTAATAACGGTTAATAAAAATTAGTATAAGTGCGTAGTTTTTCAATAGCAGAAAAAGATATGTCAAATTTTGCGACGTGGATCGTAACAGAGAAAGTATACAATAATTAACAATAAAAATTTCGGAATAATAACAATAATCCTGAGCAAAAGCAATAAAAACAGAAGCATATACAGTTTTGTACATTAAACGCATTGTATGTATAATTTTTTTAAGATATGCAAAGGATCCAAAATTCTTTAGAGATTCATTTCTTCACTAGTTTCCAAACTAAATACATAATAATAAAATATATTTATAAATATTTTCTACAATCCGAGAACTAAATTAATTTACTTGCAAGATGCTTTGCATATTTTTTTTGAATGCACAATATGCATTTAAATTAAATAAATTATTTACAGTTAGAGTAACCAGATTCAAGTCTGGTAAAAAAAATATACAAATATAGAAGATTTTCCTATTATAGGGGCTTTCCTTGTAAAATCGCTTTATATTCTTTTTTCCGACTGTAAAGACATAATTTTAGAAACGTGCAGCAGAAAAGTAGAAAATTTTAGGTAGAACTTTGCAAAATCTCAAGTCCTTCGCTAAAGAAAATATTCTTAATGTATTAATACCTATGATTGTTATGCACTTATTCACTGATAAAGAAAGTATATTCAAGACTCCTTAGTAAGAATGTTTAGTCTAGAAATAAATCTGAACATTTCTGCGAAAGCAGTTAGATAAAAAGATAATTTTGATAGTAATTAAATTAGATTTAGTACAAATTCTTTTTATGAGTAGTAATTAAGCATTAGATTTTGAAATTTGGAAATCGTATCTCTACTTGGTTTATAAATACATACCTAAGGATAACTCATGGAAACATCTAAGTTGACGGAAGAAATAGTAGTACTGATTTTTGAAAGAAATGCCCCGTACATTTTCCCACTGTGGATGAAATACTACAATATTAAGAACGGCATGACGATAAATGTAAGTTCCCCATACCTATCTCCAGATTTCTCTCAAAATTCCGAAGTCTAAATTTTCAAACTGAAATTTCATTTTCCGTATTTTTCTTGTGCGTTCGTGTGACATGAATCTTTCTAGTGGCCATGACACTTCAGCACTAAAATCATCTGGAATGGCAAGCAAATTTCATTTTTCAGCTTATTTGTTCATTTATCGTCAAAATCTAATCTGCCTTTTTTCTTCCTCGACTGGCGTAACACTTGCTCTTTACGCTGATCTGTTGAAAAAAAACAGAATTATTATAACTTAGAATAGCTTAATAAGTAAGGTGAATAAAAACCGGGTTTTGCGCAGTGTTTAAAACATTTCCCAGATATTTAGATTCAAATTTTTCAAATTTAAATCTTCAAAACTTGAAAATTTATAATTTGAAGTATTCAAAAAATATTCTCTAAATTAGGGAATCTAATGTCCAACAACCCTCAATTTCAAACGTTTAAAATAAAAAATTTCAAAATTGAACAAATTCAACTATTCTACAAAGTCGAAGCTTTCATGTTTAGACAATCGCCAGATAAAAACACTTAAAATTGTTGAATTGAAAAGTAGAAGCGATCAAAATTGAACATTTTCAAACATAGTTTATTTAAAATTAAATAATTTTACAGTTGGGGCCCTCATCACTCGACAGATTGAAAAAGCAACTGTTTGAAATTGTATAAGATTGAGGTATTGAAATTGTCTCTTTAGAAAATTTTAATCTAAAATTATTCAATTTTTACATTTTTAAGTTAATTATTCAATTACTAAGGCTCTCAATTGAAAACTGTACAACTTTGAATAATTAAAAATTAAAACTAAATTTTTAATGCTTCAATTAAAAATATTGTACAAATTGAAGCGCATATAATTTCAAATTGCCTAATTCCTAAAATTTTAATATTAGGCTATTCGATTTTGAATGTAGTATATTTATAAACGTTCAAGTATAAAAAGAATTTAATTTTTAAATCATACAATTTTTAATGAATTACATAAATTGAACAAAACAATGTTGAATTTTACAATCTCAGAAATGTTCTATAAATGATTTCTATTTAAAATTGTTTCTTCTAATTTGAACAAAAAATTAAATCGAATTTTCAAAGATTTCAGTTGTGAAAATTTCAACTAATAAGCTCGGTGGGTCTCGACTGACTTAAACCCAAAAGTACTTGCATATCACGGTTTTCTTCTGATTATGCTTCTTGGATGTACTACGATCGTTTTGAGCTCAAAAAGAAAAAAATTGCATGAGCCCTTTTCGAGAAAACGCTATTTTTGATTTTTTTTAAAGAGGTTAATTAACATATTTTCATTTAAAAAAATTTTAAGTGGAATTTTATTGGCTTAAACCATTTATTTTATCATACCAAAAAGTGCTGCAGGAGCTTAATATCTTACGAGAACTGAAACCCTTAAATATTTTTAAAAAATGGTGAAAAGAGTGGGAAAAAATTAGTTTTTTGAAAATTGCTCTTTCCAATTCATCCCAAGTCCCACGTACTTGTATAAGAATTAAAGCGTACGAAATTTCCTGTAAAGCGAAAAAAATTCGAATAATCTATCTCTAAAAATTTCGGAGTTACGGCCCTCAGACATCGAATGTGAATGAATAATTTTTTTAAAAAAGAGAGAAAATTCTATGTTTTGTGAAATAACTCATTTTCTATACATCTCTGGTGAAAATTGCCGATAAATTAATAAAAGAAAACTCAATTTTGAGTAGATCTACAAAAAAAAACATTGCTTTAGCTCTAATA
Source organism: Melikaiella ostensackeni (assembly GCA_032362435.1). Taxonomy (NCBI): domain Eukaryota; kingdom Metazoa; phylum Arthropoda; class Insecta; order Hymenoptera; family Cynipidae; genus Melikaiella; species Melikaiella ostensackeni. The sequence goes on along the minus strand of JAUMHM010000072.1, from coordinate 6,290,667 downwards.
GCACTGAAATGAGTTATTTTGCAAAACGAGAAATTTTATTTTAAAAAATTCATGTAAGACAGAATTTTATTTTAAAAAAGGGCAATATTCAGAAGGCTGTAATTTTGGTGCTATTAGAGCTAGAGCAATGTCTTCTTTTTGTTAGGTCTACTCAAAATTGAGTCTTCTTTCGTTAATTTACTGGCAAGTTTTATTTTTTACCAGAGAAGAATAAGAAATGAGTTATTTCACAAAGAATATAATTTCTTTTTTTGCTTAAACTATTCGCTCAAAATCAATTTCTGAGGGCCATAACTCTGAAACTTTTAGATAGATCATTCGATTTTTTCATTTTACAGGAAATTTCATACACTTTAATTCTCGTACAGGTACCTGGGACTTGGGATGAACTGAAAAGAAGCAATTTTCAAAAAACTAATTTTTCCCCACTTTTTTCACCATTTTTCAAAAATATTGAAGGATTTCAGTTCTCGTAAGATATTCAACTCCTGCATTAATTTTTTGGATGATAAACTGAATGGTCTAAGCCAATGCAATTCCACTTTTAACTTATTTTTATAAAAATATGTTGATTAACCTATTTAAAAAAATTAAAAATAGCGTGTTCTCAAAAGGGCTCAGACGATTTTTTTCTTTATGGGCTCAAAATGATTGTGGGACATCCCAGAAATATAATGAGAAGACCTTTTGGGTTGATGTCAGTCGAGATCCACAGTGTAAGGCTTTTAATTTTAAATAAATTGTCAAAATCTAGAAGGGTTCAATTCAGTGCTGAATTTCATAAAAATAATGTGCAAGATTGAGCGATTGAAGCTGTCTCATTTATAAATTTTCTCCAAAATTATTCAATTTTGTACGTTTTCAATTCAATTATTTAACTAATAGGGCTCTCAATTGGAAATTGTACAATTTTGAACAATTAAAACTTGAAACTACGTTTTTAATGCTTCAATTAAAAATATTGTACAAATTGAAGCGAATTTAATTTCAAATTGTCTAATTCGAGAAATTCCAATCTTAGTCTATTCGATTATGAAAGTAGTGAATTTATAAAAGTAAATACGTACCACATTCATTTGGTTTCAGAAGATCTAGTCCAGACCTTGACAACATATTGTACAAACAAGACGACGACGATAACAATAAATGTATCTATAAAACATTTGAATATATTAACATTATTTTGATGGTCCCTTAGACCCCTTTGCCTTATTGCAATCTGTTCGATTAATCGCTGAATTTGGTTTAGTTTCTCACTGTGATCCGACAACCTATCCTCCATCCCTTTTACCATAATTGCAAGCCTGAAATTGATTAATTATATAATATCTGAATTACTCGTTTTCCGATTTGATCGACAGCTTCCCAAAAATTAAATCAACTTACCTTGTAGCTGAACGTCTCCTTTTTCCCACTGACTGACTTGAATCAGAATGTGCTTCCGCAGATGAACTTCCAGAATCATGTGCGGTTTCTGTCATTGGAATATTAGAGAGCTGCCGTTTCGAAGATTTAAGGACGGAAAGAGATGAACGGGATTCGGCTTGAAGTAGCGGCATCTGAAAATTACAGTTCCAGTTCCTCTGAATCTTTTCAAATTCTCTTCGTTAAAAAAAAGGAACCAAATTTTCTTACGTAAGTAAAGTTTATTTCCTTAGAGATTTAGTAAACTCTACATTCTTTATAAAAATACTATTCTAAAATTTAAATATACATACAAAGTGAAACTTAGAATTTGTTCTTTAAGTCGAGGGTTTCATGCAATGCGGGAAGAATCTTTGGATTTTCATTTTCAATCTTGTACCTGGGTCTGAGGATCGATGGAGACGATGCTACCGGTGCGCATAATTGGTGTCTTGTGTCTAGTTTTTGTGCGCACTATATAACCATTTTCATATTGCACTAGATCGTTCCTAGGATCCCATGGACGAATATCGGCATGTCGGTAAACCCAATTTCCGGTAATTATATCCTATCGACAAAAAAGGTTTTTTTTTATTCCTTTCCTTTAGACAATGAGAGACAAATGCACAAGGAGATTTTAGAAAGATTAATTCACCTGTACAAAATATTTGGGAACCCATTCCTCGCCCTTCATTTTCCTTTCTTTGGCACGTTCTCTTTGGGCTTCTTCCAGGTGAGTTTTCGCTTCTGTCGCAGCAACTTGATCGTCGTTATTAATTGCATGCGTCACAGCTAACCAGAGTTTTTGACTCTCCCAAGGACCCTGATGTTCCAAAGGAACCGTGAACTTCTTCAACCTGTTCTTACGAACATCTGGTGTCGGATTAAAGAAAATACTTTCTTGCTACAAAGGAAAATGATATTTATTCAGTTGCTTAATTTTAGTAAATTCGTTAAGAGCTGGAAATAAGTAATCAGGGTTGCTACGGATGTCCGGTTTCAAAATTCCATGACTTCTCCAGATTTGCCAGATCTATTTTTGAAAAAATTCCAGTAAGCTTGTTTAAAAATTCAGTCAATTCTATCCAATTTCAACGACATCTACTGGTCGCGAACTAATTTACCAACAATTTCTTGTACAATTATCAATCAATGTAAACCGTGGTGAAGAAAAAGTTTACGACAAAGTGTAACATTCTATGAAAACGTTTTTACAGATGAACGTAGAAAATGATAGATTTTGTAATAGTTTGGCATAGAAAACTACAAAGTATGAAAAATCAAGATTTCTAATAAAAAATTTTGAAAATCTACAATAAGCAAACACAATCTTAATTTTTAATAGTTTTTTGTAGAAAATTACGAATTTCTACAAAGATTTATGAATAATTACTTTTGTATGAAATTTTACGAAAATATAATATGTACGTCTAGACGAGCTAGTAGTTTTTCATATTTTGTTTTTAGAAAATTGGAATATCTACAACCGCATAATAAAGGTTTAGTTTTTGATAATTTTTAATAGGTTTTTATATAAAATTATGAATTTTTATTAGAAAAAATAACGATTACTTACGACTAGTAAAAGCTAATTATAGTTTTATATACATATTTTTTTAAATTACAAATTTCTACACACAATTATGAATAGCTAGGGGAGAGACGGTACGTTAAGGACAGCAGTACGTGTTGGACAAAGTCAATTTAAACATATTAAATCAAGTATGAACTTTTGTTTATTAGTTGAGCACGTTTCTTCAGACTCCAAAGAAAAATGTTTAACCGGTAAACAGAAATTTGTACTTGATTCAATATGTTAAAAATAACTTTGTCCAAAACGTACTGCTGTCCCAAACGTACCGTTTTCGACTTACGACTTCAAAATGAACGTTTAATATTTCATAATTTGTAATAGGTTTTTGTAGAAAATTTAGCATTTCTACAAAAAATAACAAATATTTGCTATTTGCAAAAGCTATATTTGTAGTTTCTCATAGTGTTTCTTATAAAATTACAAATTTATACACACAGTTATGAATAAATACTATTTTCTAAGAAAAAATAGAAAAGTCTACCACTCCAAAATGAAGGGTTAGTTTTTCATAATTTTGAACAGGGTTTTGTAGAAAATTACGAATTTGTACAAAGTTTTATAAATAGGTAATTAAACATTCTCAGGAAAAATTACGAAAATGTAGAATGGGGTGGGTCGAAAATAAAAAATTCTGGAATTCGAAATCGCTACAACGCGAAAAAGGAGCGTATAGGTATCCTAAAAAAGTATAATTAATTTGGAATCGATAGACATGCAGCTTAATTACTCGCGCTCAATAAAAATGTGAACAATTTTTCTTGTTTGCAGAGTTTTCAAATTGTGAGTTTTAATTTTTTTTACATACCTGAAGATCAAAAAAGTCTTCCCAATTTTTCGCGGACTTTGATCAATCATTTTCTAAGAGATAATTCCGAATTTAATGCACCCCTGTTTTCGGAAAAAATTCTTAAAACCTGTGTAAATAGGAGAAGAATTTTTTCGGGTACTTAAAAACTCTCCAGTGACAAAAATGCACAAGGCGAAAAATCGCCAAGACCCAGGAATCAAAATTGGAAATACAGCGACGTTTTAAAATTTTGATTTTGGTATTTAATGAAATTATCTTTATAACTTGTGGTTTAAACATGTTTCTGAGCATGTGTGAGCTTTTTTAGTATAGAAATACACTAGGAAAAAAATTGAAAAGACCCAGAAGTCGAAATTCGAATTACAGCAAAATTTGGAATTTATTATTAATTAGAATTATTTTCTTCACTTGTGGTTTAAAATTTGTTGCGAACATATGGGGAATTTTTAAGCATATAGAAATACACCAGAAAAAATCGAAAATAAATCTATTAAATACCAAATACTAAATTTGGAAAATCTGCTGTAATTCTTATTTCGACTCCTGGGTCGTGACATTTTTTCTAGCATATTTCTATGCTAAAAAACCCACGCATGCTCCGAAAAATGTTTAAACCACAAGTTATAAAGATAATTTCATTAAATACCAAAATAAATTTTTTTTTTAATTCGCTGTATTTCCAATTTCGATTCCTGGGTCTTGGCGATTTGTTTCCTAGTGCATTTTTGTCACTGGAAAGTTTTCAAGTAACCGAAAAAAATTCATCTCCTATTTATAAAGTTATTAAGAATTTTTTCCGAAAACAGGGGTGAACTAAACAGAAACTATCTCTTGGAAAATGATTGCTCAAAACCTGCAACAAATTGGGAAGATTTTATTGATTTTCACACATGGAAAAAAAATTGAAACTCAAAAAAATTAAAAAACTCTGCAAACTAGTAATTTTTTGAACACTTTTTTTGAGCGTGGGTAAACAAGCTGCATGTCTGTCGTTTCCAAAATAATTATACTTTTTTAGGATTCCAATACGCTACTTTTTAACGTTGTAGCTATTTCGAATTCCAGAATTTTTTATTTTCAACCCACCCTAATGTAGAAGCCCAAATCGATAATTTTCTACAGTTTTATGTAAAAAAGTTATCCTCGTAGAATGCTGTATTTTTTAGTAAACAATTTTTCCAGAGTATTCAGATTTCCTAAATTTTAAAATTTCTCGAAAACCGTGAGAGATACGTGAAAACAGACAAAATTTTAAGGGTGTTCTATAGGGGGATTATCCTTGTCCACCCCGAACTGACACAGTATCAATATTTTCAAAATGCTAGACGATGCTAATTTAAAAACAGATCATTTCAAAAATTTCAGACTTTTTATTATCGCTTTCTACGAAAAAAAACTAATATTATTATAAAATTTTAGAAAATTCTGAAATTAAAATCATATTTTTGTTATTAGTAAAAAAATTAATTCGTATAAATTCGCAAATTTAAAATTTGCTGTGAAGTACTATTTCATGACTTTTACAGGTTTTCCAGAAGTTTTTCAAAATTCCATGACTTTCAGGTCTTTCAGGTCTTGTAGCAGCCCTGAAGTTGATAGAGTTTTTTTAACATACCCCTGATCGTTTATCGGCGATCATTATCTGGCCGTCCCAGTATCCAGAAATAACAGCAAGGGTTTCCTTTCCTAATCGTATTCTGCCGACGACTTGATTCAATTGATCAGCACCTCCCAAAAATGGCTAAAAAAATATTCAAGTTTTAAAGAATCCAGAGGAAATGTTGAAATTGTTAAAATTCTAATATTACAAGAGCTGGAGCAGATCTGCAAGTGAATGAAATATTCTGGGCTTTGCTAACCTTTAGCTTAAATTCTAATTCGGTATGATAACCGGTTTTTTCGCAGACTATATTGATTTTCCCTCCCAGTTCCATTGACAATGTACCCATTAGAATTCCCTTACAGTGCGCGTAAGGAATCGTCATTGTGTAATCTTCCCCTCTGGGTAACATTGTTAAAATCGCAGCTCCATCCAAAACTGCAGAGGTTGAATTTCCTGCAAAATTAACCCATTATTGAAAGATTGACTCCAACATAAAAAGATTGTGAATTGTATTGCTTTTTAATCCTTGACTGACCGTAAAATTTCGATTTAGCTATTATTGAGGCGCTGATTGTAAATCCGTCTTGCCGGTTTGTCACGTAAAAGCCCGAAATTGGAGGATGATGCGATAACTGGAATATTTAAAAGACTTACCCATTGTATTCTGAATTAACATTTTCTTTAATTTCTTAAAAAAGAATTAAAATTACCTGTTCGGATAAGTAGAATGTACGCGAACCATTGGGATGTTGCCAGTAACAGCGAAAAGTTTCGCCTAAAAGTGGATTATAAGGTTTTTTCAAACCTTGTGGTTTTTTGTAGAAACCTGACAAATACCACTTGACCACTCCTTTCATTCGAGTGAAAGCGTCATCTTCCAATACTGCTCTGTTTGTTTAAAAGTTCAAGGAAATTAAAAGAAGTATCGATATGAGTTCAAATTACTTGATGCTGATATGGAGAAATGTTTACTATTTTAATTTTAATCAATTGAAAATAAAATAACCTTGTTTTACACTAACCGAGACAAAATGTCGGCGTGATAATAGGAATCTGCGAGTTTTTCCAAAAATGAACGCGGTTCGAGGATAAATGTGGGAAGGACAACTTTGGACAAGTCCATCCCAGGACGAACTTGCTTCATTAAAAACCAAATGAGTGATTTCTGTTCTTCTTGGAGTTCTGCGACGACTTCTCCAGCCTTCAGAAAATACAAAAAAGAAGGTCGAAATTTTAATTGAGCGTTTCAGTTTATAAGCCTTACAATTGAAATTTTTTTTATTCACATTGTTTATAAGATATTTCAAAAATTGATGCGTTAGAAATTGGAAAATTAAAAGTTTAAAAAACTCAAAATTGTACAACTGAAGCAGGAAAATCTAAACGGTGCTAAGTCCGCTTTTTGAAAAAATTTAATTTTCTAAAAAATCATACCCTTTTAATACTTCAATTTAGATCTGGTGAATTTTCATTGCGTTAAAATTGAAGTTGCTCCATTTTTTATGACTTTTAAACTCAAACAGTAAAGGTTTTAACAGCCTTGAATTTAAAATTATTCAATATAGTAGGCTTGCAATTTCATATTGCACAATTTCAAGCAATTAAAATGAATTATTAATTATTAAACAATATATTTTTCTCTTTGACTTAAGATAAACTCTTAGAATGAACAATTGAACAATTATTAATTAATAAAAAAAAACTTTAGACTAAAGATGGTTACAGCCCAATATGTCAAAGACATTCTTGGTTCTTGAGTTGGATATTCATCAATTTATTAATTTATTATTATTATTTAATTTTGAACACTTGGAGTTTTAAATAGTTCAATTTTTATGTGTAAAAATTTTCAGTTTAGGATGCTTAGTTTTTTAATTTGAATTTAGTTTATTAACGGCTAACGCCTTGATACACAATTTTAGTACAGGGTATACTTAACTGAAATTGTGTAAATTTTACGGCCTGAAAACAAAATTATTTATAATTTACTCTGGAGAATTTATTTGTAACTATTTTATTTTTTTAAATTTGAAATGTTGCATTTTGAATTATTTAATTCTTAATATAACGAATTCGAATTTTTTCAATTTAAAATTGTTAAATTGTACTTGGTAGAGTGAAGTGATGCCTTAAGACTGTTGCTTAAAGTATATAAACTTATAGGGTTTTATCAAATTAGTCCATCTTTAAGGAAAAAAAGAGAATGCTTTTTTTGAAAAAGAGAGAAATAGTGGAAATAGTATCAAAAAAGTTGCCTTAATCAAAAAAGTCATTAAGCCATAGACTTTTTTTACTTACTTTTTTTTACTTCCTGTTAAAGTTAGGTTCATGGCCAACTTTACAAAAAAGTATCTTTCAAAAATTTCAAATACCAAAAAAGTAAAAAAAATCTCGGAGTTCGAAACCTCGACTTAAGTAGCACGAAAATACTAATTAAAATTGAAGCGTATCAAAAATGTTTCTAAATCAGTTGATAATTACAGGGATCACAGTGGTTCAGCAGCTCAATTTTAGGGAAAATCAGGGAATTTTTTTCATTTTTCTTTTTTTTTATTGGAATAGCGAATGTATCGCTAGAATCTTTATATAAAATAATTTTCAAAAATTAAAAAGTATTAAAGAAAATAAAAAATTATTAAATAAATAAAAACATGCTCCCGACATATTGAGTTTGTGAATACGAGTAAAGTTTGATGCAAAAAAAGTAAGATAATTCCGAGAAGATGGAGAGACAACTTTGAGATTAAAATTCCATGGGATTTCAAAATCGGCTTTGGAGTTTGGACAGCGTTTAAAAATAGAAGTTTTAATTTCTCAAAAAAATAGAAACTTGCTCCCGAGATATGGCGATGCTGAAGGATAATAAAAAAGGTTTGATACAAAAACTTATTTTAGTCCGAGAAAAGCAGATTGAAGATCGCGATATCACAGCATGACAGAAATTTGTTGCTAAAAAACAAAACAAAAATTAGAAAGTATCTTTTTTCAATAAATGATAATTTCAAGAAAAAGATATTTTGAAAAAAAATCCATTTCCCACAATGTGTATTTGATTTTTTAAGAAGATTTTTATGCAATAAACCCATTTTCGATCAAAATGTTTGTTATCTAGTTCTGTACTGCAACCCTTCGTTTGTAATTTAGTTTTAAAATTTTTGAATTAAAATTGCATGCTCATTGCGGATCCTTTCAAATTAAAAAATTTTTAATTTAAGAGTTTCTACATTTCTTTCAATTATTAAAGAGCTTCAAATTTGCAAGTTTTCTTAAAAACTAGAGCCTTTGGAATCTGAAAGCTTTTGAATTATTTGATGGGTTCCAAATTTCGTTTTTCAATTTTTAAACTTTTTAGACAGAAATTTATCAAATATTAAGGCAGTTATATCAAAAACTTAAAAATTTGGTAGTTTTACAGCCTTTGGATCCTCGACAGAGTAATCTTTAAAAAATTTAGAACATTATTATTATTCGGATATTATGCATTTATACTCGTACTTACTGCGAAAGTTGAATTTAAAGTTTCTAAATTGAGATATTCAGGGCTAACTCAAAGAAATATTATTTAAGCTATCCTTAAATATTACTAAAATTCATTAAAATTTAAAAGTTTTTAAATTCAAAGGCTTCTAAATTTATAAGCTTTTAAATCTTTCTTAACTTGCAAGCTTAAAAAAATATTTGGTAAAGGTCTTTAAATTTAAATAGTTTAAAATTTAATTTCCTCTAAATTATTGCAAAAGTTGAATTCAAAGTTTCGAAATTGAGATATTCAGGGCCAATTCAGACAAAAAAAATATTACTTCAAGGTATCCTTAAATATTATTAAAATTCATTCAAATTTATAAGCTTTCAAATCTTTCTTGAAATGCAAGCTTAAAAAATTATTTAGTAAAGGTTTTTAAATTTAAATAATTTCAAATTTAATTTCCTCTTAATTTTTTAAGATGCGGATCCTTTCAAATTCCAAATTTTTAATTTAAAAGTATTTAAATTTTTTTTTATTAATTAAAGAGCTTCAAATTTGGTAGTTTTTCAGCCTTTGGATCGTCTAGACAGTCATCTTTTTAAAAAAATTAAGAACATTATTATTATGTTATATTTATTGCATAAGTTAAATTTAAAGTTTCGAAGTGAGATATTCACGGCTAACTCAGACAAAGAAATATTAATTAAGGTATCCTTAAATATTATTAAAATTCATTCAAATTTAAACGTTCTTAAAATTAAAGGCTTCTAGTTCGAACAGTTTCAAATAAAATTTCCACTAAATTTTCTATTTTTTTAAGATGCAGATTGCTCATATAGCTTCATAAGTATAGATTGTGGTGCGAATTTCTGAATATTATAGGTTTCTATTTGAAAAATTAATCGCAGCTTCAAAAAAGAAAAAAGAAAATACTAAAAAACATCCTCTTCCTCCGATGAAAAAAAATCACTCACAGATCCAAGAACTTCGCTCTCGTTGGCTACATATGGAGTCTCACTAATCTGCTCCTCCTCTTCCTTGGTCTCCTCTTCCGAGTCCGTGTCCGAGGCGCTGATTTCCACATCCGCAACGACTCCATTCTCCGGCTGGCTGATATCGTCCAGGTCTGTGTGCGAGGTGTATACAGGATCTAGCGTTACTACTTGACGGGTCTCGTACTCTAGGACATGGACAGAAGGAATTGTCATGCGACGGGTGGGAGTCAAAGATGGAACAGGCATAGAAAAAGAAGAGGGCATAGGCGCAGATAAGCTGTGGTTGGCACTTTCAGGATTTGATGATTCATTTACAGAAGCTGGTGATCCGAAGGAATCGGGATCGTTTAAAGGAGTCAGCGATCTGCCAAAAAGTCTCTCCCAATATGAAACAGCATGGTAAAGTTGTTGAAACATAGGAGTTGGTGAGGGACAAATGCTTTTAGCATCGGAAGCAACATGAGGCGAAATTGGTTGCGGACAAGATAGCAAACGTCTCTGTGGTGTTGTAGGAGTACGAGGAGTGTAATGATTCAGACAAATTGTAGGAATGTCATCGTTGGACTCTGGAGTATTTTTCACGTCGATCATCAGAGAAGCAATAATAGTAATTTTTTAGTAATTAGAATCGCTGTATTAAAAGACTTTGTAATCATATGAGTTGCTTTTATTTCTTATTGCCACTATTCTATTAAGAGTCTTCAAATAATCGACCCTTAAAAATTAATAGTATAATTTTCGTAAAGAGAATCATCTTGCAAGTTAAGTTTTGATGCTAGAGACTAGTTCAGGGTTGCTACAGAAGTTTGGTTTCAAAATTCCGCGACTTTTCCAGGTTTCCAGGTCTATTTTTGAAAAAATTCCAGGTCAACTTTTTAAAAAAATCCAGTCAATTCTATTCATTTTCAATACTTTCTATTGGTTCAACGTTCTATGAAAACTACAAAGTATGAAGAATCAAGATTTTTAATGAATAATTATGAAGTTTTATGAAAATCTACAACAATAAAACATAATTTTAATTTTGTATAGTTTTTCATAGAAAATTACGAATTTTTACAAAGATTTATGAATAATTATTTGGAGATGGAATTAATTGGAGATGGCCCTCGAAGTCTTAAAATCGTTTTTCGAAAACTGAATTTTCAAGCTTACCACTTTGTAGAATATATCATAGCGTATTTTTTCCTCTTGCAAAAAGTTTTATATTTTACCGTTTTTCAAAAAAAATCCATGGAACAGAATTTTTAAAAAAGAAAATTTACGATACATTTTCACTTCAACTTGATCCGAAAGACAAAGATCTCAATATTTTTAGATGAAAATTAAAGAATATTATCCTTCAGATTATTCTGAAGGTGATGTGCTAATTAAATTTTATTGGTTTTGTTACAGAAAAAAATTATTCATTTTTTTCCAGCAGTATCAAAATAATGCTACACAATTTTCAATCGCTTCGTTTATCTAGGGAATTTTGAGTAAGCCAAAACTTCCTACGGAAGAAATGCTCATTAGAATATGACGAAGTTTTCTGAAAAGTACAACTTCAAATTAACTAACCAATAAAAAGTCACGAGTATTCAGCAAGCTGAGAACTTCAGAGCCTTTGTTTATACTTGTTTCTGATGTGGCATCGAACCGACCGGCCGGAATACTCGTGTATTTTAAACGGTTAGCTCAATTGAAATAATACTTTTTAGAAAACATTATTATATCATTATGAACATTTTAGTCGCTGGAAGTTTTGTCTTATTAAAAATTCCCTTGATAAACGAAGCGTTTGAAAATCGTCTAGCACTATTTTCATACTGCTTGACAAAAAAATGAATAACTTTTTTCTGTAACAAAAAAAATTTTGATAGCACATCATCTTCAGAATGGTTTGAAGGGTTACTCTTACAATTTTCATCTAGAAATATTCAGATCTTTGTCTTTCCGAGCGAGTTGAAGTGAAAACATTTAGTAAATTTTCCTTTTTGAAAAATCAATTTTTTTTCTTTTTTTCAGAAACGGTAAAAGATACATTTTTGTAAATCTACGACTCCAAAATGAAGGTTTAGTTTTTTATAACTTTGAATAGGTTTTCGTAGAAAATTATGAATTTCTACAAAGCTTTATGAATATGTAATATATATGTAATTACAGAAATTTATCAAAGTTTTTGTACAAATTCATAGAAGTTATTTCCACCAGGGAATGTAAGGGGTTTTTCAATAATTATTGAATTCTCAACAATTCTTACTAATATTATTATAAAAGTTTTTAAAATTCTGGAATTATAATCATATTATTTTTATTATTAAAAAAATCATTTCGTATCAAGTTGCAAATTTGAAATTCTCCGTGAAGTACTAAAATAATAATTAAGACTTTGAAGTAGGTGCGAATAAAAAAAATCGAGTAATTTTTTGTCATTCCACGATTTTTTCAGGTCTTCCAGGTCTTCAAGGCCTTGTAGCAACCCTGATTATAATTTGTAATTCGAGTGTCAACTGTCAAAATCTCTACAGCCTAAGATTTTATAAAGTACGGTTTAAGGAAGTTTCCTTCAGTTTTAATAATACTGAAAGAGAATGTTACTTTGGCCGTGTTTACTGGAAAGGTGCAGAAATGGTTAATAATTTGAAATCATGCATATCAGTGGGTGGATTTGTGGTGGTCGAGAAACATGCATTTTGGTAGAAGTATGACAATAAAAGAAAAAAGATGAAAATACTTCCCTAAGAAATCTAATCTTCCAAAGAGAAGGAAATTATAGATTATTTAGAGAGATATTTTCGCCAGATTCGAGATTTCTCCCAAATTGAAAACTTTTTAAGTGAAGAATTTCAAAATTTAAGAGAAATTACCGTGCTCATTAAAATGTTTTTCATAATCTGCTTCGCTCCATTGGGTTTCGTGAGTGGTTGTCGCATCATGCTGAGGAGAACGTGGAATGGCACTCGCTGAGCGCACAATTAAGGAAGAACAACGCAGAGATAATTCGAGAGCATCGAGCCAACATTTTCCTGCAGCCTGGGAAGGAGCTCTGAAGATTAGATAAGAAGTTGGCAAAGGTTGAACGACAGCACCTGGAAAATTTCACTTGTTATAAACATCAATTCCAGGAGCTTCTTTGATTTATTTCATCTAGAATCTAGCTTACCAATTGCTTCTTTTTCTGGTCCTCGTGGAGCCCAAATCGACTGCTCAAGAGGATGGAATAATTTGAAGCAAAAACCATCTTTCTTACTAGGACGTTCGATCACCTGGCAAGTATTTAGTAATACTGTCCCAACCCAATGATTGCTCTGAAAATATTAATTTTGTCAAGATTATTTTTTTGAAATTCAGAAACTAGTGCATATTTAGAGGAAAAAACGGGTGATTTTAAGGAGGAAGGAGGATTTACTTTTACTTTTGGACTCTTATATAGAAGCAGTAATCCAGGTTTGAGGATGCACCAGAGTTTGGTCCAGCTTTTAAGAGTCCCCCTGACTTTGAGCCAGTCACTCATGACAACTACAGTCGGATCCTTCAATGAACTCAAAAGTTCATTGGCGACTCTCTTTTTCTCCATGCGGTAATTTTTCCTCTGTGCCTTGTAGGATTCCTTCCTTGTCAATTTGCAAGTCTCTGCTGACTGAAATTTCATCAAAACCATATGTAAAATATTAAAGGACCAATAGATTCTTCATTAGGTAGTTATTTTTTTATGTTAGAGATTTGCAGAGTTAAAAAAATATATGATTCAACTTTTGGGCTTAAATGTATGTTTCTAAAACATTTCTCCATTATAATTTGTAAATATTTACCTTCTCTGATGTGTTGTCAGCTCTCGTACTTTCACCCGTAGCCGAAAGGCCTAGATAAAAAAACATGTTCACTAAGAAGACCACAAAATTGCTCATAATGATTAATTAAACAAAAAAAAAAAAACGTTATTATCGTGGGACTGAAAAAATCTCGACATTGAAATAACGTTTCTGGAATGATTTACTAAATCCTTTGCCTCCGTTTTTATATGGCTTCTCGCATTACAGGTATTAAGACTCTAGATTCTACATATTTTTCTCATTATACTAGAATTCAAACTACCTTTAGTTTATAACTTGAAAACACTTCAAAGAAAAATTCATCAATGAATTAAAAACAAAAGAATTATGTAACGCAATTTCATTAAATTATCAATGTTCTTATAGCTTAAAGAATTTGGAACCACAGACAATATTGAACAATGATACGATCATTTATTTAATCTCAAAACAATTAGTCATTGAAATATTCTATCTCTTACAAAACTCTTTCCCCCTCAAGTTAAGAGACGGTTCACTTCGATATATCCGATTACTAAACATCCCGAATTTAATTTTTAAAAACAATTCACACTAGTAGAAAAATGTTATTCCTACGTTGAAAACACTGGAAACAGACTGCACTCCACCAGTGTCCCATTTTGGTGAGTTATTTGCTGATAAGGTCTTATCAGGTCTGAGAAAAGTACAAAAACATTCTACAAATTTCAAATTCAGGTATTGATTATTGATATGCATCACTGACTTAAGCCAAATAACTTCAATCTAAACTCTTAAGCGAAAAAGCTGCTTCAAAATCTTTGAAAAGTGCATATTCAGTTCCGATGTTCCGAAAATATGGATTATAGCTAATCTCATTCTCGTAAGTAAATAAAAAAAATCGGCTGCTCTATTCAATTGCCTCTAGTGAAAAAATGAAGCAAAGGAGCGAATGTAGTTTGAAACAGAAGAGACCAAGAGCCAAACTGTAACCTATGAGGTAAAAATACAAAAGGAACAACTTTAAATCAACTCCGAAGTTCTTGGAAATGAAAAAGAAACCAAGTAACTAACGATCAAATGTGGACAACACACTCTTAAATGCCTCCATTCAAATTTTTAAAAAATCGAGATTCTAACGACCCAATTTTGACAACAAACACTAAAATGTCCCCATTCAAATTAGAAAAAAAAAACAAGAATCTAACGATCAAATTTGGACTGGAATAATTTAATTTAATTACATTAATATTATATTAAAAATTTTATTTTATTTGGAGTTTGGTTTTCTTAGATTTGAATGAAGACATTTATTAGTGTGTTGCCTAAATTTGATCGAAAGATTCTTCTACTTTCTTTTTTATTTTCAAGAAATTCGTAGTTAAATTTGAATATTGACTGTTAAAGAAGAATTTCAATTTTGATTTATTTTGGTTTTTTAAAATTTGAATGGAGACATTCAAGAGTATGTTGTCCAAATTTGATCGTTAGATTCATGTTTTCATTTTTAATGTCCAAGAATTTCGTAGTTAAATTTGAATATTGGACTTTGAAGAGGAATTTCAATTTTGTATTATTTTAGTTTCTTGAAATTTGAATGGACACATTTAAGAGTATGTTGTTCAAATCCAAATTGTATCGTTAGATTTATGTTTATGTTTTTAATTTCCAAGAATTTCATAGTTAAATTTGAATCTTGGATGTTTAAGAAGAACTTAAGTTTTGATTTTTTTTTTAAATTTGAATGGAGACATTTAAGAGTATGTTCTTCAAATTTGATCGTTAGATTCATGTTTTTTTTTATTTGCAAGAATGTCGTTATTAAATTTAAATGTTAAACGTTAAAGAGGAATTGAAATTTGGATTTTTTTTTAAATTTTGAATGGAGACATTTAAGAGCGTGTTGTCCAAATTTGATCGTTAGATTCTCGCTTTTTTTTCAATTTCCAACACTTTCGTAGTTAAATTTGAATGTTGCACGTTAAAGATGAGGTTAAACTTGGATTTTTTTTTAATTTTTGCATGAAGACATTTAAGACAGTGTTGTCCAAATTTGATCGTTAGATTCTTGTTTTTTTTTTTCAATTTCCAACTATTTCGTAATTAAATTTGAACGTTGGACGTTAGAGAGAAATTTGAATTTTGATTCATTTGTTATTTTTTAATTTGAATGGAGACACTTAAAAGTATGTTGTGCAAATTTGATGGCAAGATCCTTGTTTTTTTCCAATTTCCAACAATTTCGTAGTTAAATTCGAATGTTGGACGTAAAAGAGGAATTTAAATTCGGATTTTTTTTTTAAATTTTGCATGAAGACATTTAAGAGATTGTTGTCCAAATTTGATCGTTAGATTCTTGTTTTTTTTTTCAATTTCCAACTATTTTGTAATTAAATTTGAACGTTGGACGTTAGAGAGAAATTTAAATTTTGATTTATTTGTTATTTTTTAATTTGAATGGAGACATTTAAAAGTATGTTGTGCAAATTTGATCGCAGGATCCTTGTTTTTTTTCCAATTTCCAACAATTTCGTAGTTAAATTTGAATGTTGGACGTAAAAGAGGAATTTAAATTTAGATTTTTTAAAAATTTTTATTTAAATTGGAAACCTTTAAAACTGAAGTGTTTTTTTGGTCTCCTGAAAAGTTCTCTTTTTGGTACTTGGTCTGTCTTGTTTATTTTGCTGCTCATAAATTGATTTTACCTGGAGAGAGAGGAGGACCATCTGTAGTGGTATTCATATTCATGCCTGCTGTGAGAGATTCGGATGATGGGAGTTTGGATAACGAAGCTGCATGAGCGTGCACGCTACCTCGTCTCGAGTGTCGATCGTCTGCTGGTGCTACACGTTCATTAAAGAATTATCTTCCTAGACATAGGAAGGCTGCTGGGATTTGGACATCTTGGTACCCGGAATTTGGTTACGTAAATGTTATGCATTTAATTCTTTTCTATATTCGTAAGGCAAAAGGAGCGATGTAATTTTCCTCTTGCAAAAGAAAATCAAAAAATTAATAAGGCTTCTAAAAGCATAGCTGTGAATCAGGAAGTACAACGATAAAGCTTTTCCAAACTTATGTTGGTGATAAATTCCTTTAATCCTAATAAATACGAAATTGTCCATTAAGAATGACTATTTACAGAATGTAGTAGCAGTTTTCATATTTGTGGGAGTTAATTTAAAAGTTGAAGAGGTTAGAAAAAAATTCGGAGGATTGTAAATTACGCGTAAATTCAGATTATAGAATTTTTAAATTTACTAATTTATATCTAAATTATAAATACTCAATAAACGTGGAGTATTTTTACTCTAGAAATT
Organism: Melikaiella ostensackeni; assembly: GCA_032362435.1. NCBI lineage: Eukaryota > Metazoa > Arthropoda > Insecta > Hymenoptera > Cynipidae > Melikaiella > Melikaiella ostensackeni. The sequence continues at coordinate 6,273,704 of JAUMHM010000072.1, read as the reverse complement.
GAAAAAATAATAAAGACATGGAAAAAAAACAATGAGAAAATGATATTGCACTTTCATGCGTGATAATTGCAATGAGACGGCAATTTATTTTCATGCTATTAACTTTTCAAAGTTCAAGTATGAATTTTTAAAGTTACAGCATAAAGTTTCAAGCAGTAATGTAGTACATATGAATTACTTACCACTGCTGAGTGACCGATTAAAAGTTGGCGGGGTCATTGTTTTAAATGATTCTGTTGAAGTACCAACAGGTGTAGAAGGTAAATCCGAATGCGATCGCCGATCTCCACCAGGTACCATGATTGGTGGAGAATTCATTGTCGCTTTAAATAAAAAAATTACAAATTGATAATTGCAGACAAGCATAAACTGGAGACCAGTTGGAACCTTTGCAAAATTATATGATAATTGTCACTGAGGATATAAGAAAATTGCACAGTTTAGAAAAATTAATGCATAGTCATTGCCCTAATGTGACAATTGTTTTTCATACCTCTTACATGAATAACTTCTCTACTCAGTTAAAAAAAACAATCGTTTTAAATATTAATATATAAAAATAAAAGAATATTAAAATGTAAGAAATTACTTATAATAAATAAGGGCAGCGAAGCCAATAGATTCTAATAGATCTGCGTTTAAAGTTTCACCATGTCTTAATTGGTTTAATTCCCAGTAGTTTATATTCCATTAGTCGCGAATGCAAACATGTGTTAGTCATTACTGTGTCTGAAATGTCCAATTTTAGACTTAATCTCTATAATTATACACAAGGCAATATATTAGTCAACCTAATTTCCTCAAACAATCCCTTAAACGATTACTAATAACAGTTTATACCAGATTAATTGTCCTTCTAACGAGTATAAAATTTCGTTTACGGCTATAAAATATGCACTTCTCACTATGCGTCACTCGTCAATTAGTTTTTCTACTCGTTTTTACACTCCTTCAAGCAATCATTATATTATTCAAGAAGAATCAATAATAATGGCAAAGTTTATTTCCAACCTTTGTGCGATATTATTGACTTTTTCGGAGCAGTTTTAAAAAAGAGAATTATAAATTATAAACGCCAACTGAAATAAACATCAATGACAATATTATTTGAAAAACTGCAATGCAGTATTGATGTACCTTTTTTATTTTGATTTCAAGTCGAAGGCAGGCTTATTCCATTTATTCACATCACTTTTAAAGTAGATCCATGCAGTTCGAGAGGCAGAGAGAATTCTCAGCAATACTCTATTAAACGTGAAAATGCAGATGTCACGAAATAGCTACTTCTACATGTTAATTAGAACTAATTAGAGCATCAGATGAAAAAGTATGATAGCTGTATCAAGTATAAAAAAGCACCTTTCCGAATTGCCACTCGGGTGTTATTTATATTCGCGCGATTTACGGAAATGTAAAATTCGCTTGCTTTGGGTTTTTAGCCACTTTTGGGATTGCAAATAATTGTCGGTGTCAGAAACTCAAGACTGAAAACACGGAAGACCATGCTGTATGAATTCTCTACGTTCTCTAGAGTCTAGTTAGTTACACATTTTTGTCTCAACCTTTCTGCGCGAGCGCGATAGACGAAGAGCGAGTTCCGAGGTTCGATTGATCATCATTTTGTTGCATCGTACTTTTCGCAAAATGAAAGAGGGAAATTGAAGAAAAACTGCACCGGAGTTTAGTTAAAACCAGAAGAAATGAATGATATAAGTGAAATTGATATATTCAGACTAAATCAGAGAAAATTAAGAGCGGAAAATTGATTAAAAAGTCTCTAAAAGGCGGATAAGAGGGAAAGTTTATAAAAGATGAAAATGTCTAGGGAGCGTCCATAAACCACGTGGATAGTTTGTTTTTTTTATATCGATGTGTCCTTTTCAACTTCATAGCAATTGTATTTTCGTCTTTATTTAAACAAAACAAAAACTGTCCACGTAGTTTATGGACGCTCCCCTAGGTTTTTAATTCTTTAAAGATAGATTGTGATTGGTCTTACGGTCATTTAGCGAGCCGGATGGAGTCAATTTGTATTGAACTGTCATACGTCTTAACCTCAAAAGGGATGGCACTATTTTTGTTTTTGTTGAGATAAAAGGGATAAACGTATCTGGATTATAGAAACACGAGGCTTGGCAGCTGCTCCACAAACTGAGATGATCAACACAACACGTGACACTTGTTTGTTAGAATTTTTATATTGGCAGATAACAAATTAGAGGTTATGTTACGGTAACCCACTTTTTGACAATAAGAAGTTGTGTCTACGAAATTTAGTGATATGCATGTTTTTAAAAAAAGGGAATAATAAAGAAATGTAGTTGTTAAGAGAGTGAATGTATATTAATTGAAATAAACTTTTTACTTTACAATGATGTTTTGATGATGTGATGACATATGTGAATAGGGGGTTTCTACTGATATAGTGAAGTCGGCTTCAAGTCGATTTAAAAGATTTAAATCGATGGGAGATGTAAACAAGAGAAAATGGCGAGCAGGTATTCACGTACTGACGTCGACTGGCAAGATGGCCACACGCCGAGGGCTATGCAATAATAAAAATTGCATGGAACGAAACTTAATTTGTTTTAATAACTTTGGAAAAAAATGTTTTTTCACCATAATTGTGTTTGGATATTATTTTTTATTTTTCAAAAGCTATTCAATTAAATAAAAAAATCGATATTTTTGTAACAGTTTTATTATATAATTGAAGACCTTTGGTAAAATAAAAAATAAAATCTATATACACTCACAGTGGAAAATCTTCTTTTTCAAGTTATTGAAAAAATTAAATTTTGTCCTATGTAATTGGTGTTATTGTTTGGCCATCAGTGTTCAGACATCTTCGACTTCCCCCACACAACTTGATATACATAATTTGGGCGGTATTTTTAAAAAGGCGGACTATAATCATTTTGAAGAGTTTACATTAGAATATTTTCCATTTTTTTTCAATTTAAAAGAGAAATATTCTGTTATGAAAATCTAAAATTTGTTTCTTCTAATAAATTCACTTTAGTGCGATTTAACTAACATGTTATTGGGAATTCTCCCTAATTGTAAAAAAAAAGAACTTTGCAAATGTATCCCAAGTTTATGGCTAAGTTCACAGCAATCATTTCTGACGCATCACGCTGGTTCTGGTACACTACTGTGCGCTGATGCTTATAGTGCATTATAGTGACAGTCACGAAGAAATTAGCAAGTTCTGTTGAATAAAAGAGTTTATTAAGGTGTTTTTAATATAAGTAAACCGAAAAAACCTACAGTAAAAAATGGTGAGTTTATTTTCAATTTTTAACTGCATTGATTATTGTTTTATTCTCGCTTATTGAATTATTGCAGTGTCATTTCGATTTCGTACCCAGTATATGATAAATTGCTATTTTTGTTACTTATTTCCAATTTTTAATGAATGAATAATCATATTTTGGACATTTGTACAATTTATAAGTAATTATTTCAAAGTTCCGGCTTTGGAAATACGATTTTTTTTAACAAAAAGACAAAAAGTTTAGCCAAAGATTTATAGGTTATATTCCACTCATTTGAAGGTGTGAAAGGTTTGAAGTTTGAGTACACACTGTAAAAAAAGATTAGTGTAAAATTACAAAGTTTTAGAAAATTACATAGTGTATCACTGTAAATTTATACAACTCACTGTGTGATTTTACAAAAGTGTGAAAAATTACAGCCTCTAGCGAAGCAAATAAAAGGACCCTCGAGGAGCAGTCTAATATTATACACTGATTACACACTCCCTCATAGGAACTTTACGTTCAGCGAACGGAAAATTCAGTACGCAGTGTGTAAAATTACCATAGATTGGTAAAATCACACTCCTAAGATTGAAAATTACATCAAGTTTTGTAATTTTATACTGACGGAAACTGTAAAATTTTAGATTTATAATTAAATAATATGCGAATACGCAAGTGTTTCGTTTTCTTTGCATATTGAGGTGTTGGTCCTCTAATTTTGGCGCATGTTGGTGGTTGATACAAGGAAATGGACAATTATGTTCTACTTTGTTGACGGTTTTCACGCAAAAACAGACAAAACTCTAGCTATTCCCATATTGCCTTAATCGTTTACGTTGGAACCGAAAAAGTTTGGCTATTCAAAATTTATATTTTATACTTTAGGCAGGTGGTAATTGTGCTGAGTTCGAGCTTCGAGAGTTCGAATCATGTTGTCTAATAGTTTTTATTTTATTCATTTTTTCACAGAATGATTTTTAAATTTTCGTTATGTAAAATTACCGACCGAATAGGAATATCACAGTTGCAATTGTGAAGTACATTGCTAGGTGGATTTTTACATAATTTCGTAAATTTACTCGGACACTCGAGGGTCCTTTCATTTGCATCGACCAGCGATGTAAAATTCAACAGATTTTTTTTGCATTGCAATTTATATTTAATTTTAACTCTATTAACGAAGAATTGGGCATGTTTCTGATAAAAATGGTTGTTAAGTGAATTTAATGAAAAATATACAATTAAAAAAAAAGTATGGAGTTACATGAAAATATTGGATTTTTAAATCATTAATTTTAACCCTTGAATTTAGAAAATGAAAGCTCTTCTCCTTGGAAATAAATATAAAGACGGCCTCTGACTTGAAAAATAATTTAACTCTAAAAGCTCTTATGTTTATATATGTGAAATCCCACCAAAAACATCTGCGATGCAAGAAATCTGCCAATAGGCCAGTCAAAAAGGAAAATTAGTTAACATTAATTCCAAAAGTTTTCAAATTTTGAGGACTGATGAATTATGTTGCAAAAACAATAAATCCCATATTGCAACCCTCTTCGAGGTCCGGAACATATTAAAAGTCGTAAAATTCTGATATTTTGCACAACTATTAAAAGAAAAATTGCAAAAGTTTTGCAAATTAGCCGTAACGCTTTTAAGGCTTTTTCCACAATTTATCAGATTTGCAACCATTTTAGAGGTCCGGAACCTAAAAATTTTGGAATAATTAATGTTTTTATAAATAGTTTGAAGGAAAAAATGTCAAAAGTGCTGCAAATCGGCAGATGAGTTTTAAACATTGTTATCAAAGAACTGTGTAAATTTTCAACCAATTTAGTAGCACGAAAAATACTTTTTTTATATATAAAGGTCGTGAACAATTTTATGTTGACTATATATATATATATCAGAAAAATTGCAAAAGTTTTGAAATTTGATTGCAAATTTTTGAAATAATTTTCCACATCATACTAACTTTGCAATCCCATGGATTATATGGAACCTTGTAAAATTAACAATAATTGAGATGTCATGTTTTTTATACATAAAAAAAAATTAGAAAAGTTTTGCAATTCGGACAAACTATTTGAAGCATTTTTCCTCATGTAACTATAAATTTGAAACCTCGCACATAATACGGAACCTTGTGAAATAAAAAATAATTGAGATGTGCTTTTTATGCATAAAAAAATTGCAAAAGTGTTGCAATTTGGACAAGCCATGTGAAGCATTTTTTCTTATATAACTATAAATTTGCAACCTCACAGGTTATCTACAACCTCGTAAAATTATTAATAATTATCAGTTTGGAGCAGGACTGAAAGTCAGGATTGCATAGTGTGATGGACTTTTTAATGCTGAAAGTCCGATAAAAATAACAAAAATGCATCTTTTTTTATCAGTAAACAATAATGATTTCAAGAAATATTGATGCCGAAGGAAAAAAACTGATCGAATAAATTTGTTTTTCTTGATTTGACACGTTGGCTTTTTATGTAATATATTTTTAATTATAGTAATTTAAACCAAAACATGCTCAATTAAGCTTGGCAACTCGATGAATTTTAAGGATCCTATAAAGAAAAATGTTTAACTCTTCATAGTTGAACAGCGTGATCGAGTTGATCAAGTCTCTTTAAAATTCGATCACAACTTTTTCAGCAAATCGCTTATTGTCTATAGCGATCTTCAGGGATGGTTGAGCACCATATTTTCAAATCGCAACTAAGAAACATCTTAATGCTTTATTAATTTACAAAATTTTCTCACGTTTTACCTAGTGAAGTATTATAAAAAAACCTGTATGTACAATTTTCGAAACTTTTGAATTTTTTTATGCATAAAAACGTGAAATCTTAATTATTGTTAATTTCACAAGGTTTCGTACTATGTTTGGGATTGCAAATTTGTGGTTACATAAGAAAAAATGTTCCAAGTGGTTTGTCCAATTTGTAAAACTTTTGCAATTTTTTTATGTATAAAAACGTGACATCTTAATTGTTGTTAATTTCAAAAGGTTCCGTACTATGTGTGAGATTGCAAATTTGTAGTTATATAAGAAAAATTGTTTCAAGTGATTTGTCAAATTTGCAAGCCTCTTGCAATTTTTTTTATGTATAAAAACATAACATCCCAAAAATTGTTAATTTTGCAAGGTTCCGTATTATCTACGGGGTTACAAAGCTAGTATGAGATTCGAGAAATAATTTCAAAAATTTTCAACCAAATTTTAAAACTTTTCCAATTTTTGTGATAGATATATACTTAATATAAAGTTTTTCAAGCCATTTATATAGAAAAAGTGTTTTCCGTGCAATTAAAAAGATTGCAAGTTTACTCAACTCTTCAATACGATGTTTAAAACTCTCCTGAAAGTACTTTTGCAAGTTTTTCCTTCAAGCTATTCATCAAAACATTAATTATTCAAAAATTGTTAATTTCAGGACCTCAAAAATGGTTGCAAATCTAATCAATTATGGGAAATGACTCAAAAAACGTCATAGAAAGTTGGCAGAACTTTTTATATTTTTGTAATACTATTTTTGACAAATGGAATGCTTTTTGTATTTTTAAACATGTTCCGGACTTAAACAAACGTTGCAAACGAATTTTTTATTTTTTGCAAAATACTTCATCCATCCTCAAAAATTGAAAACTTTTGCAACTGTAGTGAAATTTTCGACTTTTAATGTTTTCACTGACTGGCCTACAAGTACAACTACATGAATTTGTGAAATAAAAGTTGGCCAAGTAATTTGAAAAAAAAACATAATATAATATATTAAGAAACTTTCTTTATAATGTACCCTATTATAGAAAATTTTAAAACACGTTTTAAAAAGCCATGTTAGACATTATAAAACTTGGCGGGATGAGAATTATACTTGGCCAACTTTTATTTCACAAATTCATGTAGTTGTACTTGGCAGATTTTTTGCATCGCAGATGTTTTTGGTGGAATTTCATGTTTTCTTGTAATTAAAAAAAAATAGGATAGTTACGCTCAGTTAATTTAATTTAAATTGCTAATTTACTAAATTTGAAGAACTAAATTAATTGTTTGATTAATTCTCATTAAAAGTTAATTGAATAAATTCAATTGATTTATTCTTTTTCAATTGATTGGTACCAATATTCAGTTTTAATTTAGATTGGATTGGATTCTACAATTTCAATTCAAAATGGAAAGAGTGGCTAGCTCTTTTCCTTTATAATAATGAAACAATGATTGAAGAAGAAATAATTTTACTCTTTTTTCCTTAAAAACTATTCAAGATATCAAAAATTCCTGCAATTTGTATCGTAAATATGTTGTTACTAACTTCTCGTTAAAATTTGGTGTCAATCGGTTTAAAATATTAGGATGTATAGGCGAGCACAGGTGAAAAAATCAATTTTTAACAAAATATGATTAACTAAAGTTTTAAATTAATAAGGATATTGTGTTTTTCTGAAATACATATCAAAAATATGTTGCTATAGATTTTAGGTCAAATGTTAGGTAAAAAGTTCGGATAAAAAATGGATTATTGTCGAATTATTGTAAAAACATTAAATTTTTCCCCTGTGCTCACCTCTGCAACCTAATCTATCCAACTGATTGACACCAAATTTGAGCGAGAGTTCTTTAGCAACATATTCTTGATACATATTGCAAGAATTTCCAATATTTTGAATAGATTAAAAATTTTTACCATTTATGTCATCTTGGAATTTTCATGTTTGACACTAAATACGTAACATTTTTAAAAATATTCAAGATATCGAAATTTTTGGCAATATGTATCGAAAATTTGTTACTACTGACTTCTCGTTAAAATTTGATACCAATCGGCTTGATAGATTAGGATGTAGAGATGAGCACAGGTGAAAAAATTCATTTCTTAACATAAAATATGATTAACTAAAGTTTAAAAGTAATAAGGATATCGTAGTTTTCTAAAATACTTATCGAGAACATGTTTCCAGAGATTTCTAGTTCAAATTACAGGCAAAAAGTTCGGATAAGAAGTGGATTATTGTTGAATTATTGTAAAAAAATTAAATTTATCCCCTGTGCTCATCTCTGCAGCTTAATCTGTCCAACCGATTGACACCAAATTTAAATGAGAATACTGTGGCAACATATCTCCGATACGTATTGGAAGAATTTTCGATATCTTCAATAGTTTTTAAAATATTACAATTTATGTCATCTCTGAATTTTTATTTTTTACACTAAATACGTAAAATTTTAAAAACTATTCAAGATATCAAAAATTCTTGCAATATGTATCGAGAATATGTTGCTACAGAACTCACATTTAAATTTGATGTTAATCGGTTGAATAGATTAGGCTGCAGAGGTGAGCACAGGTCGAAAATTGGTTGTTTTTATGGTTTTTCAGTTTGTTTTAATCTCACAATTCGTAAGGCTTCAACATAAAATCACGCTAAATTTATTTGTTAATAGTCGGCGTCAGCTCCCAAGTTTTATTAAAAGAGTTTGAGAATTGCGACGGCAATCCAAAAAAGGTTCAAAATACATGATTATTTCAGATAAGGATTCTTGGTAGCTTTTTTTTACTTGGCGGCGATTCGCTACCGTGAATCTTGATTTATCAGTTCTTTCTATTAAATATCGTTTTTTTTATCAGTTCCGCAATCAGTATGACAGCGACGTAACGGTATGGAGTCCACAAGGTCGATTGCACCAGGTGGAATATGCAATGGAGGCAGTTAAGCTAGGTTCAGCCACCGTGGGTTTAAAAAACAAAACCCACGCCGTACTTATCGCTCTCAAACGAGCTTCCTCAGAATTGTCCGCCCATCAAAAGAAAATAATTCCCATTGATAAACACATGGGCATTACGATTGCTGGACTTACTGCCGATGCGAGAATGCTAAGGTTCTTTTCATTTTATTTAGTACAATTTTGATTCAAGAATGAAAATTTAATTGAAATATTTGTACACTTTACAATATTTGAAGCATCTAAATACATACTATAAATTGATTGCAGTCGGTACATGAGGACAGAATGTTTGAATTACAAGTATTCTCACGACGACATTCTACCCGTTAGTCGTTTGATCACAGCTCTCGGAAATAAAATGCAGACCTGTACTCAACGTTACGATAGGAGACCTTACGGAGTTGGTCTTCTCGTTGCTGGATACGATGTAAGTTCTGAAATTTTTCAACGATTTAGTAGCATGAGATTTTCAACAAAAAATATATTTAAAGATTTGATTACAATTTGATTTAGACAATATTTTTCTTTCTTTCTAGGATCAAGGTCCACACATTTACCAAACGTGTCCATCAGCTAATTATTTCGACTGCAAAGCGATGGCGGTGGGCTCTCGTTCCCAAAGTGCTCGAACATATTTAGAAAAACATCTAAATGAATTCCCCAGTTGTGAGCTGGAAGAGCTTGTGAAGCACGGATTGAGGGCTTTACGTGATACGTTGCCTAACGAAGTTGATTTATCCGTCAAGGTATAGTTTCTCTCTTTCTGATGAAAACTTTTATTCCAAGTAATCGCAGCTACTAAAATCGTTTAAAGAAGTATTCGCAACTGAAGCTCCGCAAAGAGTTTCAGGGCTCGGACTCACGTCACTATTGACACTATTTGACACTTTTTGTTTGAGCGATGCCACTATTTTGCAAAAAAATTGCTACTATTTTCTTACGATTGGCCGCTAATGCCATTATTTCTTCACATTTTCTTTAAAAATATTTTCGAACTTTTTCGCTGATCAGCTAAAGTAACATGTCTATCATCTCAAGTACAGAAATATATACCGGAAAATAGTACCCAAGGCTATAGGGATATAGAAAATTTAATTAAAAATATTTTAAGCTTCGTATTGTACATTTTCCACTTTTTGAAGGAAAATCTTTTAAAATTGTACCATTTTAATTTGTAATACTTATTGGTTGAACATTTTCAAGTCGAAAATGGCCGAAATCGAATAATTTTAAATTCGATTACTTAGTAGTGAACAAATTTATATTTCAATCTTACTGTTTTAAAGTGTAATTTCCAAATGAAACCCTTCATTATCGATATATTTTTAATTGAATATCATTCAAAAATTAATTATCTATCAAATTGAAAGAGCTTTGAAATCAGCAGTTTGATTGAATAATATTCAGAGTATAAAATATTAAATTGTAAGCCTTCAAAATTAATAAGGCTTAGAATTGAACAATTTTAAAATAAATAAGTTGCAAATTTAAAAATATTTGAATGTGAATGACTTCAAGAATAAACAATGCTAAATAAAATATCAATAATTTCAAAGTTTCCTGTTTTGAAAATAGTTCAAATTAGAAATCCTTCCCAGTGAATAAGAAATCAGATAGAAAAATTTCGAGTTTGGAAAAGAATGAAGTTTAAATTAAATAAAACAGAAAATTGAAATTTTTCTACTTTGCAAGAAATTAAATTTATAAAATAAAAACTAGAACCTAGAAATTATTCCAAATTGCACAAGCCTTTAAAGAAACAAAATTTCTAAATTCAGGCAGCTCTACTTCAAAATGCATGTAAACTATAAACTTATCTCATTTAAAAACACTAAGTTGTTAAGTTGAAAATTTTAGAAAGAAATATTTTAGACGTGCATCAATCCTTTCATTGAAAAATAATTAAGATATGGGCGTCCGTAAAATTTGAAGTTAATTTATTTTTAAATAATTCAAAGTATGTAGAAATTCCTGGGATTTAAAAACACTTCAAAATTAAATTTATCGTGTTTGGAGGAAATTGATTAATTTTATTGGAACTAGGAATTAATTTTCAATGATTTTTTTTATCTATGCATATATTTCAAATCAGAGTTTAGTTTCATTTTATGCGATTATTCTTCTTTAATGATATTTTTCTCTTCCTCTAAAAGTTACTATTTTTTCTAGAATGGAACTTTCAGCGTGGGGTTTATAATTTTTTTTTATATTACCTTTGAAAAAAAACTGGAATTTGGAAATTCAAATTCCGTAGCAACCCTTATGCCTGATATGAGAAAATGAATTAAAAAGTTTGATACAAAGTTTCATAAAATGATTTCAAGATAGCACTTCTATAATAAAATCTTTTAGAAATTCAAAATACCTAAATAGAATGCAAGATTATCTATATAATTTTATGGAATTTCTTTACAATACTGTTTTTTTAGATTTTGGTATGTCTTAAAAAAATGAATGGGTTTAACAATTAATTTGATTTGTGAAAACATAACTTGCAAATGCTAGAAAGAAGAAAATTAAAGAGGCTACATATTGTTTATTATTTTATGTATTTTTCTTTAATTATAGCGTTTGATGTGATTTTCTTCGCTAAAAAATGCAAATTGAAGTTCTTCACCTGAAACTTTTACTCTGTATTCTTAAAGAAAGAAATTTTTCGAAATTTCATGCGTCTCATGTCACTTATGCAGTTTAAAAAAAAAGCATTCTAGTCGATCTGAGGCCTGCGTGATTTACATTATAAGTTTATTATTTCAAGAATTCATGCTACTTTTTTGCTACTATTTTTCAAAATGTATGCCACTATAGACACTATTTTTTATCTCTGAAGTGAGTCCGAGCCTTGCAAGTTCGAAACTACCAAAATCGTTTAAGTAATCGCGAGTGGTAATTCTCTAATAATTGAGAAAATCTATTTTAAAATTGCAGAATGTTTCGATTTCGATCGTCGGAAAAGACACAGAGTTCACAATTCTGGACGAAGGCGCGACTTCAGTCTATCTTTCAGAGATCGAAGGAGACGAAAATCGAGGAAGACCAACCGAGCCTGAAGTGGTGGATGACAAGAAACCTCCACAGGATCCACCAGCGGATCAAGGTCCCGCTGATCCTAGAGTTTCCACCGCCATGGATACTGAATAAGTGGTCTCGTATTTAAAAATGTCTTTTTTTTCATTTCGTAATAAAAAAAAAGAATGTTTACTTGCTAAGGTTTTTTTCTTATCGATTGTTTACTATTCTACATGAATACAAAAAAGTTTTTTGATTATAATTTTTCTTTATTCGACCATGACTTAAATATTTATGCTTCTTTCCGGAAAGCTACATCATTTAATTTATTTAATTTGTTGAAATTTATTTACATTTCTTTCTTATTTGTACTAAGTTTCCTCTTCAGAGGAAGTTTTAACTTTCCTCTAGATTTTGCTTTTTCCTATCCTTCAGAATGTTAGTTAAGAAGAATTCGCCTGCCTTATAAGAAGAACGAACCAAGGGTCCACTGGCTGTGTAGAGGAATCCGAGTTCATTTCCGACATTTTCCCAAGCTTTGAATTTCTCCGGAGTGACGTACTCGATTACTTTTAAGTGCCTTTTGGTTGGCTGCATGTATTGACCAAGTGTAAGAGCCTCGACGCCAGCTGCTCTTAAATCCTTCATCGTTTGCTCGACTTCTTGATCCGTTTCGCCTAGTCCTAACATGATTGATGACTTTGTTATCAGATCGGGATTCACTTTTTTTGCGCCTTCAAGGACTGTGAGTGACTGCCTAAAAAAATAGAGAGTTTATTAGTATCTTTTCCAAATATTAAGAGATAAAGCCTGTTGGAATCTTTTAAAATTTACTTGTATCGTGCGCGTCTATCTCGAACGAAAGGCGTGAGGCGTTCAACAGTTTCGATGTTGTGTGCAAAAACGTCAAGTTTAGAATTTACGACTGTTGTAACGCATTCTTGATTTCCTCTGAAGTCGGGAACCAAACATTCTACTAAAATGTTACTCCTGGGAATACAAAAATCTATTTAGGAATACTATTTAAGAAATTTTATATTCTTTTCATAAAATGAGTACCTTTTCTTCAGTTCTCGAACAGTATTCGCAATGTGATGTGCTCCTCCGTCTTCCAAATCTAAATATAATTTACATTTAAATTTATGAATTATCAATTCCATTATATCGAGGGGTAGACCACTCGAATTTTCAGTTTACATCAGATTTCAAAATATTTTAAAAGTTTTCCAAACTTCAAATATTTCAAGATTGCAAAAGAAGAAAAAAAATTTCACAAAAATTTTAAAGGGGCCGTTAAAAAAATACGTAATGCCTTTAGGGTGGGGGGGGGGGGTCACCTCGAGCGTTACGCTAACGTTAAAGTTACATACACTTACTACAGAAAAAGTACGGTGGCCGTTTTAATCGAGGAAACAAATTCCCGGTTTTTTTCCCGACTCGCACAAATTTTTCACGGTCATCGAAATTGAAAAATTTGAAATCTTAAAGATGAAAATATTTTTATTTGAAATAATCAAAACTGAACTGCAAATTAAAGCACTTAAAGTGGTACTCTTTTGAATTTTAAAGTTTCAAAATCGAAGCTCAGCAAATGTTAAATTTAAATGCTCAATAAATTAGACGTATAAAATGGAAGCTTTCAACACTGTTCAATTGAACAACTTTAAATTTCAAAGATTTCAACAGATTTTAGAAGATATAAAGATTTTGCAAAGGTTTTAAATATTTAAAAAATTTCGCAAAGACTTCAAAGATTTCAAAAGAGTTAACAAAGTTTTTAAATATTTCACAATGATTTCAATAATTCCAAAAGATTTTAAAGATTTCAGAAGATTTCAAAGATTTCGCAAAGATTTTAAAGATTTCAAAGGAGCTAACAAAGTTTTTAAATATTTCACAAAGATTTAAAAAGACTTAAAAATATTTCAACTGGACAATTTTAAATTAAATGCCGCTAAACTAAAAAATTAATTTTTTTAATAAATTGAACAGTTCAAAGATTTCTGGTTAAAAAATATAAATCCGCGCTATCATTTTCAATGCTCTGAAATGAAGAGTAAACCAATAAATTTGTAAATGTTTAAAATGATATCATCTTAAGAAATTTTAAGTCAAAAACATTAAACATTGAACGATTTTTTTTTAATTCAACACTTTTTAAATTAGAAGATAAATCATTTTAATTTTAAGTCGTTTCAAATTAATAATTGTTCAATTGTTATTTATTAATCAAATTTCAAAACTTTCACTCACAAATTAAAATTTTTTCAAATGGAACAATTAAAATTGTAACATTCAATGTTTAAATTTAGCACTCTGAAATTTTAACGATTTAAGGCTTTTTGTTTCAAACAATTCAGATTCAAATTGTTTAGTTTTGAATATTAGATGTATAATTGCTCATTTTAAATGTATAGTCAAATATTGCTAAATATTCAACAAATTGTTCCTTCATTTAATCAAAGAATTTCACATTGAATGGCTTAAAAATGGAATATTTTAGATTGAAACAATGTTTCAATAGGATTTGAAATGGAATAAAAGCGTTAAATTATGAATCTATTAATTTGAAATTATTTGAAAATTGAAAATTCCAAAATCATCTTTCATTTATATTTACAGATGATGAACTTGAAAACGTTTTTCATCAAAACATTTCAATCTTAAACGCTTTTTAAGTCTTCAAAACTGCATTTTTAAATTCATTAAATTGAAAATGTACGCTTAAAAATGAAAACCTAAAACAGAAAGTTTTTAAAGTAAAATATTTTAGAACTGCGCATTGTAAACTGAATGATTTCATAAATGAAAAAGTTAACATCATATAATATGAAATTTGTGATATTTCAAGCGATTGGATACATTTTTCTTCTAGAAAATTTGCAAAATTCCCGGTCAAAAAATAAACTCACTGTCATTTCCCGATTTATCCCGGTCTCAAAAAATTCCCGGTCATTTCCTGGTCCAGCGGCCACCCTGAAAAAGCGTTACGTAAGGGGGGGAGGGGGAATTGTCAGATAAAAGCGTTACGTATTTTTTGAACGGCCCTCAAAGATTTCTCAAAGATTTGAAAGATTAAATCTTTCAAAATTTTGATGAAATTTTCACAAATATTTCAAAGATTTCACCAAAATTTCAGAAAGATTTCAAGAGATCCTGGTGAAAATGTTTTTTCACAATAAAATACTATAAACTACAGTGAAGTATTAGAAAACAATTTTTAATTGTAATGAATTACAAAAATAATTCTATTCGAAAACACAAGCTATTTCTAGAATTCGGAAACTTTTACAAAAAATTTACAAGTACATAATTACATTTTTTTTCAAAAATTAACGATTTTCACATTGTTGTAGTTTACTGTAATTTATTGTTAAAACGTATTTCTACCAGGGGATTTCAAAAGATTTCACAAATATTTTAGAAACATTTCCGAAGCTTTCACCAAGGCTTGTAAACCAGATTTCAAGAGTGAGCAACCCCTCGCATTACAGGGTGCATTATGTAAGTAATGCGCATTTTCTAGGAAAAATAGATTTATTGATCCGATTGGTACAAATGGTTAAAATCTCCAAAATAGTCCCTCCTGCATCAATACACTTACGGAGACGTGTCTGCCACGCCTGGAAGTCACCCTGGAACTCTTCGACTGAAATGCCTCTAAGGAACCTTGTAACTTGAGCTTGGATGTTTTCCACAGCGATTGCCTGTTCGGCCTGTTGTTGGGCGTCCAGAACGGGGCTCGTCGGTGACCTCCTCCCGGCCCTCCTTGAAGGCCTTGTGCCACTTTCCACATTGAGATCTCGAAATGCACTCCTCCTTAAAGGCTTCCTGAAGCATTTGATAAGTTTCCGTTGCATTCTTC
>JAUMHM010000072.1:6247348-6257733 GCA_032362435.1 Melikaiella ostensackeni | reverse complement strand
AGGCAGACCCCCCACCATATTTTCCGACTGGTCCGAGCGCGCTGCGATGGAGAGTCGCGTCACAATAAAATTATGCGCATTACTTTCATAATGCACCCTGTATATGGATTTTGTGTAGGATATTAGTAATTTATTTTACCATCCCGATCAACGGAAGTAAGGACAACATAATCCAGTCCCCAATCTGTTATTGCATTGGCTGTATTTTTTGGTTCATTTGGATCGAGAGGAGGAGGTATTTTTGCAGTTTTTACGGAACAGAATCGACAACCTCGGGTGCAAGTGTCTCCCATTAACTAAAACATAAATAATGCAATTTCCTTTAGTTATTTAATTAATTTTCCATATTTTCATTAAATTTTCAGACTTTCTCCTATTTCCCTGCGCATCCCCTTTTTTGGAATTACCCTTTATTTGAAATTCCCCCTTTTTCCCTTATTCTCCAAAAATTTCCCCTTTTCCCCCTTCTCCTATCTAAAAAAAGTGATGTTACCAAATATTTCGAGAATATCTGACACACTGCTGTCGAAAAGCTGATTGACTTTTGAATTACTTGAAACTGCTCTATTTATTACATTTGAAATTTAAAAATTTAGAGTGTACACCAGATATTAAGATTTCAAAGATGTCTGAAGATTTCACAAAATTTCAAAAGATTTCAGAAGATATCTTTGGTTTTGAAATGTTTTAACAAATTTCAACGTTTTAAAAGTATCTCAAAATATTTCAAAGGATTTCTAATCTTTTCAAATAATTTCAACAGATTTCAAGAGATTTCGAGGGGTTTTAAGGGATTTCAAGGGATTTTAGACCAATTTAGGAGATTACAAAGAATGTTATGGGATTTCAAATAATGTAAAAAGATTTCCAGCGATTTCAAACAATTTCTAGATACTGTAAAGAATTGTAAAAAATTTCAAAGATTTTTACAGAATATATATATGAATTTTAATCGTTTTAAGAAGATTTCAAGGGATTTAGAGAGGTTTTTACAACTTTGTAAAAGTTTTCAATTTCAAAATATTTTACGGAATATTACAAAACTCCCAAAACCTTCGAGTGATTTCAAAAGATTTCAAGAGAGTTCTAGAGTCCCAAAAGTATTTTGAAAGATTTTAAGGAATTTCGAAATATTTAAAAATATTTCAAGGGATTTCACAAAATTTCAAGTTATTTTTGTAGATTTTGAGGGGTTTTACATGATTTCAAGTGATTTCTAAACATGTTAAGGAATTTCAAAGGATTTCTAGGGATTGTAAAATATTTTAAAAGATTTCAATAGGACTCTGAGGACTTCGACAGGTTTAAAAAATAATGAAGCTTTTTAAATGATTTCAAGGGATTTCAAACAAATTTATGGGATTTCACAGGTTTTCAAAATTTTTCAATTGATTATGAAGCATTCAAATTTTTTTTTCAAGTTTTTAAAAGTATTTGAGATTATTTTAAGGGATTTTATGGGGTTTTAGAGAAATGTATAGGATTTCATGAGCTTTCAGAAGATTTCAAGGCATGTTAAGAAATTTTGAATATGGAAATATTTTTTTCTTATTTCTTACCCATTTTTTCAATGAAAATGTAGGGTAGAAATACCGTTTGTGACCACGTTTGTCCCATTAGTAGCCACTCATAGAATATTTCCATATTCAAAGTTTCGTAACATGCCTTGAAATCTTCTGGGAGCTCGTGAAATCCTGTATATTTCTCTGAAACCCCATAAAATCATTTTAAACAATTTCAAATATTTTGAAAACTTCACAATTTTTTTAATGTGTCATAATCGAAAAATATTGAAAGCCCGTGAAATCCCATGCATTTTTTTAAATCCCTAGAAATCCCCTGAAACTCTTTAAAATGTTTAGAAATCCCTTGAAATCCTGTGCAACCCCTCGAAATCTTTAGAAATAACTTTGAATCTTGTGAAATCCCTTGAAATATTCTTAAATACTTCGACAAACCTTTGAAATCTTTTAAAATACTATGGGATCACTAGAAATTTCTTGAAAGCCCTTCAAATCTATTGAAACCCACTTGAAACCTTAAGCAGTTTTGTTATATCCCGTGAAACATTTTGAAATTGTAAACTTTTACGAAATCGTTTAAATCTCCAAATTTTCAAGTATTTTGAAATACTTTGGAAATGCCTAAAATCTTTTTAAATACTTTGCAATTCCTACAAATTATTTGAAATCCATTGAAAGCTTTAAAAGTTTTGTGACATGCCTTAAAATACTCTGACACCCATTGAAAACGTTTCAAATTTTTTAAAATCTCAAAATCCCTTGAAATCTTCTTAAATCGATTAAAATTCATAGATATTCTGTGAGAATATTTGAAATCTTTTATAATTCTTTACAGTCTCTAGAAATTATTTCACATTACTTGAAATCTTTTTAAATTCTTTGAAATCCCATAAAATTCTTTGTAATCTCTTAAATTGATCTAAAATCCATTGAAATCCCTGAAATTCCTCGAAATATCTTGGAATCACTTGAAATAATTAGAAATTCCTTAAAATATTTCGAAATTATTTAATGGCAGAAATCATTTGAAATTACTTAAACATGTAACCTTTCTTATAGAAAGATTGTTTCTTGTCGACATATAAATATAAATGCCTAATCTTTCCCCTATTTTACCGCTTTTTCGTGAAAAAATTACCCTAATTCCCCTTTTTTGAGCTCCTTTTGCGCTGAGTGATCACTGATTACACAGGTCTGCAAATTAAAATTTTTCTCGAACCTAGAGACCCCACTAGGTGATTTCGAAGGTTTTTGGCGCGCTGAAACCGAATCCGTTGCTCAAAATGTTCCATCACATCAGCGTTTTGAGATATCTTGACCCAAAAGTGCCAAAATGGCCGTTTTTTACACTAAAAAATCGAAATAACTTCGACAATAAAAGAGATAGGCTAATTTGGTAAACAGATTCAAATTCAGCGTGCAAAAATCCATCCAAAACGCGTATTCATTAAAAAAATTAAGGGTTGATTTTTTGCAACCCTTATTACGATAAAGTTTAGAAAATGTGATTTTTCTTGGTAAAACATTTTTTAATTAGACTATTGGCACATGGAGTCAGTTTAGGATCTCTTCAGTGAAAACCTCCATTTAAGACTTTACATTTGTTTTGGGAATTGTTTTTTTAATCTTAGAGAGATAAGACATAGAAATCCCAATTTCTGAGCAGCGAATATCTCCAGAAAATTTTCTGATCAAGTTATTGAAACCTTAAATTTCTCCAGGATGCCCTCGGAAAAGATCCTCGTACAGGAGCAGTCTCCTTATTCTGATCAAAGGGTTGTGTTTTCAACCCTTACACATATAAGGTACGGATATCGTGATTTCTTGGAACCGAATATTGTACTACTTGTTTTTATTCAACTATTGGTACCTGAAATCCCTTTAAGATATCTTCAGGCGACACCCCCGTTCAGGGAACGTCTTTAAATTTTTCTTAGGGTTTTTTTTACCCTTACACACATGAACCATGTAACCGACGATATCTTAATATCGAATATTGTACCAGACTATTTTACTGAACCAGCGAGACCTGAAATCGCGTTCAGATATCCATTAAAGAACCCCCCAACTGCCTTCGGATAATAATTATTATTATTACACTATAATAATTATTAATAACAATAATTTATCGTCATAATAATAATTATTATTATACTTCTGTGATGAGAAATCACGACTCCCACGCATCATATGATATACATTGAAAATGCGACCCCTATACAAAATTCAAAAGCTTTCCCTAAATGCGGGAGGGGGGGGGGGGTGCTTCAATGGATATCTGACTACGATTTCAGGTCTAGCTAGTTTAATAAAATAGTCTGGTACAATATTCTACATTAAAAAATCGTCGGTTACGTGGTTCATATGTGTAAGAGTATAAAATCCCCTATAAAAAATTTGAGGGCGTTTCCTGAACGCGGGTCTCTCCTGAAGATATCTCAAAGTGATTTCAGGTACCAATAGTTGAAAAAAACAATTACTACAATATTCGGTATCAAGAAATCACGTTATCCGTGTCTTATATGTGTAAGGGTTGAAAATGCAACCCCTTGTTTTGGATTAGAAGACTGCTCCTGTACGGGAATGTTTTCTGAGGGCATCCTGAAGAAATTTTAGGTCCCAATAACTTGATCAGAAAATCTGCTGGAGATATTTGCTAGTCAGAAATTGGGATTTATATATCTTATCTTTCTAAGGCTCGAAAAAACAACTCCTAAAACAAATTTAAAGTCTTATCTTAAATGAACTGAGGAGATCTCATAGTGATTCCATATGCCAATAGTTTAATTAAAAATTTTTTACGACGAAAAATCGCATTATCTAAACTTTATCGTAATGAGGGGTCACAAAAAATCAATCCTCTATTTTTTAAAAATGTATACGCGTTTTCGATGGATTTTTTCACACTGAATTCGAATCCGTCGATCAATATAGCCTATCTATTTTATTTTCGAAGTTATTTCGATTTTTCTGTGTAAAAAATTGCTATTTTGGCACAT
This sequence comes from Melikaiella ostensackeni, assembly GCA_032362435.1. Classification (NCBI taxonomy): domain Eukaryota; kingdom Metazoa; phylum Arthropoda; class Insecta; order Hymenoptera; family Cynipidae; genus Melikaiella; species Melikaiella ostensackeni. Next base: position 6,253,211 of record JAUMHM010000072.1, on the reverse strand, counting down.
TTGGCTCTAAATATCTCAAAATGCTGACGTGATGAAACACTTTAAGCATCGGATTCGGTTTCAACGTCTCAAAAACCTTCGAAATCACCCAGAGGGGTCTTTGGGTCCAAAATAATGCAGGCCTGTGTTATATTTTTAACGTATGTACAGTGGCTTTCTTGGTATCTTATTTAACAAATTCCACAGTTGGATAAGATAATATTGATAGACAGAGGTGAAAGGTTACAAAGTTCATCAGCCATTCTATATCTAGTTTCATTCTAAATGTAGATATTTACCATAATCGTTGCAGTTGCTGTTCCATGACTTCCACCTCCCCAACATTCTCCAATATTTGGACACCTAGCTTCTTCGCAAACTGTGCTTAATTTTAATTCCCTTAATTGCGATTTTATGCGACTATAATTCGTCCCCATTGGAATTTCCCTTTTCAACCATGGTGGCAATTTTAGCCTCGTATTTTCTCCTTTCTCTAATTTCAATTTTCCTTCGTATTTTGTCACTGGTTCATCTGATAAGAAACTTTCCAATTGGGGTCCACTTGCCAACTTTTCAGAAAAGTTTTCTTTAATTATTTTGGAACAATTCATACACTAAAATTTAAAAAAAAAATACATGAGTAGTATTGTAAAAATGATTAATCTTGAATTAAAAATATAAATAACACCAAAATCAGGAAATGTGGAAGCAGAAGTTGTAATTAAAGTGTGAAAATTCAAACAAAATTTGAGTAGATAAAACTGAAGTTTTATATATTTTTATACAAGTCGTAAACTGTTATTTCAATATGACATCGTGTAGTTTATATTTTAAACTTTTTAAATAAACCAAATCTCATGAAATCACTTTTTTCAATGCAATCTTGATATTATTTATATAATTATAATTATTTTAAATAATCTATTCTAGAAAATCCAGAAAATAAATGTCATACTTACTCCAGTTTGAAAATTAAAGGTTCCGTTGGATTTTAAGTAAGTAATTCGAGCTGTTCGTAACATTTTTAACTAATATTCACTAATATTATTGCAACAGAACAGGGAAATGTCAAACAATACTATTTACACCATCTAAAAAAGGAAAATACGTTTCACGAGTTTCAAGAAGTAACCTTGAAAACGAAGTGACATAACCTCAAATTAATGCAAACTGCGCCCTCTAGTCCTTTAATCATACATGCGCATGCTCAAAAATCAGCTGAGTTATGTTATGTGTGATTGTTGGGCAACTTTAGAATCTTTTTCGATAAAGTTGTATGATTTGCTCCTTTTTTTACAAATTCACAGAGGAAATAAATTCCTTCTATTTCGTTGTCTGTTTACAAAGATGCATAATATTTTGAATATGTGATGACTTCGTCTGAAATTTTGGTATCTCTCTGTGTTATTCGAATCGAAGTTAGTAATCCCGTTTCGGAAGAAGGTGCAGGTAAGTTTTATTTATAATTTAATTATATGTCAGTATATTTACCTGGAGACTAATAAGGCTTGATTTGATACTTGTTATTATCAGACATTTTGAGGTTATCTTCGGCATTTGTTTTATCGTTTTTTCTTTCTAATTGTACATTTTTCAGAAATCCTGAATTCTCAGGGCTGCCACACAGAAGTCGCTTTTAGTCACTTTTTTAAGATAAAGGCACTATAGTCACTTTTTTAAATGAAAAAGATTACTTTAGTCACTTTTCTTTAAATAAATTAAAACAAAGAACCCAAGGGCTAATCACAATTAAATTCAGGTCTATATAGATATTTCTGAATTTTCTGTAATTCTTCTGAATTCTTTGAAATTCCCTTGAAATCCACTGAATTCAATGAATCTTTTTTGGAGTTTCAATCTTTTAATTTACCGTGAAGTCTTTTAAATTCACCTTGAATTCTTATTAATTTATCAGGAATTCTTTTAAATTCTTTTGAATGTATTAAATTCTCCCTGAATTATTTTGAATTCACTTGAATTCTTCTAAAGTCACTCAATTCTACTCAATTTTATGGACTATTTTGGATTTTTTGCAATTTATTTGAATTCATTTAGAATTAACCCTGAATTCTTATTATATAATTTATTCTGATTGCTTACAAATTGATTGCATTTTTTTCTCTTGAATTTTTTAATCTACCCTCAATTCTTCTAAATTCACTTAATTCTACTCAATTCAATAGATTTTTTTTATTAATTTAAGAGATTTTATTCCGTTCACCTGAATTATTCTAAATTTACTCTGAATTCTTAATAATTAATCTTGAATTCGTATGAATTTCCTCAAATTCTCTGGGATTCCAATTGATTCTTCTAAATCCGCTCTAATTTTACTGAAATCAATTGAATATTTTGGTTTTTTCAATTTATTTGGAATTAACCCAGAATTCTTATTAATTTATCCTAAATCCTTTAAATTCTTTTGAATCCCCTTGAATTTTTGTAAAGTCACTCAAAATTTAATGAAATTATTTAACTTTTTAATAGTTTTGAATAGTTTTCAGTTCATTTGAATTTTTTAAAAACTCACCTAGAAGTTTTATGAATTTCTTCGAATTGTAAGTTTTCTTAAATTTCCTTAATTTCACTAATTTTATTCACTTCCGCTTTTTCGAATTCAACTGATATTTTTTTAATTAAAAAAAATTGGTTAAATTAATAAATTATTCTAAATTCACCCTTAATTCTTTTAAGATTATCTTTAATTCGTATGAATTTCATCAAATTTTCTGGAATTCCCTTAAATTCTTCTAAATTCGCTCTTATTTTACTAAAATCTGTAGAATATTTTGGATTTTTTTTCAATTCATTTGAAATTCAGCCAGAATTCTTATTAATTTATTCTGAATTCTTTTAAATTCTTTTGAATTATCTTGAGTTTTTGCAAATTCACTCCAAATTTTATAAATTCAACTAATTTTCAAAATATTTTTTTATTGTTTTTGATTCACTTGAATTTTTAAATAATTTACTTCAAATTTTGATCAATTTCATTGAATTCTTCTCCTTTTGAATTCAACTTAAATTATTATGAATGAATTCTGAATTCTTCTAAATTTCCTTGAATTTTCGTAAATTCACTCCAAAGTTAATCAATTCAATTAATTTTCTTAATAGTTTTGAATTGTTTTAAGTTCACTTGAATTTTTTTAAATTTACCTTGAATTTCTATGAATCTCGTCGGATTCTACTTATTATCCTAAAATTCCTTTAAATTTATTAATTCTATTCATACATACATACAGAAATTTATAACGGTCAAGAAAAATGAAAAATAAGTTAAGGAAAATTCCGGGAATTTCGAAGTTGGGATTTTGTAGCAACCCTGATTTAATTTATTGGTTTGTTTTTATTTTGTGATTTTTTTAATTCACTTAAATTCTGCTGAATTTGCTCTGAATTCTGTTGAGTTCGCCCTGAATTCTGTTCATACCCTTTTTTTTCGATGGAAGTTTTTTAATTTTTCAAATTTTGTTCAATTCACTCAAGTTCTTATGAATTTCATCAGTCTCTTCAATTCTTCTAAATTCAGTCCAATTTTATTAAAATCAATGGAATTTTGGATTTTTTCATTTCCTTACAATTCATTTGAATTGTTTTGAATTAATTCTCAATTGTTGTGAATTTATCCTGAATTCGTTAAAATTCACCTGGAATTCGTATAAATTTCATCGTATTCTTTTGAATTTAAAAGACTATTAAGTCATATTAATGCACGTTAGTCACATTATGTCAATCAGTTCAATCAGATTTTTTATTTTCTACATTGTTTTTCAGGTGCGATGGCTGTCAGGAAAATCAGGGGCTGTCGAGAGCCAAGGAATATTAGAATAGAGAATTATTCGAGTGCCGAAGAAGGTTCAACGCCCTTGTTGCCACAAAGCTCAAATAAATCACATCTTACCTCCAGAGTCAATCCAGAGGAATCAGCCTCTTCAATTTCACAAAATTCGCCTCCCGATGGCGCAGCTTCCTGCAATGTTCCTGATCAAATCAGTTTTTTCTCTGGGAATCCATTCGTGGAAGTCACCAAGGGAATTTTGCATCTATTTAAAGAAGAGTAGATACTTTTTAAACAAAATTAAATAATGTAAAAATAGAGATGATTTTATTCTATGTTGATTTAAAAAAAAACCTCTTTGTAGTGAATTGACTGCTGTGAAAAGTGCAGCGACTCGAAGCAACACAATCTGTATGCTCTCAGTTCCAGCGAACATGACGTGCCATGATCTTCTCCAATTTACTGCCGCATGTCATGAAAATATTCAACATTTTAGGATCTTAAGGGACGATAATCCTGATCAGTATATGGCTTTGATTACCTTCCGCAATTCGGTAAGATTCAAGGATTTTAATATTTATAAAGGCGTAAGAGTCTTTAAATTTATATTTTTCGGTAGCAGGGTCACATGGTTGCTACAGAAGCCCGGTTTCAAAATTCTATGACTTTTGCTGGTTTTCCAGATCTATTTTTTAAAAAATTACAGGTCAATTTTTTTTTAAATTCTGTCAATTCTATTCAAATTCAACACATTCTACAAGTCGCAAACTAATTTATTAGTTTTTAGTTATTTATTAGTTATTAGTTTACTAAATTTCTTGCACAATTATTAATCAATGCAAACCCTAGTGGAAAAAATTATTACGATCAACCACAACGTTCTATGAAAACGTTATTTCAGAGATGATCGTAAAAAATTATAGATTTTGTAATAGCTTGACATAGAAAACTACAAAGTATTAAAAATCAAGCTTTTTAATGTAAAATTATGAAGTTTTATGATTTTATATGAAAAATAAAAAGCTTCTAAGAAAAATTATGAAAATCTACAACAACAAAACACAATCTTAATTTTTTATAGTTTTTGTAGAAAATTGCGAATTTCCACAAAGATTTATGAATAATTACACCATTGAATGAAATTTTACGAAAATATATGTACGTCTGGAAAAACTAGTACATAACACAATTATGAGTAGCTACAATTTTCTATGAAAAAACAGGAAAAACTACAACCCCATAATAAAGGTTTACTTTTCATAATTTTTGATATGTTTTTATAGAAAACTATGAATTTCAGTAAAAAAAAAATTGAAAATATTAAAAATTTTGAAAAGCTAGTTGTAGTTTTTTATATTTTTAGGGTTTCATAGGCTACGCCGAAAATCCTTATAACGACGGACGGTTGTCCGTCCATCCGTCGTTTACCACTCCTAGCTCCTACAATATTTGCGCTAGAAGGTTAAAATTTGGAAAGGATGTTAAGCAGTCGTAGTTTACCTCAGGAATAATATTTTCATCTGCTTATCTAATATGCTTTTTTTCTAGGTGTTAAAAACTAAGAAAAATGAGGAACTTTGAAAATATGGCTTTTTAGACCCCTCTTCTGGAAGCTTTTCTTTTATTCCGATTTTTCTCGAGTAAGGCTAGAATTGAAACTCTCGGCATGTAGAATTGCAATATAGAATAAAAGTTTCTACGTTATATTATTTTTTTATGTCAGTGGTTAAAAAATAAGAAAACTGGGTAAATTTGGTTTTTCAGGCCCCTATGCTGAAAGCTTTTCTTTTAGTCCGATTTCCCTCAGGTACGGCTCAAATTGAAGCTCTTTACATTCTTCCTTTTTTGATATTAGTGGTTAAATACTAAGGAAAGTGAAGAAATTTGGAAATTTGGCTCTTTAAAACCCTATGCTGGAAGCTTTTTTTTATAAAAAAGATAGAAAATAATTTTAAACAATATTACAAGAACATCAAAATATTAATTAATTAATTACCCTGGTCGATGAAATAACATCAATATTTTAAAATTAATCATGATTAGATTGAATTATATAAAGACTGGAATAAGTCTAAAATTTCGCAGGGCGAAAGAGATGCAGAC
>JAUMHM010000072.1:6223205-6247248 GCA_032362435.1 Melikaiella ostensackeni | reverse complement strand
ACTGCAATGTTCACGAAATGTCGGCAAGATTCGTAGTTTTGCACACGATTGAAACCCGAAACACCTCCTTTCATCAATATTACAAAAATCACTCAAATCCTGTAGCCTACGGCGCTGACCACTTTGGCTTGATTTTGTCTTAAAAAATTACAAATTGTTACACAAAACTATGAATAGCTACAATTTTCTACGAAAAAGTAGGAAAATCTACGACCCCATAATATTGGTTAAAGGAGGATTATCCTCGTCCAAACCGAACTGATCTACTTTTGAAAAAATTCCAGTAAACTTTTTGAAAAATCCAGTCAGTTCTATTCAATTTCAACGCATTCTACTGGTCGCAAACTAATTTACTATCAATTTCTTGTACAATTATTAATCAATGCAAACCCTGGAGATTTTTTTTTACGATAAACTAACGCGTTCTATGAAAAACGTTCTAAGTTCTTTCACAGATGATCGCAGAAAATGATAGATTTTGTAATAGCTTGGCATAGAAAACTACAAGGTATGAAAAATCAAGATTTCTGATGAAAAATTATGAAGTTTTATGATTTTTTTTAGAAAATAAGAAGTTTCTAGGAAAAATTATGTAACTCTACATCAACTACAACAAAACACAACCTTAATTTTTAACAGTTTTTTTTTGCAGAAAGTTACGAATTTCTACAAATATTTTTGAATAATTATAGCGTTGTATGATATTTTAGGAAAATATAAGTCTGGAAAAACTAGTAATTTTTCATATTTTGTTTTTAGAAAACTAAAAATTTCCACACACAATTATGAATAGCTACATTTTTCTACGAAAAAGATAGGAAAATCTACAACCCCATAATAATGGTTTAATTTTTCATAATTTTTAAGCCGAAATCGATCATTTCTACAATTTTACATGAAAAATTTACCCTCGAAGAAGTAGTTTTTCGTAAACAATTTTTTCAGAGTATTCAGATTTCCTCAATTTTTATTCTCTCAAAAATGGTGGGACATACTTCAAAACTGACAAAATTTTAAGGCTTATCTAAAGGAGGATGACCCTCGTCCACCCTGAACTAACACATTATCAATATTTGCAAAATTTCAGACGATGTAAATTTAAAAACCGATCATTGTGGGGCTTAAAAAACTTTTGATGTATTGTGTGAATTAAATAGAATTAAGATATATGTACTGCAACGAATTGCGCCAAAATTTTTTCTGCGAAAAATTAATGCCTTAAAGTTTACGCCATTTTATGGAAAAGTACGAAAATCTAAGATTTTCTTATCATCGCTTTCTATGAAAAACGCATTCTGAGTCCAAAATGAATTACAAATTTGTAGAAATTATTTTCACCAGTCTTTTTAAAGAGGTTTTCAATAATTGAGACGGGGAATGCTAAACGGTGTTAAGTCCAATCAACCAAATTTTACTGGAGAGACAAAAAACCTTTCTAGAGCAACAATTTACAACCGATTGAATAAATTATTTTGTTTGTTCTGTAGGTGGATGGATCAGTTTAATAGCCTTTATTTCATAAAAAATGACACTATTCAACAGAAAAAAGGAACATTTATAGTACTAGTACAACATTTTTCAATTTTAATAATAATATCTCCAATATTTTTAAATAGTTGTTACAATCCTATAATAACCGTCAAATTGTCAAAAAAGTTGAATATTGTAGTATACTTCATTCATTCAGTTTGAATTCTTTGAAATCTTAAAATATTTGAATACATTGAAGTACTAAATTTTATGGTAAAAAATTGCAAAACTTCAATTTTTTTACTGAAATAGGTGTAAAAAAGCGAGAAAGTGTGATTTTTGAAAAGAACTCAATTTCGTCAAAAAGTGGACTTAGCACCGTTTAGCTTTCTCTGCTTCAATTATCGAATTATCAAAAATTTTCACTAATATTTTAATAAAATTGTAAAAAATGCTGGAATTATAATCATATTATTTTCATTAATAAAAAAATCCACTCGTAGCAATTCGAAAATTTAAAATTCGCCGTAAAGTACTAAAATAATTTTAAGACTTTGAAGTAAGTGGGCGCGAATAGAAGAAATCCAGTTATTTTCTCAAAATTCCATGACTTCCAGGTTCTCCAGAACTTTTTCAAAATTTCATAACTTTTCCGGGTCATCTAGATCTTGTAGCAACTTTGAGGGACTATAAGTATCAAGTATATATAATCTTTGATGTGATTTTTTACTTGCAGGCACCCGCGAGTGAATTTTATGAAACCTTTAACGGAGCTCCCTACAATTCTCTAGAACCAGATGCAGTATGTCATCTTGTTTTCGTTTCTAAAGTCGAGGTTGGAGACAATGGAATGCCAATCGCTGGTCACACAGAATTACCATCCTGTCCAGTTTGCTTAGAACGAATGGACGAGAGTGTGGATGGAATTTTAACTGTCCTCTGTAATCACACTTTTCACGCTAGTTGCCTAGTAAAATGGGGTGACACTTCTTGTCCCATTTGTCGTTATGCTCAAACTCCAGAGCCATTGGGTGACAGTCATTGTATGGAATGCGGTGGTATGTATAAAAATATATTTTTGACTAATTTTAAGATAATGTATCTCAATTTTGGATATCAATGTTATTTTAATCATTTCTATTTTCAGTTGCACGTTCGACCAGCGACGCTTTGTGGATTTGTCTGATTTGTGGATACATCGGTTGTTCGCGTTACCTCAAAGGTCACGCTTTTGTACATTATAAAGAAACTCATCACTGTTATGCTATGCAGCTTGGAAATAATCGTGTCTGGGATTACGTCGCGGACAGTTTTGTCCATCGTCTTCTGCAGGACAAGGATGGAAAAATGGTGGCAGATCAGGAACCATCTAAAAGCGAAGGTGCTACTTTCGATGAAAAAGTAGAGTCTGTTCAGTTGGAGTTCACACACTTATTGTCCTCGCAGTTGGAAACTCAGAGGCAGTACTTTGAAGACAGACTCAATCGGGTCGAGCAACGGACAATTTCGGAAACTAGTGAGTTGCGTGATAAATTGACTCAAGTCAAGGACGAAAATGCCGACATGAAGGTATGTTTTCTTTTAAATTATTTCAAAAATCCTAAAAATAAAAATCTTTTGAATTTTTCTTTTATCTGCTGATGTGTATTTTTTCTTATTTTAGAAAAAAATATCAACCTTGAATAAAGAAAAGCAGGCTCTCGAGAAGAAAATACAGAATGTAACCCACAAGCTTTCACAATCACAGTCTGAACTTTCGGAAGAAAAGGCTTTGAGGAAATCTCTTCAGCTAAATCAGACTTCTTGGCAAACGAAACACAAACAGCTGCAGGATGAATTGACGCAATATAAAACTGCAAAGGAATCAGAGTTAACGGACTTGAAGGAGCAACTAAGAGATGTCATGTTTTTCCTCGAGGCTCAAAAGCAAATTGAGAATTCTGCTGATCGGGAAGAAATTGCTGCAGGTCGTATACTTATTGGACCGGATGCGAAAACTTCGAAAAATTCGAGTACTCGTGGCTCTAGAAGGCAGTCGAAACGTTGAGGTTACAATTTAGAATTCAGATATTCAGGTGGACTTGTTTTTTTTAAGTATTATAAAACTGTAAATAGAAGTAAATCATAATTCACTACGCGATTTCGATTTAGGATATTTTGAAAATAAACTCGGATTTTTGTAATAAGTGTTAAGTGTATAAATACAAAAGTTTTCAGTTTATATTTTGTGATTTTTCATTTTCCGTTTGTTGAAAGATTCTCAGCACAACGAGCCACGACAATTTCAGCCCAAATGTTTTTTCTTGTTTTTTTTTTGTTTTGTTTTGGGGATGCCTCAGCCTTACGAGTATTTTAAGACCAAACTAAAAATAATTGTTAGAAGCATTTTCAAGAAAATTGATTTTTTTTTTTTTAAGAATGAAAATTTTCATTTTTCTCGAAAACTGTGCAAGGTACGGAAAAAGTTTGAGGGCCAAACTTGTTTCCCTCTTTGAAATATTTAAAATTATGCTTTTTTATAATATTCTATTTACTGCAGTTTTTGAAATTTTCAAAAGGATCGGCTAAATACGACTAAAATAGCATTTTTAAAAGATATTCTACACATTATTAAAAAAAAATTAAGCTTTAAAACGGAGAGAAATTGATTTCTTATCTCTCAAATTTAGAAAATCAAATTTTTCTCAATAGAGTTTAGTATAATAAAAACTAATTGTAGAATAACTAGAACTTCAAATTTTTTTTCTGTCTTAATGTAACCGTGAGACATCCCGTAAAGAAATATAAGAAGACAATTTTTAATTTCCAGTCACGTTGACCTAAAATCAATCGAGAAAAATCTGATTTGTCAAGATTTCAAAGATTTCACGACTGTTTCAAAGATTTCATAATGAATTCAAAGATTTCGCTGGATCCTATTTTATCTTTTATCGTATTTATCGTATTTTATCTTTTTTATTTTTTTATTTTTATTTGACTCATGCAAACAAACCGAATTAAACATTTTTGTAAATTCAATTGTTTTTCTATAACCACGTGTCGCACGTGTCAGTTGGGTTCTGTCGGTCGCGATTGCAATAGATTACAATTTTGTAAGAGAGATGTTTGGAGTAAATCCGAAAGTTGTAAAAAAAGACATGCTTATTTTTCTCAAAGAAATTTTTACACTTGAAGAATATTTTTTGAACTGAAATTATGACACATCGAGATAAAAGTGCAGAAAATGATGAAGAGAGTGAATCAAGTACAGAAGAAGAAATTACTGAGAGTGGAAGTTCTAGCACTGTTCAAAAACCAAAAATCTTTGGCGTACCTCTGTACAAACTTTCTTATAAAAGACTTCCCGAAAAGTGTCTCAAAGTTTCCTTTCTCGCAATAAATAGCGTATCACTTGTAAGTACTATGATATGTATATATATATATATATATATATATATATATATATATAATTAATTTGTTATTACTATCTTTCGTACTTTTTGTTCAGTTAGCAGGAATCGTAACAGTAATGGTTTCTATATGGATGCTAGTCTATATTAATTTAATAATTGGTCAGCGTCTCTTCATCTCGATTCTCCTCTTACTTGGGATTTTCGTTACTAGCGTGTCCTTTATGGGATTATTATCCTTTGTGAAGAAGAGAAAAAATCTTTTACTGATAGTAAGTGCTTAAATATTTACTTTTAGAAGGGATTTAAAAAAATACTAATGAACTTAAATTAACAACAAAATTTGTTTATTTGCAGTATATTATATGTCAGTCGACATCATTATGCATTATATTTATCTCTGCGATTATGAGTTTTTCATTTATTGATAACGTGATGCAAAAAATTCGGGGAGACATGACAAAATCTATAGAAAACTACCATAATTTGGATTGGGCCACAGAAGCTTGGGACAACACACAGAGATACGTATGATGATAAATGATTGATTATGATTATGATCATAAAAAACAGAATAATTTTTAATAATTTTTTTCCTCCTAAATAATAGTTACGTTGTTGCGGGATTAGATCATATAAAGACTGGACTGATTATCGGAAAAATATTCCACAAAGTTGTTGTTCGTCTGCAATCGGAAGGGTACTATAAAAGTTGATTAAGCTTGTAAAATGAAAAGACGATAATAAGATAATTATAATATTAATGAATTTTCTCTCATATCCAGTGTCTAAAAATGTCAGAGAAGGTAGCTTACAAATCCGGATGTTTAAAAAGTGCAGCTATTTTCTTGAAGTCCAACATCCACACAGTTTGTGTATCCGTTTTGTTGATATCCATAACCATCGTAAGTCTCTTAAGATAATTTAATATTTGAAAAATAAAAAAAGTCTTTGAAAAAATATAAGCAAATATTTTTTAAATTAAATTTCTTTTTAAATCAGGCAGCAAGTCTCTTTGTAGCATTTGGTGTGCGCAGAAATTTTATGGGCTATTGATCCATCGCTGACTCTTCAGTTATCGGGAAGGCATTATAAACCATGTAAACATTTTTCATTTTTATTATCATATATAGATCATATATATATATTTTTTTAAAACACTTAATACTATATAGGTATATAATATCTTAAACTGTTAGACATGCTTTACTGGATCGAAAAACGTCTTTCCTTTATTTCAGTTAATAACTGCGTTAAAAATATTTTATTATCGCCAAATCTGAAGTTTAATTTAAATTAAGAAATAAATTAAACGTACCGTAAGAAGCTCTCATCAAAATTCAATCTGTAAGAAATATCTATCCCTAATTATATTTTCCTTTCTGACAATTTTATAGTATATAATATTGACATCTGATTAATAGTCAGACGAGCACGATATACATTTTCACTTTTCTTTGTATAGGTTCAATTTTATTGAAAATCTGGGTTTCAAAAGTAAATAATCACTTTGGAGTTGACGAATCAATTTGTACGCGGAACAGACGATTATCGTATTTTATTCAGTATTTCTTAAATACATTACGTAACTATTTTATGTATGTACAAGAGAAAAATATAAACTCTTTAAAAAAACAGTACTATCTAGAATTCGAATAACAATAAATTAGAATTAGAATTTCTTGTAGAATCTTTTTAGTCCAGTTTAGAACATGCTATTAAATTCAAAACTCAAGGAAATAGAGTGACTTGCTCTTATTTTCCAAGGCTGCACTCCTGATTGAAATGCACCTTCTGAAAAATGTATATGATATTAATTGACGGGAAAGTCAATGCATCGCTATCCATGTATGATCGGGCTCGTGATCACTATTTTAATATTTATTTATTTAATTCAGTGAAACACTTTTATCAGAATTGGCCTAAAAACTAATTAAATTCGATTAAATTTATTTTTTGATACGAGATGTAAAAATAAATGTTAGATTTAAATTGAAACCTTTGAATAAGTTTACATTTGAAGGTTTTATTTAAAATTTGCCACTTGGAACTTAACAGTTTCCATTTTTGAGTGAAAAAATGTGTAAGGGTTCAAAATGAGTCAATTTGAAATAACAAGCTCTTCAAAATATTTAAGAATTAAAAATTACTTTCCAAAATTGTAACATTAAAAGAACATTCAAAACATTTAAAATTATGCGATTTTGAATAGAAAAGCAATTTGCAATTTAAATTTACAATTCAAAGTGTTTAGAAGATGTCCGAACCAGAATTTTGAAAAAAGAGACGATAATTTCGAATTGATTAATAATTCTTTAAGAATAAAATGTACAATTTTAAACTGATCATTCAAAAAATGAATTAAAAATTAAAATTGTGACCATTTAGACGTTCTTAAATGATTTTTTCTAATTGCAATAACCCTTCCTCTCATATCAATTCATAAATTTCCTTCGAATCTCAAAGAGTCTTTTAAAGACAATTCTGATCTTTTTTTTAAGGTCTATGATAAGTACTGACTATGAAGGATGATGAGGGGTCAGGCGCAGTTCAGGCAGGTTCCATCCAAGTACAGATATATTATGTACGTCATCTCAAACATCGTGACTATTTACAATAAATATACAGTCGATTAGATTATTATTATATAAATAAAATATATCGTATCGTTATGTAGTTTAGGTTTACAGCAACACGTGACAGTAAACAATTAGATCAGCGGCAAAATAGCGTATCCTACCAAAGTAGTGGTCGTAGCTATGTAGCGTGGCTGAATTGTGCTTTGGTTTCAGCTCTTTATTAGCGTCGTACATTCCTTACACTTTGATTCACTATTCATTCGAGTATTGGGCGTGCAAACAGGTCATCGGAAGTCGCAATATCGAACAATAATTCCGGCAAAAATCCTTGAAAACTATCTCAACTCATCATTCAATACAAAAAAAAAGAAACAAATCACAGCATCATGCAGTGTTTCCCAATCATAGAGTCACAGACATCATCACAGAATTCTTAGAATTAAGAAATCACAAGAAATCTGAATAACGATTAAAAAGAGTGACCTATTTACTTTCGATATTTTGACTCTGACCCAGGTGCAAGCGGATCGAGGGGTATATACAAATAGGTCTATCTTTTATATTTTCACACTTTTCTCGAGTCTGAGAGGACATAGAAACACGTTCATTACCCGGAAGAGTTATTTAGCGAATGCGAAACAAGAACTCGAAACTTCATGGAAGTTGAAAGTTATAAATTTTTTCTTTCCCCACTTTTTGGGATTATCTTCCTTAAACTGACGGCGTACAATACCTTTAATTTCATTCTAGCATCCACAGCAGTCTTCACATCTGACATTTGAGACTTGATAAAAATATTCCATTTCTTAATAACCGAGTACAGTGGATTATTCTATCAACACAGGCCACATAAGGGCGGCAAATTTCTTTTTTTTTTTTTAGTCGGGAAGACTATGCCCGGAGAAAAATTGTATCTATTCAAATAAATCTTTAGCTCATAACAATTTAAAGTCGAGTACATCTTGACAACTTTCCTTAAAACGATCTGGACTTGCAGAAGATTTCTACTACGGAAAGTTGGTTAAGATCGATTGAACGCGTAAAAATTGTAAAGGTGTGGCAGTGTCATTGTTTAAATTTAAAAGGTAGGATACGTGTTTAGATGACGAATTGAAACTGTAATTCAGTCGAATGATAGTGAGCATGCGTTTGTGATTTTTCCCGAAAACAAAACGACAGACAAGTTTCGCAGATTTTGTTTTATTAAACAGGTAAACAATTAATTAAATAGGTAAAAAATGGGAATGACTGTACAAAATTTCGAATATAAATCAAGTAGAACGCGTCGCTCACTTTCCTTGAACCAAGAATGTAATTGGTGTCAGTCTCAACACTCTCAAGTTGAAAGATTCATTTAACGAAGCTCACCTATCCCTAATTTCATTTCATTTTATACATTTAGTAGCTTTTTTTTTTATCTAGATATAAGGACGCCACTATATAACCTTCCGTAAATGAAGACGATTATTGACTTTTGATAATACAGTAATCGAAAATAAATGGTTGATAGGGTTTTTTGCGCGGTATACGGGTATTGACGGTAGTTCGATTTCGACGTAAATACACTTAGTAATATGTGAAGAAACGGAGAATCCATCGTTCCACTTATCCAGCAAGCACAAATAGTTTACGTTAGCCTTTAACTGGTGACCAGATTTCGCAAGAGTGGAGGCATAATCTGGAAATTTCGACTTTAATCTCTCAGGGTGGCCGCTAAAATGTAAGAAAAAAATTTCTGGCCATTTCCCGGTTTTAAATTAAAGCTTTTAACGTTACAAATCAGGAATTCTAAGCCCAAACGTTCAATAATGTACAGCTCAATTTCAAGATAATTGTGAAATAAAAACGTTTTTTATACTCGAATCCTTTTTAAGTTGAATTATTTGAGTTTAAATCGTTTAAATGATCAAATTGTGATTTATACTTTTCAAAATTCAACCATACAATTTTGAAAGCTTTAATTTTAAATCGTTTCGTTTTGAACACTTAATTAAAAAGTGTTCATTCTAAATGAACAGTTAAGTATTGCTCAATTTTAAAAGATTAATTTTTTGAAGTCTTTAATTAGAAATTGTTCAATTTAAAACGTTTTCAATTTCGCTTAACTATTAAGACTTTCGATTTGAATCATCACAATTTTGAACGATTGGAATTTTTAGAGTTTCCATTTTCAAATCGTTCAATTTTGAATAGATTTTGCATTGTTCATTTCTAAAGTCTTACACAGTCAATTATTATTTAATTTTGAAAATTATAGTTTAATTTTTAATACATTTTATTAATTTATATTAGTTAATCGACGATTAGAAGTGAAGACTGAAAAAAAATTTGCGAATTTTAGACTGAATGATTTCAAACTTGAAAACGTTACAAATTGAACTTTTTAAACTCAAAAGAATTTCAGATAGAACTCATTAAAAATTACATAATTTCATGTCATATCAAGCAATTAAAAGGCTTCTCTCCAATTTTTTTTATCCCGGGCAAAAAATAAATTTAATATCATTCCGGTTTTTACCGGTCTTGAAAAATTCCCAGTCATTGCCGGTCTTTTCCGGTTCAGCGACCACCCTGATTTTTTAATCAAACTGTAGGAACTAGTCAATTTCTTAAGTTTTGAAAATTTCGATTCTGATTATGCTTTCCACTCAAAGCCACCGTTCAGCAGTGACGCACTCGCCGGCATTCATCACATAGCTATCGCTAACGTTCAACACATCCATGTTAAAAATAAGTTAGCCCTTAATCTGTTTTCGTCCCGTACACTGTCAACATTGCACCGAGAAAGCACCACTATATAATACAAACTTCTCGCCTCACTTAACACCTTAAATCTTTAAGTAAAAGGTTCTCAATACTGGTCACTCGATAGTTGAAGTCCTCGCAGTCCTGTATTGTTCTCGAATTTAACAAATCGACGATTCGTCGTTGAGAATCTAGAGAATTTCATTCACTCACTGAAGAAGCTGAACAATCAAATTGGAATATACTTTCAGAAAAGAGGGAAATCTAACTTTCCTTTGTATCTTTCATCTTACATTGGACTAAAAACGAGAAGACAAAGGCCCTGAAATTTTCTTTCAAATTTGCTTTCAATCCCAGCTCAGATCTCTCGAACCTTTCCGAAAGCCTTTTCCACACTCACGCGCAATTTAATAGATATAGCGTTTCGTAGTATGTACGACAATTTAAAGCTATTTATTGACTAAGTCCATTCATTCGTTTCATCTCAGCGACGAAAAGTCGTGATTTACCTAATCGTTTTATTTTATCATTAGTTATGTACCTTGTATCGATAGGCCGCGTAACTTTCTTTCAGTCACGCGAACGTCTTTCCAAACCACTATTCTCATCATATTTCGATACCTCCATGAAAGAAGAATCTTTCGGAGTGTACGTCTAAAACAAGCGCTCCGAGAGAAGATCTTTTAACATGGAAGTATCGATTTCTTCACTATTCTCTCCTCTTTTTAGACAACGTTTTCAAAAACGTTCCTTGGAAATTCCGTTGCTCTCTTGCTGGAAAAATCGAGTTGAAATATCCACTTTGCTCTACACTTCCATTTTTCCAGCAGGACCATATTCACGATTATTATTCAGTATTAACCTAGGAGTAGACCCTATCACGGTGTATAATATAATATAATCTTAGTATTTGGCATCTTTGAAATACACAAATAGACTTTGGTATAAAACTTTTGATAGTGTCCATGACTCGCCTCGTCACTCGTTCCCACATAGAGAGTTCAGGAGATCAGACACAATTCATTCACGACACCACCTAGCAAAACTTGTCCGACCACCAGAATTTACAGGCCGAGGGAGCTCTTCTTCTGCGTCTCTTTTTACTAGTTGGATCCACGGGTTTCTTCGTGAACCTAACATTGTAGGGATCCTCTGCCAATTCCGGATATATTTGTGCGTCGTGGACGTAGTCGCCCTCGTAGTTGGAAGCTAGCCCGACCTTGACGATCTCATCCTGCTCAGCTGCACTCCATTCAATCATCGTCGGAGTATTTGCCTTCAAAGCCTCCCGTTCTCGATGCCAGGCTTTGCGAATTGCAGTTGCCTTTGCATGATGAAGAAGCCGTTGCTTTTCCTTTTCGGCAGTAGTTCCGTATCTGAGGTTTATCACATAACTGGTTCCGTGGATTTTCACGTCCACTAGGGTACTGCTGCCGCTTCCGTTCGAGCTCTGATGGAAAGTGGTGTTCACCTGACCACCAAGTCGTTTCAGCTGTCCCCGGTCCTCTGTTGATTTCCAGGTGTCTTCTTTCACGAAGTAAAAGGCGTCTTGTTGGGCACTGTGGACTACGAAAGTGAAGGGCAGGAAGTAGGACTCATTGAAAACGGTCGTGAAGACGTCCTTGTAAATTGTGTTGGCAGTTGGAACACTGGAAACTACGGCTTGGTCGTCAGCGGTCCTGGAGACCAAGATGCCCTTCCCGAATGGAGGATCTGACGCCGCACCGAGGCGATTTGGAATCAACTCGCTGGTGTCTTTTTTCAAGGCTGATCGCGGTGGAGCTGAGAGACCGGCTGCGTCGCTAGAGTGCCTCTGGGCAATGTGGGCCAAGAAGCCGGACTGAACACCTAGGTTCCTGATGCGCTCCTTCTTACCGAAGATTGATGTTCCTGGACCCAAGGGTGCAGGAACTAGACTTTCGGGAAGCTCGTTCGGGAATAACTGAGGGGCGAGGCTGTTGAGGTCGTAACCCAAGTTTGAGAGCCAAGATGTGTGATCTGTAAAGAGAAGATGTTTATTAGAAAAAAAAGAACAATGAGGCTAGGATTTTCGAGCCCTAGAAGAAGCATTTTTTAAACTTAAGGGATGACTTATTACCTGTTAGTTGTTTGTGGCGGTCTATTTGATGAACATCAATAGGATTGTTTCCATTGAATCTGTAGAGATGAAGATGAGTCGGAGTTTGAAGTCTATCTAGCACGTTTTCCCATAAGGGAGACATCCACTGTCCAATCAGAGGATCATAGACCTTACCGTTTGGCATGTGGACCAAAGACGTCACCTGTTGATCAAAAACAATTTTTTAACATCAACAACTCTACACGTACATGTTAAAAAAGCCTCTCTCAGAGTGCATGTCAAAAGCATCTACTCTGGCGTTGGTCGTCTAAACTCTAAACTGACCACTCTGCTTTTTGAGTTAGCACAGGTTTAGTTGTATTATTTAGAATTATTTTGAATTCAAATTGAAATTCCTTCAAATTGCCATTGAATTCCTGTAATTTTCCACTGACTTGCTTTCAATCCAAGTAATTCAAAAGAATACAGAAAATTCGAAGAACTGAAAAGAATTCATAGGAATTCAAGTGAATTCAGAATAATTTAAAATAATTTCCTAGACCTCTCTGCTGTTTGACTTGGCATCTAGCGCCGCGCATGCGTACCTAATTACGAACTAAAACAAGGTGCCAACTCAAAAATCGGAGTGTTAAGTTTATACGACCAACGCCAGAGTGGTTCTTTTAGACGTACACCCCGAGAGAGGTTTTTTTAAACGTGGAGGTATCGAATTAATCGACAATTAATCCTGAAATTCTTCAGACAACTACTTCTCATCGTCTTTAATCCAAACTTACCTGATCCAAAAGTCCTCCACAGAAATCAACAGGTAGGTAGAGGTACGGATTCGAATCATAAACGATGTGTCCGTAAGGAGACCTCATTATTTCTCTAATTCCTTCACCATATTGATTGAAGATCATTATTGGCGTTCCACATTGATCAGTCGTGATATAATACTTGTTTCTGTAGACTTGCGCGTAGATAAGATGTCCTCTATCGTCATAGACAAGCGACATCAGTTTTCCATCTCGTGGACTGTAGATTTGACTGACCTCGTAAGGTCTCTGCTGGTTATTGTAGAAGAACTGCGTGACGTTTCCATAATTGTCTTTTCTTGTTGCGAGACGATCAAGATGATCGTAATAGTATCTCACATCAAACCTTCCCCTCTTTGTTGCCCGGACCAGAAGCCCTTTCGCGTTGTAATTGAATCGCTCCTCCCTTGCGTTTTGAATCACCAGCCCTCTGCTATCGTATTTGTAGAGTCCTTCTCCGAATTTAATGATTCTATCCATGGAATTGTATTCCATTGGAATTGTGTTTCCTCGGTAGGTGAGTGACAACATGTTACCGTTCGCATCATATTTGAAGTCCCAGGGTTCCTGTGCTTCGACGCCTGTTAGCTGACCATCGTAATCCCAAGTGTAGTTCTTGACGTTTGTATAAGTGTTGACACCCACGTTCCTGGTATAAGTTCTCGTCTGATTAATACGACCCTGTGAATCATGAGTGAACTCCATTCGAAAGACTTGCATCCCGTGAATTGTAACCGTCATTTGAGTCTCAAGATATCTCATATCAGTTTTCCTTGAGAATATTGCTGTTCCATCGAAGACTGTCGTCTCGTTAAACTGAGGCTTGGATATCTTGAAGGGACCTATTTGATCCAAAGTTCCAGTTCTTTGACTGTAACCCATTATGTGGGAGGGAAGAGTCTGACCACCTATTCTTCCTTGCACAGATATCAATCGGAAGTTTGAATCGTAATCGAAAGTGAACTTGGCATTACTGAGACCTGTTTTAGCACCGAAGTCTATCCGTTCCTCGACGAGAAGACCAGCGTTGTATTGATAGTCCCACTTGTATTCCACATCTCTTTCGGAATGTATCACTTCAGAAGGTAAACCACTATCTGTGTATCTCATTTCGCTCTTTCCATCTCCATGAACAACTTCAGCCAACTGACCAGAAGTATGATACCTGTAGACAATTCTAGCCCCGTCACCAGGGAATACAGTTTGTAATAGGTTTCCGTCGTGACTGTAGTGTTGCAGATAGGCCCTTGAACTACCGGGTGGAGTGTAGGTTACTCTCAGAAAACCTAGGGACGATTGGCAGGAGAAGGAGTGTTTAGTTCCAGAGGGAAGAATGATGTGACGCAAACCGCCATCGTCATCATACTGCAGAGAGAAAGCACGATCACTTGGGAGAGTTATCTTCGACAGCATGTTGTAATCGTTGTAGGTGTAGTGCTTGGCACCATCTTGACTGTTTGAAATCTCTGCCAGTTGTCCATGTCTATCATATCCATAAGATTCGTCAGAAGCGCCCCATCTCCAGCTGTCCATTCGATTGAATCTGTCATAAGTAATCGTGAGATTGTGGCCCTGATTGTGAGGTTGCCAAGACAAAGGTAGACCCGCTGGATCGAAGGTCACTGTTAGAAGAGGGTTTCTGGATTTATCATAGAAGGTCTCTCGACTGAAGGCTTGTTCGAACTCAACTCCTATCACTCTTGTTTCATTCACCCAAACTTCTCGGCTCAACGTCTGCTGAAGGTGGCTCACGTCACCAACAAGGTTGTAAGTAGTCGCCATAGTATTAGTCACTTCACCTAAAGTCATCATTTGGTAACTCCACATTGGAAGCATCTCGGCTTCAACCGGCAAAGCAGCTTCAAGAAGAGGATGCTTTGTCGTCGCAGCTGTCATTATTCTTCCTCCTCCGGGCAGACAAATTTCTAGCGTGCTATTGGGGAAAGCTGTTGCCTTCTTTACTTGAGTGCCGTCGGTGATCGTCAGCATATTCGACCTCTCGTTCTTCATCAAGAATTCCATAAACCTCTGTTTCTCTCCCAGTTTTAGGGCCTGAAGAGGTGCTGCGACTTTGACCGAAAGAGTTTCATCAGTGGTTAATTGAGACGTCAATCTTAATTTTTCCCCCGTTGGCAGAATGACTTCAGTCACTCGTCCAAGATCATCATAATTGTACATGTAAGTCTCTCGACCTCCTGATCGACTTGTAAGAAGTCCAGTCGCGCTGTCATAATCAAGCGTGATTTCTGATCTTCCTCTTTCTGATAATTTCACAAGGAATCCAACTCCAGATATCTTCAATTCCGACTTGTGATCCTGAGTGTTTTCAATGGAACTTACAACATTGCTATAGTCTCTCAAGAACTGAATCTTATTTCCAGCACTGTCAGTCACCGTCGAAAGTTTTCCAAAGCTTGTATTCTTGCTGTAAAGGAACGAGTACCTCGTCTTTCCAGAAGTCAAGTCCTTCGTCGCTACATGCTGACCATACCGATTGAAAACGTAAACCTCGTTCGATGGTGGGAACGGAATATGGAACTCGCCACTCTCGTCGTGATTAGGAAGATAAGGCTGCAGCGCAAGAATATGCAAACTCCCTTGGTCAGCGATATGCAAAACTCCATCCGGCGACACAGCAAGGGCGGAAATGGCCGTAAACTTTGCATTCGACGACAGAAGAGTTTCCGTACTGCTTGTGTCATCCGTACATGCGCAGGTGAATTCTGATTCCTTGGTGCTTGGTGTTGTATTATTACATTCACATTGGCCCCGAACACGTTCGTGCCGCTGGCCAGCAAAGTATGACATTTTTCCGGAAGAGTCTACCACTCTGATGGAATTAACGCGATGAGAGTCGCTATCGGCGATGTACAATTCACCAGTGGGACTGAAGCCAACGGCTAATACTGATCCAAGAACTTCTTCAGATTTCTTCAGATTAGAGAGAGTTGTTGAGTTGGTTTTTGGCAAATCAGCATTATTAGCGTTGCTCGTGCAGTGTAGTGGAGTTCCGGCTACAACTCGAACCTTGAGGTCACTCGTAAGTTTGAGGACGAGTCTATCATCAATGAAGTGCAACGATCCATCGAGGGGACTGAGGGTTAACCCGGTTGGCCATTGAAGTTGGGCTTGGTGTGCTGGAATTGCTCCGGTGCAAGGAGCTGGTGACCAGTGATTGTGATGACCATGGTGACCTACTAGGGTGTGGATGACTCCGTGGGGGTCGACTGCTCGGATGTTAGTTCCATCTGCGATGTACATGGTCTTGTCCGCAGCGATTGCAATTCCTGTAAAGCACAAAAGGAAAAGTTTGAAATGGAGTGGAGATTGTTAGTCAATCCACATCTAAATCGCTTTTTAATCAAGAAATTCTAAGCGCGGGCGGACGTTGGAGAGGAACCTGGTTGTCTCGGGAAATCCAGCCGCTCTTTATTCAAGGATTCCTTTATTAAAAAGATGTAGGTCAATCCACATCTAAATCGCTTTTTAATCAACAAATTCTGAGCGCGGACGTTGGAGAAGCCCCCGGTCGTCCGGAGAATCCCATACACTCTTTATTCTGGGGTTTCTTGTTTAAAGAGCTGTTGGTCAATTCACCTCTAAATCGCTTTTTAATCAAGAAATTCTGAGCGCGGACGTTGGAGACGAACTCGGTCGTCCGGGGAATCCCACATGCTCTTTGTTCT
The DNA here is from genome assembly GCA_032362435.1 of Melikaiella ostensackeni. Taxonomy (NCBI): domain Eukaryota; kingdom Metazoa; phylum Arthropoda; class Insecta; order Hymenoptera; family Cynipidae; genus Melikaiella; species Melikaiella ostensackeni. The sequence continues at coordinate 6,230,502 of JAUMHM010000072.1, read as the reverse complement.
GGGATTCCTTCATTAAAAGTTGTTGGTCAACACGAATCGCTTTTTAATCAAGAAATTCTGAGCGCGGACGTTGGAGAAGACCCCAGTCTGGGGAATCCCTTGCAATCTTTCTTTATTAAAAATCTATTAAGACAAACCGAAGTGATGACTAATTGTACTTAGAGCCGTGGATGATTAATTACCTTTCGGGTGAGCCAGTTTAGCTCGAATGGCAGGTCCTTCGTCACCACAATGACCCTCATCTCCAGGTATACATCGTTCTCCACTTCCCACAACCGGTTCTATATTGATATCAGGATCTTGGACCTCATCTAACGAAAGCGCTCTTAAAATTTGATGTTTCTCTGGATCGCTGATGTACAAATGACCGTCTGCTGGCGAGACGCAAAGATAATATTGATAGGCGACCTGCGTTGCTCTGCAAACAAAACAAAAACCGGTTAGTTTCACGCTCTCATCTCAAACTCGTTCATTCAATCTGTTATTATCGTCTTATATTTACCTTAAGACTAGAACCGTGAAGACTTTTCCTTCAGGAGTGATTCGTCTCACGTGATTGAAGTCGCCCACGTAGATGCTCCCATCAGGTCCACTAGTAAGTGCAACTGGAGTGAGAAGTCTCGCATCTTTTGCAAGACCATTGCAATCGTCGCATTGCAAATTCCTCTGCAATCCAGTTCCCATGATAACTTTTACGGTCCTGGGATACTGCTTAAAATGCAGCGTCGATCCGTCACCCTTTTGCAAAATGCCCTCGTGAAAATTGTAGTGATGGTGGATGTCCAAACCCCACCCACCCACGTCCGAAATATCGACATCGAAGCCTTGCAAGGTGGCGATTTGTGTCTCCCATATCACACTGGGACATGTCGAGTGCTGATAGCCGACCGAGATTTTCGCTTGAGCGATTCCATACACCTTCTGTTTGTAAACGTTTCGCTTGTTCCAGGCGAAAGTGTGCGTTAAATTGGGATCTGCCTCGTAAGTCTTGGTGTGTAAGGAGCCCTCGATCTCGACATGCACGTGTACATGAGTCAGCGATTTCGGAATATATGGCCCCGTTAGTTGCATCCTTACTGTTGACAGATAACCCGCCGCTTGGCTGCTCTGGTACATCAGGTGCAGGTTCGATCCCGGAATTGCGATACTTTCTTGGATGATCTATGGGAATAATTTTATCGGTGAATCGTGGGATTAATTAGATTTAGGGAACGGAGATGTGATCTAACTTGATTAATCAAAACGTGATCAACATTTTATCAACAAATATTAATTTACCTGTGTTTCAGCAAAAACCAAACTCTTTCCAGGTAGTCCTCCAACTTTTTCAGGCATCCAAGTTCCAACAATGATAGGGCGAAGTGTTTCGTGATCATGTTCCACGCAGGGACCATTTTCTCCAAATAGACCCACTGAAAACCCTGGGAAGCCTATTATATTTTATGGGGTCAATTAATAGAATCTTGATTAAGAACAACAATGGACGGCAATGGTACGACACGAACGAGTAAGTAGCGACACCACAAGATGAAATCTTCCATTGAATTACATCGAACATTAATCAACAGAGTTGCTACAGAGTTTGAAATATATCGAGATCGGAATTTTGTAGCAACCCTGCATGAAAAATCAATGAAATGAAATGAAATGAAAATAAAAACAGAAAGGATATTAAGCGACATAAAATTGCTCACAAAAGTCATGAAAATAAAGTCTTTTCGTAAAGTTAACACCGAAACGTCCACAAATGTTCATTACAATTTTTAAATAAGAATTTTTACGTACCAACTGCGGGACTAGGTGGCTGCTTCGATTTTGGAGAATCTCCGCCCTCGCTTAGAGTCATTACGACGGGTGGTAGAACTACGATTTGATTCCATGGAACGAAAACTGTTCGCGTGAGAGGCCTGAATGGGCTTCGTTGAAATTGCAGAGTCACTGCACCGCCTCCGTTAACGAGAACGTCGAACCTGATCGAATCGAACAATATCATGAAGGGATCTCAAAATCTAAATTAGATGCAGTTAAATTGTTTTGTAACTAGCTTTAGTGTATAAAATTAGCATCTTCAAGAAGTATTTTAGCTACCCTGTACTGATGAAAATGAGAAAAATGGATTAAGATTGACTCATTTCTCCCTCATCTATTGTCTTTTACATATAGTAATTGACATAGGAACTGACAGCGAATGATTTTTAATTAATGTAATTTGCAAAATATAAATTACACAATATCGGAAGATTTTATCAATAATTTAAAACCATAAACTGATTTACCCCTGCTTTTTTAAACTAATAACGAAACTTCTTTTCTTTTGGAATGACTGGCAAAGTGATCAAATTAATTAATGAAATCGAATTAATGACTGGTAGCATTTTGACTTTCCGATCGATGAATAAATAAAGAGGTATTTGGGAATGTCGACTGAAAATATCAGCAGTGGCAGCAATTCATTTCCGTAATGGATTCCAAAACTATACTTCCGTGGTGAATAAAATATAATATTGTAGATAATACTGGCAATTATATTTCATTCTTGAGTAATAAAACTTGATGTAACAGTGAAAAAATGTTACTTACCATCCACCAGCTCTCGTGAGGGTGAATCCAAAACGTGAGTCTTTGTCAACGGAAACTCGAATGCCTACAATTCCAAGTCCTTGCTCCGTAACAACCTGGCCTCGCATTACCGCAACCCGGCTGTTATAAATTAAAAAAATGACGATCTCTTTCGAAATTTTTGTTGCATTGCACTCTCTATTGGTGTAGCTGACTCAATATTTGCAATGTTTTTCAATTTGGGAGGCTTTAAATTGTCCGAATCTTCGGAAATTTCGAAAACAGGGTTATTGAACTTGTGAGTACCGATTTTAATTTGCAAACAGTTAGGACTAATTATTCGTTGAAAGATGCATCTATAGGGTTCATCGAATCAACTACACCGTTGGCGATTGGTTCGGTGCGTTTCAATATTCACACTTGGTTGCCAATACAATTCGCAATTCAATTTGCGTGCCATTCTAGTCGCGATACAAAGTAGATACCGGTGCCAATAACCGAATCGAGAAACCTGGAACAATGTGGATCCACTTCACAAGGCTTAGTCCGATAAGCATTGGAGGCCCAGACTTTACGAATCAAGAGGTCGTTTTATTTGCAATTTAAAATTTCGATAAAAGCGGATTTGACAGCAGACTTTATTGCTTTGGGTGCTTGACAAATTTGGAAAAGCAAATTAGGGGATAGTAGGACTGCTTGAAGTAATTGGATAGAGTTTCTATCCATTTGAAACATTTCTAATCTGGAAGATTCAAATGAAAAGAAACAATGTGTCCGTCTTTATCCTCCATCTCTCCGATCGATCCTTTTCTATCTTTTTTTAAAATCTACAGTCACTCTTTAATAATCTACATCCTTTTGCATCCCAGTATTTCTATTCAAGTTTATCCCTCCTTCAATAATGCCTATTCTTTTCTATCCGCTACCAATCTTAATCCTGCTTATCTTTTCAATGTCTGTTTTGCTATCCACGCAGATCCTTTTCTATCCCTTCTGCAATATAAATCACCCTTATCCCTTTAAATCCCAGTATATCTATCAATTTTGTACATCTATCCTTTACTATCCTCTGCTTATCCACGTGAATTCTTTTCTATCTCTTATTCAATTTTCGCTCGCTTATCCATGCCCAGAACCAAGTCTACCTACCACTTATCCTCACCTATCCTTTATTATTCTCCGCTCATCCACGTAAATCTTTCTCTACCTCTTCTTTAATCTTTAACCACCTTTCAAATACCAGCCTTTCTATCAAAGTCTATCCAAGTCTATTCCTGCTTATCCAGTCTATCCCTTTCTATCCCTTTGGCAATCTAAAATCTTGCTCATCTTTCTCAATCCTTATTCTCTTATCGGCATAAATCCAGTTCTATCCCTTCTGCAATATAAATCACCCTTGTCTTTTGGGATCCGAGACTTTCTATCTAAATCTATCCCTCTTTATCCACGTCTATCCTCTTCTATCCGTTTTGCAATCTCAAATAGTTCTTGTTTATTACAATTCCTACTTTGTTATCTATGTAAATCCTCTTCTATTGTTTCTGCAACATAAATCACCCTCATCCTTTTGAATCCTAGTCTTTCTATCCAATTCTATACCTGCTTATCCATATCTATTCTTCTCTATCCATTTGGAAATTTTGAATCACCCTTATCTTTTTCAATTCCAGTATATCCATCAATTATGCACATCTATCCTTTACTATCCTCTGCTTACCCACGTAAATTCTTTTCTATCTCTTATTCAATCTTTAATCACTCCTATCCTTTTGACTCTCAGTCTTTCTGTCTGAGTCTATCGCTCGCTTATCCACGCCCAGTTCCATGCCTATCCACCACTTATCCTCATCTATCCTTCATTATCCCCCATTTATCCACGTAAATCTTTTTCTATCTCTTCTTCAATCTTTAATCACCTTTTGAATCCTAGTCTTTCTATCAAAGTTTTTTTCAAGTCTATTCCTGTCTATTCACGTGTGTTTGGCAATCTAAAATCTTGCTCATATTTTTCAATCGCTATCTTTCTATTCACGTAAATCCTATTCTATCCCTTCTGCAATATAAATCACCTTCGTCCTTTTGAATCCCAGTCTTTATATACAAGTTTATCCCTCTTTGTCTACGTTTATCCTTTTCAGTCCGTTTGGCAATTTAGAATCCTTATCTATTTTAATCACTATTTCGTTGTCCATGCAAATACTTTTCTATCCCTTCCGCAATATAAATCACCTTTATCCTTTTGAATCTCAGTCTTTTTATCCAAGTCTATCCCTCATTATCCACGTCTATTTTTTATATCCATTTGGCAATCTAAAATCCTACTTGCCTATTTTAATCCCTATTTTCTTCTTCATGTTAATCCTTTCTTCCCTTCTGTAATACAAATCACCCTTATTCTTTTGAATCACAGTCTTCCTATCTGAGTCTATCCCTCCTTATCCGCATCTATCCTTTTCTATCCATTTGGCAAACTAAAATCCTCCTTGTCTATTTTAATCCCAATTTTGTTATCCAAGTAAATCCTTTTCTATCGCTTCTGTAATATAAATCACCCTTATCCTTTTAAATCACCCAGTCTTTCTATCCAAGTCCATCCCTCCTTATTCACATCTATCCATTTGACAATCTAAAATCCTCGTTGTTTCTTTTAATTTCTATTTTCTTATCTATTTCAATACATTTCTATCCCTATGTCTATATATCTCTTTCTATCAGTTTTGCAATTTAAAATCCTTCTTGTCTATTTTAATCCGTATGTTTTCATGCCTGTAAATCTTTTTTTATTCCTTCTGGAATATAAATCACCTTCATCTTTCTAAATCCTAGTATTTCTATCCAAGACTATCTCACTTTATCCACGTCTAACCTTTGATATCCGTATCGCAAACTAAAATCCTCCTCGCCTATTTCAATATGCATTTTGTTATTCACTTAAATCCTTTTCTATCTATTTTGTAATATAAATCACCCTTATCCTTTTGAATCCCACTCTTTTTATCCAAGTCTATCCCTCCTTATCTATGTCTATCCTTTTCTATCCATTTGGCAACCTAAATTCCTCCTTGTCTATTTTAATCCCTATTTTCTTATCCATGCAAATCCTTTTCCTTACCTTCTGTAATATAAATCACCTTATCCCTTTGAATCACAGTCTTTCTATTCAAGTCTATCCCTCCTTCTCCACGTCTACCCTTTTCTATCCGTTTGAAAATATAAAGTCCTCCTCGTCTATTTTAATCCCTATTTTGTTATTCATGTAAATCGTTTTCTATCCCTTCTCTTATATTTTTTATTTCCATTCTTTCTATTCAAGTCTATCCTTTCTCATCCACAGGAATTTTTTCCTATTACGTGGATGGCGGTGCGTAGACTTGGATAGAAAGATTAGGACTTAAGGCCATGTGAGCGTAACATAAAAAAAAAAAAATTTCCAATTTTTTAAAAACCAATTTACGTTTACAAGAAATACGATATCGAGTTGAAAATTTCGGAAACTAAATAAAAAGCACTGAGAAACGTTTGTCTGGTTCTAAATTTTTATAATTATAAAAAAAGCAAAAAAAAAAAATTTGGATGAAAAAACTTTTTCTATGATTATAAAAATTTAGGACCAGACAAACGTTCCTTAGTGCTTTTCATTTGATTTCAGAAATGTTCAAGTCGATATTGCGTTTCGTGTGAACGTACGCTGGTTTAAAAAAAAATGTGAAAAAAATGTTGAGGTTACGCTCACATGGCCTTAAAAGAATAAAGGTAATTGTATAATGCACAAAAATATTGAAAAAGATTGATATGGATACGTGAAGAATAGATTTGAATAAAATTACCGGGTTTTCAAAAAGACAGGTATGATTGTAAATGGATGAATAGATAGAAAAAGATTGACCTAGATACACAAAGGATAAAAAAGGACTGACGTGGATAGCCGGAGGATGGATATGGATAAAGAGACTGGCATCCAAAAGGATAAATATGATTGTAGGTGGATGAAGAGATGAAAAAAAGATTGACGTCGATTGTTTTCAACTCTTTGCCACTTATCAAAAGCAAAATCCGAATAACTTGAAGTTCATGGACTTTTTTTTATCTTTTTCGAACTTTTTACTTCCAGCAAGAGTGATATTATTTCTCTTCAAGCAGCTAATTCTGGTACTTTCGTCGGTACTAAAAGCGATTGCTGAACTGTCATCCACCATTGGATTATTATGGACATGATGGCAGATTATTGGAAATTATTCAGTTGCAACCAAATGTGATTTTGAGACGCACCAAACCTGATACTGGAACCTAGGTTAGAGATCATATAAAATGGAATACATGCATTTATAAATATCATTTAGGATTGTATGTATAGACGTAAATGATGTAAAATTAATTCAGGACTGATATATGTATGCACTTTTTGGCGGAAAGTCGAAATATTATCAAGCTGATATAATGTTAAGCAGTCACGTGTGTATGTGCTGAATATAATGAAATCAATAGGTAGGTACCAGGTACATAAACTGCGTTACACAGTTTATTATATATACATACGGGGTGATTTACCGGGGCTTCGCGTGCGCGTGCGTGTCGTGCGCGTGCTCACTCGCGCGCGCGTATTGTGTCTGCAATTGTGTATGTGTGAGTGAAATATACGCGCATGTGTGACAAACTATGTGTACAGGGTTCGATTGAAAAGTAATGAGCCTTATTTTTTTCAAGCAGTTTTATTAAACCTTTTGGCTTATACAACTAA